>CAUOFW020000003.1:383937-495253 GCA_963454935.2 Ilex paraguariensis | reverse complement strand
TTCCTTGGAGCTGTGTGCATACTCTGATGCTGATCATGACAGTGATCCCACAGATCACAAATCTATTACTGATTTCTGTATCTTTTTGGGTGATTCTCTTATTTATTGGAAGAGCAAGAAACAATTTATTGTTTCTCAATCTTCAACCGAAACAGAATATCGTACTATGGCATCTACTACCAAAGAGATTGTTTGGTTACGTTGGTTACTTGCAAATATGGGAGCTTCTCTTTCTCATCCCACTCATATGTATTGTGACAACCGGAGTTCTATTCAGATTGCTCACAACTCGATTTTTCATGAACGAACTAAGCACATTGAGATTGATTGTCACCTTACTCGTCATCATCTCAAGCATGGCACCATTACTTTGCTCTTTGTTTCTTCTTCTTTGCAGATTGCAGATTTCTTTACCAAGTCCCATTCTATTTCCCGTTTTCGTTTTCTAGTTGGCAAACCCTCGATGCTTGTCGCTGCTGCATCGTGAGTTTGAAGGGAGATGTTAAGAAATATAAGGTTATTTTGTTTATTAATGGTAGAATAGTCCTTTACTTTCTCTGTCTTGTTTAGCTTATATATAGTCTCTTTGTATTTAGGTTAAATTACTTCCTTGTATTCAATTCAATTATGGAGTATCAATAAAGCTCTAACCTCTTCTTTTCTTATCTCTTGTATTTCTTTAGATTGTTCAACAATATGAATGTGAGGTTGCCTTTTAAATCTCCGAATTTTTCGATTTAGATGCTCTTTAATGATCCTAATATTTTCTCTAATAAATTCTCAATGATGTTTTNAACTCTAATCTCCTCTTTTCTTATCTCTTGTATTTCTTTAGATTGTTCAACAATATGAATGTGAGGTTGNAGCTCTAACCTCTTCTTTTCTTATCTCTTGTATTTCTTTAGATTGTTCAACAATATGAATGTGAGGTTGCCTTTTAAATCTCCGAATTTTTCGATTTAGATGCTCTTTAATGATCCTAATATTTTCTCTAATAAATTCTCAATGATGTNTGCCTTTTAAATCTCCGAATTTTTCGATTTAGATGCTCTTTAATGATCCTAATATTTTCTCTAATAAATTCTCAATGATGTTTTAACCACAGATTCGGTTGAGCCAATCTGTTTCGTTCAACACCGGTGGTTCAAATGCCTTTGACACAGCCACAAATAAATGCTATTATCACACCAACTTCCTTGATGAGGAAGAAGACCCAGAAGTAGAGACTTCCACAGAGATGGGTACTGCTGAAAATTGTGCCCAAAGTAAAGGTCCAAAATGGTGGTTTAATCTCCAAGGTGGAGGTTTATTCTGCTCTGCCTTGCTTTCTCAACTGTCCAGTTCATGATACTTCTCCAAATCAACTCATATTCATTGTTGCTTCTACAATGCCACATTACGAGCTNCAAAGCGGCCTAATATGATTTTGTAAGCACATCAGCGTCATGAGAAGAGCTTTCCCTGAAGAGTAGTCGTAGTAGTAGTTCTTTAATTTTTCTTTCAAATCAATGATGCTTTTCAAGTCAAATCGTCCACGACTGAAAAGAGAGGCATTGTGATTCCACTGACTGGATTAAGTGGCGCGCAAATTCCATAGTTGGATGAGGCAGACATGACAATACCGTAAATTACTAAAAAAGTGAGTAATATTATTTAATTTAATCTTCTTTGTTGATTTTGTAATGTGATAATGATATGTTTTGATTATATTATTATAATCACTAGACACATTTTTATATTAGTAAATAATGCCAAAATTTTAGGTTCAAAAAATATTACAATTAAATATTGTTTAAGTATATATGATACACCGATAAATAAAAATGTATTTATTCCATCCAATTGACAAAAATGATATAAACTTCATTAGTCAGGTACTTTAATACAAAACTCATCTAACAAGTCAAATATATGCAAATTGTTATAATATATTTAAAGGTAAATTACAGTGACACCCCTGTAGATTGGTCTAATTACAGAGACACCCCATTCGATTTTATGAAGTTACACTGGCACCCTTTACTATTTACCTTCCCATTTTACAAAGTACCTCTATGGTTAGCATTTTTATTGGCAATGTCAAAAAAATGATTATATCATTAACTTTTACACTTTAATATCCATATTACCTCTGAATAAAATTAGGCTAACCTATTTATTTTTGTATCGTGTTCATATTTTCTTTTGATAAAAGAGAACCTTTCAAAGGCAGGATTACTTTGGACTCATCCTTGCGAGAGTAGATCCCGGATACTTGGAATCACCCGCAAATCACATGTATCGATTAAGCATGAGAGATACCAACAAGAGTCAAATCCCTGACATTCGGATCTACGATTCATCTGGATTCAACTCCACACCATTGGGCTATCCCGTGCTAGTGTGTTCGTATCATGTTGACCCATATAAATTTTGAATAAAAAAATTTAATGCTAAGATTTAATTTTAAGATTTTATTATCACTTATTTGAATCCACATTCATACTTTATCTATAAACTAAAAATTAACTTAATAAACATAGCAAAAATAATGAGTAAAAATATCTTTTTTATACAATAATTATATTAGCACTTACTAAACAGTAACAAATAATTAATATTTTATTTATATAATACAAGTTACACATGNCACTTACTAAACAGTAACAAATAATTAATATTTTATTTATATAATACAAGTTACACATGTTGATCGTGTCAATTTTGTATTGTTCATATTAATATACAAATGAGAAGATAGAGGAAGCTCGGCACGATTAAATAAACGGGTTGATTGTTTTAATTTCGAATTTGACAGATTGAACCCAAAATTGACCCATTATTAGTATTTAAATATATGAGAGGATAATAAGTTAAAGATGATGTATGGTAAGGGTACTTATGAAAAATAATTTTTTTTGTTATATTTGTTAAGGGACAAGATCTGGCTAAGAATTAGAAAATAGAAAACCTATTTTGCAAATTAAGATAAATTATTCATGATAAAGTGAAGTATTCTCTTTTCTTTAATCTGAGGTCTGCGAACTCTAATTTTGGTTGGGAAAATAAAGTGGGGGAGCCTTGTTTCGCTTGTGATGAACTCTCTATCCAACCTTAGCTTTCGTTTGATAATATTTTTTTTAAAAGCAACTTTTTTGAAGTAAGAAAAAAATTAATTTTGTCAAAAAAAATAAAAACATATCCAATAATTATTTTTGCAAAAATAATCTAAATGCATTTCAGTACATATTTGTTGCAGCTGTGAAACTAAATGGTACTTAAAAAGTGTCCTTAAAAAAACAAAATTACTTTAAAAATTCGTTATCAAATTGAATGCTTGTATATAGAGAGGTATGCAAGAACTTGCTTTAGTTCTAATTATAAAAACGTTTCTACTATGAACAAACCAGATTAATGTTGGAGCAATTGGCCTGAATTCGATGTACAAGTTTTGTTTAAAGAAGTGAGCAAAACACAAAAACATGAACACTGTCACGTTCATGTAGGTATTGATTGACTTCTAGAAAAAAACTGCCGCCCCAATTTTGAGAATATATACCTTCTCTGAACTCCACCAGAAAATCCTACGTAGGCATCCATGCTTATTCTTAAGAAATTTCAGCTACTAAAATTCAGGCTATTTGACCATTTTTCTTCTTCCTTCTCTTTTGTTGCCTCCGTGCAAAAATTTCTACAAACCATTCATGTTTACTAGTAGTCAGAATATGTCCAATCACCAAACCAACTACTAGTCCACTGGCGTATCCCATGTATATGAAAATCCAATTAAATTTACTTGGAAAGTCCGAATTGCCTTTTTCAAAGTTCAAAGAGGGCGATGGCGGTGGTGATGCCTCAAAACTTTCACATTTCTTGGATAAAGGACGACCACACAACTCTAGATTCCCATAAAATGAATTGTTCTCAAACTTAGCAAATTGATTTGCTTGTGGTATAGTAGGCCATGTGAGATGGTTATGAGAGACATTCAAGAATGTAAGGAACGTCAGTTGCGTCAGTTGTTGAGGGATCTCTTCTGAGAGCTTGTTTTGTGAAAGGTCCAGAGCTTCAAGATCTGTTAGGTTCCCTAAGGATGATGGGATTTTGCCTACAAGACCATTGTTGGAAAGGTTAAGCAACTGAAGCCCCTTGAGATTTCCAGTGGATTTTGGTATCTCTCTAGTGAATTTGTTGCTTGAGAGATCAATGGCTGCAAAAACCGTCGGGATCTTGTAATAAAAAGTTTCAAGGCCTTTGTTTCTCAATACCATCGAGAAATCGAAACTCTCGAAAAAGTTAATTTCCAACACTTGGTAATCGTACTCTGCTTGAAGATATATGGATTGNCTGTCGGGATCTTGTAATAAAAATTTTCAAGGCCTTTGTTTCTCAATACCATCGAGAAATCGAAACTCTCAAAAAAGTTAATTTCCAACACTTGGTAATCGTACTCTGCTTGAAGATATATGGATTGACTAAAATCAGGAACTTTTGTGGCATTCCAATTTTGGAAGTATTTCAATGGAAGCTTGCCCGTAAAACCATTGCATGAGAGGTCAATGATGCACGGTTTGGGGAAACTAGAATTTGACAGGTCCCCTACTAGGTTGCTGTGAAATTCGTTGGATCCCAAAATGAGAATTTTCAACTCTTGAAGAGTCCCCAACCAAAAGGGAAAAACATCCCTGATTTTGTTGTTTCCAATGTTGAGGAGCTCTAACATTGTGCATTTGGCCAAAGACCTTGGTATTGGTCCATCCAATTTATTTTGACTTGAATCAAGGACTCTCAAATTGTTTTGTTTCTTGTATGATTGAGGAATAGTTCCATGGAAATTGTTGCTTCGTAAGCACTATCAAGAAATCACTGAAGCTGCTTAAACATTGTGGAATTTTTCCACTCAACCTATTATTTGACAAGTCAAGGCATTGAAGAAAGCTCGCATTGCAGATTATCTGTGGAATTTCANACCCAATTTATTTTGACTTAAATCAAGGACTCTCAAATTGTTTTGTTTCTTGTATGATTGAGGAATAGTTCCATGGAAATTGTTGCTTCGTAAGCGCTGTCAAGAAATCACTGAAGCTGCTTAAACATTGTGGAATTTTTCCACTCAACCTATTATTTGACAAGTCAAGGCATTGAAGAAAGCTCGCATTGCAGATTATCTGTGGAATTTCACCCATCAATGAATTATTTGAAATTCTATAATCAACAATAGAGAGTGGTGGAATGGGGACTGATCCTTGTATGCGGTTAGAACTAAGGTCTAAAATCTATAGTCCCTCCCATGGAAGGATTGTTGGAAGTTGCTCAAACCCTGTTAAAAAGTTGAAATCCAAGAATACCGTCACCAGAGTTTTTTGGCCTACATTCCACATCCATTTGGGGACATGACCATGAATTTTGATGTCAAAAAGAAATAGTACCACCAATTCATCTTGATGTTTTAGGAACTCTGGGAATTCACTTAAATTGCAAGCTATTAATCCTAAAATTTTGAAGTTTGGAAGAGTAACATTTACACTACTTCCAATGAGCATTGACAATTTGTTGTTTGATAGTTGGAAGATGCTAAGATCTTTGAGCTTCAGAAATGTGTCTATTTCAACTTTCCCACTCAAGTTATTAAGATGCAAATTAAGAGTTTGGAGATTGTTGAGTGTGAAAATTGATTGTGGAATCAAACCATGGAAGTTATTCTCATTTAATCCTAACTCAGTTAGATGGGTGAGGTTCCCCAGACACGATGAAATCTTACCATTCAATTGATTTTTTGAAAGTTGTAAGTAAGTTAGTCGAGTCAGGTTCTGAAGACAAGAAGGGATGTCACCATACAAGTTGTTAGCTCGAAGGAACAATTGGGTGAGTGAGGTTTGCTTACAAACCCAAGATAAGGTTCCATGAGTGAAGTTATTGCGTGAAAGTGAAAGAGTAGCAAGTTGGGTGAGATTGGAAAATGAAAGAGGGATTTGCCCTGTAAATTGGTTCTTTGAAAAGTTCAACATGACAAGTTTGTTGAGATTACCAAGGGAAGAAGGAATCGGGCCAATGAAATCACAATCACAGAGATCCAACCAAAAAAAAGACTTAAGATTTCCAATAGAATTTGGCAGTTTACTAGAGAAACTAGTGCCAACAAGTCTCAAATCTTCAAGGGGACTACTTTGGTTAAATTCAGGCAAAGAACCTTTGAGATCTTGATTATAACGCACACCTAGAGCTTGTAGCCTCGACATGTGGAATATACCTACTGTAAATTCACCATAAAGACTACAATCTCTAAGAAATAGTGATTTGAGAGATGATAAATTGGCCAAGCTACTCGGTACTTGAGAAGATACATTTACTTGAGATAGAGAAAGCTCTTTCAGGCCAATTAGGTTTTGAACTAGGCTCCTTAAACTGGGATTTTCAAGTCTCAAAAGGCTTTTGGAAGACGATGGATGAATATTCATTGACAAATCAAGAGAAACCAACTTTGGCAAATCCAAAATTTCAGATGGGATATTACCAAAAAATACGGAATTAGATAGGTTGAGACTTCTTAAACTAGAAAGGTGACCAATTGCAGATGGAATTTGAGAGAAATTGAAGTGATTGTATGCAAGGTTAAAGCTTTTGAAGGTGAGCAAGTTTGAAGAGGCTGCTGATGGAATTGATGGAACCATAGAGAAGACTACTACTGAGGTCAAGACCAATCACATGACCAGAGTTCTCTTCGCACTCGACACCATCCCACAAGCAGCAATCATTGTTATTTCCTTTATGCCTCCAAGAATGAACCTTTGGATAAGAAGAAGGATTCCCAGATGCATGCTTGTCAATTGAAAGGCTTTGCTTAAATTGCAACAAGGCAGATCTCTCATCATCATGACATAGTAGCTGCGTCAAAGAGTAACTATTAGTGAACATAAATGATGAGAACTCAACAATATGAAGAGCAAATGCATGAACATAAATTGATAGAAAGAAATCGCCACAATGTCTAAGTTTCCCACAATTTCATGAGCAATTCAAGAGAGCTTTTGAGCTTATTTATACAAGATTTTGAGTAGGAAAAAAATGCACACAATTTGGTGAAACAAGGCCCACATGGAATGCCATAGCATGGATTAGTTTCTGCATGCAACAAAATATGTCTCCATCGTCTTTTTAATCATCGGAGTTGTTAGGAATCATATGACTAACAATAGTGACCTCGATTGAACTTTTAAGTCCGGTCATCCCATGCAAACAAAAAACAACAGAATCAAAAAGGGTGATGTGATATGTTTTGCCAATTTCATCAAGAAATCCTATGAGACACGATCTAGATAATTATGAATCTTGAGGTTCCATATAAATCCCAAAAAATATGAAGTGGGAAAGCCCATGTTCAAGTCAACACTATATAATAGAATTTGCTTCATTTTATACCTTTGGCTCGAAGACCCTTATCATAACCACAAATGTTCTTGTCACACATATGTCTAGATGGGGAAGAAGATTAGCATTAGTGGTCTTCACTTTTATTGTTAAACTTTAAGGTTGTGAGTTCGAATTTCATTATTCTCCTCCCTTCAAAAAGTGTCAAGACTAACATAGGGACGGGCACCGAAAATTGTGCCCACAATATTGAGGTCCAATTCCAAAAATGTTGATTTAATCTCAAAGTTGGATCCTAAGGGTGTTTTTTGGGTAAAAATCATTATTGGTCCCTAAATTTTGTCTTTTGTTTTAATTTAGTCCCTGAGTTTTTAATGTCCCAATTTAGGCTCTCAATTATTAGTTTCATCTCAATTAAGTCATTTCATTAATTTTTATCATTAGATCAACCAGGGATAAACTCAATCTGAACTATTTTAGTGTTGATTTAATTTGCAAGTTCGAACCATAGGTAACCCTTAAGCTTTGCTTTCGATTCTAATTCAATTGTCCAGTTGATGATGCCTCAAAAAGTCTTAAAATATGTTTTGAAAATGACATAAATTGGTCATAGTTTTATTGCCCTCATAGAATATATTTTATAAATAGGTCATAGTTTAAAAAAAAAGTTACAATGTGGTCGGTCGTCTTACTTTTGTATGGTCATCCGTCTATTTTACGTCAAAGTAACCAATTAAACATCACTAAATAAATGGACGACCAAACGGAAATAAGATTGTGGACTATATTACAATATTTTTTATTCTTTGCGAGGTAATGTGAAAAAATTAATCATTCGGGGGACAAATTGAGAATTTATGTATCTTTGAGGGGACAAAATAAAATTTTCCCTATTCATTATTCAACCTTAAGATTTGACCTTTTAACATTTTTTGCTTTAAAAAATGAACATGATAGCAGCTTAAATTCAATTCAAAGCATTTGCCCGCGAGTCAAGATTTAATAAAATGTAAGCGCGAAAATCAAACTCAAACTCAAACTCAGTCATTCACAATTAAACTGAATTTGATTATAATTCAAGTTCAACAACTACAACTCAATTGATACCTTAATGTTGTCGTGATAAATAGTTTTGGCGTTTATTCTTTATAATTTGGATAATGAAAGAGGGTGACTATTCGCTTATTTTCACTTTTAAATATCCATTTCCACCATATTAAGCGTTCCAATATAAAACTATTAAATCCACCCTATTCCACATGATCATTACCGACTAAGCTCACCTCATTTAAGTTCTTACACAAAGCAAATCACTCCACCTTCCCTCCACCATAGCTGAAATTAAAACTATGATAGACAATCTGCATTTTTTCTCTGGTTAATCACCTAACTTGAATTAGTCAAATGTCAATAGTAAAATGGGTATGAAATGAGGTGGGTGAATCACTAATGGGTAGGTTAAAATATCGTGAAATTAATCATTAATGAGGTGGGTATAATTTGGATGATTTAATAATTTTTTATTAAAAAGTTTAATAGGATGGTAATGAATAATTTTAGGTGAAAATAGGTCCACTCACACTGAGAGGGTCATTGTTTGTTCTATCCCACAACCACTCCGACAATCTCCCTTTCCACAGTTTGGAAACTAACCCACCTATTTATTAATAGCATTCTGTTTAGCTCGACTCGCGTAACCCGTAAACTAAAAAAGTAATGCTATATTGATCAAATTTTGGGATCAAATTTGGAGCCCAAATGACATGACAGCTGACTTGGGCTTCTTTATTTGGTGTCATGTCATTTGAGTCTCAATAAAAACTCCAAATAGTCATCTGTCATGTCATTTGAGCTCTAAATTTGATCAATGTAGCATTACTCGAACTAAAAATCCAAGGTTCGGACCATCGTCTTTCAAAAAAACTGACCACCCCCTTAAACAAAAGAAATCCAACTCATTCCATAAGCAAAAAAAAATCATTTCATCCTCTAAGCAGACCTGATCAAGAAATAGAGAGAATAAAAAAAATGAGATATTTTCTTTGCATGATATATTTAAAACAGGTTTGGCTTGTCAAAATCGGACTATTCATGTTTGAGACTAACCTGACATGTTTATTATTCGTGTTAATAGGGCCTAACTAATCTTGCTCATCTAAGAATGTGGGCCCAGTGTCCCTAAAATCTAGCATAAATATGCTAAAAAATTACAACCGAGAGCGTTAAAAAAGAGTTAAACATAAGGGAGAATTACACCGAAACCCCCTAAAATTTGTCACTTAATCATTCAGACTCCTTTGAGATTTAAAATATTGCACACAGACCTCCTGAAGTTAGTACGCACATAACACTTAAACACCTGTTGTCAAATGTCTGTTAATATATCTATTAGTAATTTATACTAAGACCCCCTGAAGTTTATAGGTGTATAATACTTAGATTACTCAAGTTTAAAATGTTATACTTAAACAAAAAATACTCTAATTAAAGATAGAATATTAAATATGTTAAATTTTACGACCAAAATTCATGTTCTTTTGTATTATTTATTGAAATAAAATCAAAGTCAAATTTTTTTTAAAAAAATCTTAATTAGTATACAATTATACTATCTATTAGAATAAAATTAAAAAATCAAACAAGGAGTTTAAGTCATTCATAATAAAATATGAATTTTTCAACAAATAATCATGTCCTATTATCTTATTTATTAAAATAAAATCAAAAATCAAAAATTTAATTTTTTTCCTTAAAAAATTGTATTTAGTGTACAATTATATTATCTATTAGAATAAAACTAAAAAATCAAACAAGAAATCAAACTGTAATGAAAATAACATATTCTAATTTTAATTGGGGTAATCTAGTAGTTTAATTTGGCAATTTAAACGATTAAATTAAATTTTAATAAACAATATAATTATATAGTAATTATGATTTTATTGTCCCCGTGCAAAAGTCTTCACAAACCATTTGTGTTTACTAGAGGTCAGAATGTGCTCAATTACCAAGCCAACTACTGGTCCACTTCAATATCTCATGCATCTGAATATCCAGTCAACTACTGGTCACTAGCACCCAAGGTGATCATTGTTAAACGTCCTAGTATTGCCTATCGACTCCGGAAGGCACACATTGGTTGTGGCATCACAGAAGAATACACACAAACGAGTACACGTGAAACAAAATCTTTGCAGATAGATGATTATTGCACTTCATATCATGTCATCAACAAGAGGATCTAGCTCAGTTAATTACCTTTGAATTTCTCCGAATTCTTTCAACTAAGAAGTTAAGGGGTCAATTCTTTTTTATTAGGTAAATTATTGGGGTTTTTTTTTTTTTTTGGGGGGGGGGGGGGGGGTTCAATCCTTGTCAAAGGCAAAACTTGATTTCCTATGTTCTTTTTTTTTTTTAATTAATCTATTCATGCATTCAAAACTAAACTTTAGACTTTGGGTTAGTCTATGGTATCGAAAATTTTTTCTTTTTTTTTTTTTTTTGGACATTCCTTCTTGCTATTTAATCAAAACATGACACATGGAAAGCCATCTTATTACATTGTTTATTTTATTCTCTTATTTTTACGATCAATTGTTATTACGAATTTAAACCATGGTCCAAAGCAAAAGTAGTATTCCGGAATCGAGTACCCCAACCCATACCCTTAAATCTTAGTAGTGGAACAAATTTTTGTAGGCAGAACATAATATGACCCATTTTTCAAATTTACAACGGATGATAATAATTGAAACAAAGCAATGTAAAATTAATCTCATAATTGAGACTATAATGTGAAAAAGCTTGATAGTTAAGGCACAATGTGTGTAAAGGGTGGTAGTTGAGGTGTAATTTTCCCACATAATACAAAGCAAAGGAAAGTCGGACGAATTTTCTCACACCAATTAATACGTTTGAGCGTCGCTTTGCAGTTCATTACTCAGCAGTGCCGGTCAATCAAAGGCCTTTTGTTGCTGCCAAAAATGTTCATGTCACCCAAACTTACCGGCACTGGACTTCCACGGACATGAGCGTTGGAAATTGTTTCAAAATTAATGAGGTCCAAAACAGTTGAAAGCTTAGCCTGATCAATAGCCGAGTTGCCCAGTTCATGATATTGATGCCTCAAAAATCTTGAAATTTATTATGGAAAATGGAGAATTACTTCATCATCATGGCATAGCAGCTGCATCGAAGAGGAACAGTTAGGCCATCAAGTGAGAACACAGTGTATACAGAGATTCAAGTGCATGAACAAAAACAGATACAATGACGATTCTCTAACTTTCTTTATTACTCTTCCATGAACAATTCCTGAATTCTTTTGGGCGTTTAGGATAAATCATCAACTCTCTCTAAAAAGTTTAGTTGTTAGAAATGGTATAATTTAAAGACTGATCAATTTAACCAACTCCTCACATGCAGGCTATATTTTGGGTCAAACACGTACAAATATTATAATTATTAATGTGACAGTGGAAGAAAAAATGATACAGTGAAGACAAAATTGACAAAAAATGTTTATTTTAGAGAACAAAAATGCTATTAACCCTTCAATATATAACCATTTCATGTGTGGAAAAGCCACATTAGATGTTGGAGCAATTGGTATGTATTCGTACTAATTAATTTACTTATAACGAAAGAAACTACATACATGATAAGAGGGGCCTTAAAAGACTTTACCTCCATACAAGGAAACAAAGAGTATGTCCAAGTAGACCACAGTCGAAGTGAGAGCATAACACAAAAATATAAACATTGCAACCTTCAAATAGTTACTGATATCTAGAAAAAACCTTAGGCTAAGTCTGAAAATTCTTTCCTCGAACTCCATCAGAATCCTCCCCCCACNGGCATTCAGTTTGCTTGCCTCACCTTCTTCTTGGTTCTCTTTTGTTGCACCCATGCAAAAGTTTCCTCAAACCATTCATGTTTACAAGTAATCAAAAAGTGCCCAATCACCAAACCAATTACTAGTCCACTTCCGTATCCCATGCATATAAAAATCCATTCAAATTTACTTGGGAAGTCTGAATTTTCATTGTTGATTGTTAAGGGGGGTGGTGGCGATGCTTCATTACTTCCGCATTTCTTTGACAAAGGATCTCCACACAAACCTGGATTCCCATCAAATGAAACGTTTTCAAAAGTACCAAACTGATTTCCTCGTGGTATAGGACCTATGAGGTGGTTATGAGAGACATTCAAGAATGCAAGGAACGTCAGTTGTGTCAGTTGTTGAGGGATCCCTCCTGAGAGTTCGTTCTGTGAAAGGTCCAATGCTTGAAGTTCCGTTAAGTTCCCTAAAGATGATGGGATTTTGCCTACGAAACCATTGTTTGAAAGGTTGAGCAACTGAAGCCTCTTGAGATTTCCAATGGATTCTGGAATTTCTCCATTGAATTTGTTGCTAGTCATAAAAAAACTGCGACAAGTAGGCTATTAATCCACGATGGTGTATTGTAGCTAGCTAGCTAGCTAGCATGATGTGTGCAGTTCAAATGGTGGGCCACACTAGAGTGCTGAAAGCCAACAATTAGAGATCCATGCACTAATATTGACAACTTGGACTGATCAAACCCCTTCCAATGTCCCTCATCAACCCACTTTCCCAATTCAAGGTCTTGCAACCCACCATGCAATTTTGTTCTGGAACCACCGACGTCTTTGATATTTATTAATGCTTGTAAGGTGTGTGGATCAGAATCATAAATAAGCTGTTAATAATGTGTGTGTATATACAAGCATACATATGTAACAGATTTGTTTGATGTACGAGATTCATAATCTTTCTCCTCTGTTAACAATTCACTCATTCTTCTCCTTTCCCCCGCTTTTACCCAGCCATTAGGAAGTGGAAGTTCGAAGATTGTAAGTTGATTTTTTTTATAAAAAGAAAAATTGGGAGGGTGATAGTTTAGTTAGTGAGCCGAGTGGAGAGGTAGGTACCTATAAAAATCACTTGGTATGGTATGATGAAACATTTCATTCTAATTAAATGAATCAAACTTGTGGGAATACGTCGTGAGTCGTCTATTCCAAAAAAACAATTGTTAAATATGTAATCAAAGTTACTTAAATATAATTTCAAGGACTAATACATGCAAATATTATTGGTTTAACCTTGAGTTTAATGGATTTTCAATCAAAGCTAATTATTATTATTATTAGAGAGAGAGAGAGAGAGAGAGAGAGAGAGAGAGAGAGAGAGAGGTTGTTTCAAACAAGAAGTGAGTATTCCATTGATCAACATGCTTGACAAGAACCAAATTCGGTTAAAATTAACTGTGAAACCCATCATTCTAAAAGGTTGTTTCAAACAAGAAGTGATTTTGTTATTGAACTAAATGTACCAAATTCGGTTAAAATCTAACCCTTATGTGCATAGTGACATATCTCTGAATTCACGTATTCTAAGAGATGGGGATGAAGTGGCAAATTCTTCTCATCTAAAGATGCCCCAAAATATAAAGGTATATATGTGCTAGCAACAAGAATTCGGGGATGATAAAATGTGATGGTCCATCAAAAACGATTTGGATCTTCCCGGGGCTTAGGTTAAATATTAAAATATATGATAACTTACATCTACACTTTTTGAGGTTTGTCACTAATACACACATACTCCCTCGGGTATGAAAAATAGGATTATCATCCCCTCAAGTTTGATATATGGTAACATGTAAACCCTTCTCCTTAATGTCCGTCTGAAATACCGTCCAATCAAAATGATGTCAGCATATTTACATCACACAATCCCTAAACTACCCCTTAAACAACCGAGTCACCAACCTTCCACAAATCCCAGCAAATATTTTGTGCATTTTTCATTAAAAATCTCCATAAATTTAATCAACAGAACCCCCAAAAAAATCTCTCACCGATAACAGACCATTGAAGTCTGAATTTCTCTCCCAGACCATTGAAGTCTGAATTTCTCTCCCAGACTACCACCCATCAAATCCCACAGCACAACCAGGAATCATAGCCACCTCGGCTAGCAACAACAACAATCACACCATCAACTACAAACAACCATCGGTCTTCAGCCGCAACCTACCAAATCCAAAAAAACACAACTCAACCCACCAAATTGGCAAACACCTCAACCCTCCTCTGTGGAGAAAGTAGGAGACGGATAATCAAGAGTGGCTTTTCATCATGTCAAAGAGAGATAGGGGGTGGTGTAGGAGAGAGATAACTAGGCTTAAAAAAGGCACAAGTGCGTGAAAACAAGGCCCACATAGAATGCTATGTGCATGGATTAGCTTTTGCATGCTATAAAATATGTCATGTCATCCCCCACAAACAAAAATCAACAAAATCGAAAAGGTGATGTGATATGTATAGCCAATTTCATCGCAAAATTCGGTGAGACACGATCATGATAATTATAAATAGTGAGGTTCTCATTTGAATCTCAAAAAATATTTACTTTCCAAAACAAAAAATTCAGTTTAGAGCTCTCCAATAATCCTGATACTTTTCCTAATAAAATCTCAATTACCAATTACTTGGGGGTCTTCTTATCCTTGAACTAGAATTCTGTATCATCGACCAGTATTTGCACACTTGCAGTTTTCATGCAATTAAACAAAAAAGCCCAGATGTTTGCACCAGGGTATTTTAGCCAATTACAAAAAATTTAAAACAACTTTCTGCAAAAACTTTCGTCATAACCATGTGTGTAAGAAAGTATGTTTTCATTTTATTTTCCATTTTTTCAGTTCAATTTTCATAATTTTTTTTTCTTTCTAACCAAACAAAGCCTTAGAGACTAGTCTAGATACCAAGTTAATTTGTGACCATGAATACGAAAGCTAAATAATTTTGAAAGCATAATTGCGTGATAGTCCACATGTGACTATAAGATTTTCAACACCAAAGTAAGAGAGAGGATCTTACCTTTTATTTGCAACATAAATTTGATTCCAATTTGATATCCCTTAACAAAAGGCTCTTAATTTCAGCCTCCACATCCAAATTAAAAGTATCATCATCAGATAAGTAATACATCCTAATACTCACTATTTAGTTAGTTAGTGAGACCAATGAATAAGTGGGGGAGCCCATGTTCAGACGTTAGTTTAAGCAAACTGTAGATGGAGGGTAGCTTAATTTTACTTCTGCCAACATCATAGAATGCAACTGCTTCATTGAATACCAGTGGCTCGGGCAAAAAAGGACGCACCTAATAGTAGCTAGGTTCCTTTTCTGCTTTAAAGTTCGAGTCTCACCAACCCTCCCTTATTATGACAAAAAGGAAATACCGGTGGCTCGAAGGCCCTTATCATAGCCACAAATGTTCTTGTCACACAAATATCTAGATGGGGAAGAAGACCAGCACTACACTAGACTAGACTTCCACAGAGATGACCTGCAAAAATTATGCCTACCATAATGAGGTCCAAACCATTGAATTAATTTCCAAGTTGACAGTTTATATATCCTTGTTAAGGGTCTTTTTCAATTGTCCAGTTCATGATATGTCCCAAAGTCTTGAAACATGTTGTGGAAAATGAAGGCTTTTTTCCTGAAAATCTCCATTATGAATTATTGAAGGAACCATTCAATCTCCCAATAGAAAATTTAGAGGCTGACTGCTCTGTGCCCCCACAAATTACTAAGTGACGTGGTCTTTCCACCGCATAATAGAATCCTGGTGGTTCAAAGCCCTTATCTTACTCACAAACATTGACTGAACTACATTGGGGCCTAGGGGGCCATGGCCCGCTCAGCTTTTCAAAAATACCTTATGTCCCTCCTTATGTTTCTCAAAATCCTTAATGGCTTTATATTTAATAATGAAATGGGGATATTAATCACATAAATTAATGTTTCCCTTATAGACTAAGATACATATTTGTATGGGTCTTCTGACTAGAGAAGAAAAAAAAAGACAGAAAGTTATTTTAGTTACGTACATCATATATATCATAATAATACATCGTCTTTATTAATATTTATGATTTACTATGACAATTTATTCGTAGTCATTGTGCCCTCCCATAATAAAATATTGGTTCCATCCCTGACCACAAATGTTCTTTGTCACATAAACGTCTAGATGGGGAAGAAGTCTAGCACTGGACTGAATCTAAAATCTCAATTTCCCTTGCTTCTTTCTTCAGATTCAAAAGCTCTCACTCCTTTCTTCAGACCCTTTTCTGTTGTGCGTTGTGTGTGTTTGTGCTATGTGGGTGTGTTCTTTGCGTTGTGTTTATGTGCACTGCGTTGTGTCATAGAAAGAAATATGAATACAACTTTCCTTTGTTTTATAATGCTTAATAAAAAAAAAATTAATTATCACATCAATAGGGATGATTAGATCGCTCCATCCCATCCATTAAGTTCAATTAGAATGTTTTTAGTAATTTTTATTTTACTTCCTTTTTTAATTAGGAAATTGACTTATTTATTTCCTAGATTAATTAAAATTTTATTTGATTTTAACATTTAATTTAATTACGATTTTAGTTTCCTAGTTTGACTAGAGCTATGCTATTATAAGTAACAAATCACGTAACCTATTAAGAAGCTCTTGATGATTTTAAATAATATTCAGACAATTGTTTTCTTTGATTCTGATAGCTTTAATATTCTTACTAATCAACAAAGTGATATTGAAGAACTCTAACATGGTATTATCATGGATAATGAACCAGCTTAAGGTTTATCATGTTATTCAAGGTTCATTTAGTCATGGTCTCTGCATCACGTTTATTAAATATATAATAATAAGAGGGATCAATACTTCTTAGAACTAAAAATTACTAATTTATTCAATTACTCATAAAGTCTTATTATAGATTATGTTTATCATGTTCTCGGTCAATAGTAAAAATATAATATAGTTTGTTATAGACACATGCTAGACACATTCATCTCTTAAATTTTCAAGTTTTACCGTATTATTATTCATATCTTATGATACCTATATATTCGTAATTCGAGGACAAAAAGTTTACTAATCTAAATATCCATTATGGATTGAATCATTGAAACACAAATTAAAAAATCTTTGTGACTAAAGTGACACAAGTAGAAAAATATATAAGAACCAAAATAAGACGAAACAGATATTTTATGGGAGTGAATAAGAATGATCTCATAAATATGAACAATTGCACCAAAGTGAAGATATACATTGGTGACCCTCATAATGACTTAATTACTTTAGGCACTTAGATAGACAAGGAAATGGAAAAATGGTGCTATTGTACATGAAGGTCAGACCAACATTAATTGTTGCTTAGAAACGTCAATACTTTTTTAGCAAGTCATTGATACTGCTGAGTCAAGTCGTCCCTGCTACTAATAAGATTTAAATCAGTTCTTGTTAAGGAAAATAGATCGATTATGACTAGTTTTTATGGCTCATTTGTGATGTCTTCTAGAAAGCATCAGATGGTGAGGTATCACAACTCCGAAGCCAAAAATGTGGCTCCATTGGATTTGAAACTTAAACTATGGGTAGATAATATGAATATGGGATATAGATACAATACGATATGAATATGATCATATCGATAAAATATTAAAAAAAAAAAAGAAGATACAACTATTGCAAGATATGTCAATAAATAATCATATTTCTACATTACATATACTATACTTTATGTTATAAAATAGTTTCGTTGCATAAGTGTTGCATAAATTGTCAATAAACAAATTTCCATCTGATTGATAAAAATAACTAAACTTCATCATTCGGGTATCTTGATAGAAAACTTTTTAAAAATGTCAGACATATCATATATATATAACAAATTGTTTATAGGATATTCAAGTTGATTTCTTGTTTTTACTTTCTAGATGGGTAAAATCTTAAACCAGAGAGTTGTGGCATGTTATAAAAGGCTCTTGATCGTGTCAATTTCGTGTTGTTCGTATTAACACACAAACGAGAAGATAGAGGAAGTTTGACACGATTAAATAAATGGGTTGATCGTTTTAATTTCGGGTTTAGTGGGTTGGACCAAAAATGACCCATTTATTAATATTTAAGTGTATGAGAGGATGATAAATAAAAAATAATATATGGTAAGGGTAATTATGAAAAATTATATTTTTGTTATATTTGTTAAGGGACAAGGCTTGAAAGGGGGGGTATCAGTGTAATTTAAAAAAATCGAGGGGATGTCATTGTAATTAGACTAATCTAAAAGGTGTATCAATATAATTTACCCTATATTTAATATCGACGTTTTCCACATATTATGAATGCATCAATCACATATAATCGATATATCGTAAAGGTATCAAATATTTTTTATAGCATTTGAAATGTATTCGACTCGAATTTGATACATACTTATCAAGATATATGTGAGGTATATTGTATATGATACATATCGGATACCAAGGAAGTTGTTTGGCTAAGAATTAGAAAATAGAATACCTATTTCCAAATTAAGATAAATTATTCATGATAAAGTGAAGTATTCCCTTTTCTTTTATCTGAGGTCTGCAAACTCTAATTTTGGTAGAGAAAATAAAGTGGGGGAACCTTGTATCGCTTGTGATGAACTCTCTATCCAACCTTAGCTTTCGTTTGGTAATATTTTTTTTAAAAGCGACTTTTTTGAAGTAAAAAAAAAATTAATTTTGTTAAAAAAATAAAAAAAAATCCAATAATTATTTTTGCAAAAATGATCTAAATGCATTTCAGCACATATTTGTTGCAACTGTGAAACTAAACGGTACTTAAAAAGTGTCCTTAAAAAAAATTACTTTAAAAATTCGTTATCAAATTGTATCTTTGTATATAGAGAGGTATACCAGAACTTGCTTTAATTCTAATTATAAAAACGTTTCTACTATGAACAAACCAGATTAAATATTGGAGCAATTGGCCTGAATTCGACGTACAAGCTTTTTATTACTAATGAAAGAAAATAATTACATCACAAGAGACTTCATACAAGGGAAGAAAGTGTGTCCAAGTGGACCACAAAGAAGTAAGCAAAACACAAAAACATGAACACTATCACCTTCATGTAGGTATTGATTGACTTCTAGAAAAAAACTGCAGCCCCAATTTTGAGAATATATACCTTCTTTGAACTCCACCAGAAAATCCTATATAGGCATCCATGCTTATTCTTAAAAAATTTCAGCTACTAAAATTCAGGCTCTTTGACCATTTGTCTTCTTCCTTCTCTTTTGTTGCTTTTGTGCAAAAGTTTCCACAAACCATTCATGTTTACTAGTAGTCAAAATATGTCCCATCACCAAACCAACTACTAGGCCACTGGCATATCCCATGCACACGAAAATCCAATCAAATTTACTTGGAAAGTGTAAACTGCCTTTTTCAAAGGTCAAAGGGGGTGCTGCTGCTGGTGATGCCTCAAAACTTCCACATTTTTTGGATAAAGGGCCTCCACACAACTCTGGATTCCCATCAAATGAATTGTTCCCGAACGTAGCAAATTGATTTGCTTGTGGTATAGGCCCTGTGAGATGGTTATGAGAAACATTCAAGAATGCAAGGAACATCAGTTGTGTCAATTGTTGAGGGATCTCTCCTGAGAGCTTATTCTGTGAAAGGTCCAAAGCTTCAAGCTCTTTTAGGTTTCCCAAGGATGATGGGATGTTGCCTACAAGACCATTGTTAGAAAGGTTGAGCAATTGAAACACCTTGAGATTTCCCGTGGATTTTGGTATCTCTCCAGTGAATTTGTTACTTGAGAGATCAATGGCGGCAAAAACCGTTGGGATCTTGTAATAAAAAGTTTCAAGGCCTTTGTTTCTCAATACCATTGAGAAATTGAAACTCTCAAAAAAGTTACTTTCCAACACTTGGTAATCATACTCTGCTTGAAGATATGTGAACTGACTAACATCAAGAACTTTTGTGGCATTCCAATTTTGGAAGTATTTCAATGGAAGTTCGCCCGTAAAACCATTGCATGAGAAGTCAATGATACACAGTTTGGGGAAACTAGAATTTGACAGGTCCCCTACTATGTTGCTGTGAAATTCATTGGATCTCAAAATGAGAATTTTCAACTCTTGAAGAGTCCCCAACCAAAAAGGAAAAACATCCCTGATTTTGTTGTTTCCAATGTTGAGGAGCTCTAACATTGTGCATTTGGCCAAATACCTTGGTACTAGTCCATCTAATTTATTTTGACTTAAATCAAGAACTCTCAAATTGTTTTGTTTCTTGTATGACTGAGGAATAGTTCCATGGAAATTGTTGCTTCGTAAATTTAGCACTGTCAAGAAATCACTGAAGCTACTTAAACATTGTGGAATTTTTCCACTCAACCTATTATTTGACAAGTCGAGGCATTGAAGAAAGCTCGCATTGCAGATTATCTGTGGAATCTCACCCATTAGTGAATTATTTGAAATTCTATAATCGACAATGGAGAGTGGTGGAATGGGGACTGATCCTTGTAAGCGATTAGAACTAAGGTCTAAAATCCCTAGTCCCTCCCATGGAAGGATTGTTGGAAGTTGCTCAAACCCCGTTAAAAAGTTGAAATCCAAGAATACCGCCACTAGAGTTTTTTGGCCTACATTCCACATCCATTTGGGGACATGACCATGAATTTTGTTGTCAGAAAGAAATAGCACCACCAATTCATCTTGATGTTGTAGGAACTCTGGGAATTCACTTAAATTGCAAGCTACTAATCCTAAAATTTTGAACTTCGGAAGAGTAACATTTACACTACTTCCAGCAAGCACTGACAATTTGTTGTTTGATAGTTGGAAGATGCTAAGATCTTTGAGCTTCAAAAACATGTCTGTTTCAACTTTCCCACTCAAGAAATTAAGATGCAAATTAAGAGTTTGGAGATTGTTGAGTGTGAAAATTGATTGTGGAATTGAACCATGAAAGTTATTCTCATTTAACCCTAACCCAGTTAGATGGGTGAGGTTCCCCAGCCACGATGGAATCTTACCATTCAATCGATTTTTTGAAAGTTGTAAGTAAGTTAGTCGAGTCAGGTTCTGAAGACAAGAAGGGATGTCACCATACAAGTTGTTAGCTCGAAGGAACAATTGGGTAATTGAGGTTTGCTTACAAACCCAAGATAAGGTTCCATGAGTGAAGTTATTGCATGAAAGTGAAAGAGTAGCAAGTTGGGTGAGATTGGAAAATGAAAGAGGGATCTGCCTTGTAAACTGGTTCTTTGAAAAGTTCAACATGACAAGTTTGTTGAGGTTACCAAGGGAAGAAGGAATCGGGCCAGTGAAATCACAATTATAGAGATCCAACCAAAATAGAGACTTAAGATTTCCGATAGAATTTGGCAATTTACCAAAGAAACTAGTGCCAGCAAGTCTCAAATCTTCAAGGGGACTACTTTGGTTAAATTCAGGTAAAGAACCTTTGAGATCTTGATTATAACGCACACTTAGAGCTTGTAGCCTCGGCATGTGGAATATACCAACTGGAAATTCACCATAAAGACCACAATCTCTAAGAAATAGTGATGTGAGAGATGATAAATTGGCCAAGCTATCCGGTACTTGAGAAGATACATTCACCTGAGATAAAGAAAGCTCTTTTAGGCCAATTAGGTTTTGAACTAGGCTCCTCAAATTGGGGTTTTCAAGCCTCAAAAGGCTTTCGGAAGATGATGGATGAATATTCATGGACAAATCAAGAGAAACCAACTTTGGCAAATCCAAAATTTCAAATGGGATGTGACCAAAAAATACGGATTTAGATAAGTTGAGACTTGTTAAATCAGAAAGGTGGCCAATTGCAGATGGGATTTGGGAGTAATTGAAGTGATTGTCTGCAAGGTTAAGCTTTTGAAGGTGAGCAAGTTTGAAGAGACTACTGCTGGAATTGATGGAACCATAGAGAAGACTACTACTGAGGTCAAGACCAATCACGTGACCAGAGTTCTCGGCGCACTCGACACCATCCCACAAGCAGCAGTCATTGTTATTTCCTTTATGCCTCCAAGAATGAACCTTTGGATAAGCAGACGGATCCCCAGAAGCATACTTGTCAGTTGAAAGGCTTTGCTTGAACTGCAACAAGGTAGATCTCTCATTATCATGACATAGTAACTGCGTAGAAGAGTAACTGTTAGTGAACATAACATGATGAGAACTCAATAATATGAAGAGCAACTTCATGAACATAAATTGATAGAAAGAAATTGCCATAATGTCTAAGTTTCCCACAATTTCATGAGCAATTCAAGAGAGCTTTTGAGCTCATTTATACAAGATATTGAGTTGGAAAAAAATGCACACAATTTGGTGAAACAAGGTCCACATGGAAAAAAATGCACACAATTTCCTAATGTGATTTGTTAAGCACATCAGCGTCATGAGAAGAGCTTTCCTTGTAGTAGTTGGGCCAACCCACTTTAATTTTTAGTCAATTAGGCTAGGGTCCTCATTTTTTATGTGTAAATTAATTTTAGTTATACAGAATTTTTGTTATAAAAAAAGATCTTCCAATTTTTGTAAAAACTTGCGGTCCTTGTGTTGGCACAGATGTTAAGGGATTAGTTAATTTCTGGTTTTCATTATTCGTTTTAGTCTCATCACATGATTTTAACCTAAAAAGTTGTTTTTTTTTTTGGAATTTATTATTGAGGTTTTTGTGGTGTTGTTATCAGTTTCGAAATTCAAACTTGTGAACCAAGTAATTTGAACACTATGATGATGTCTGACAATCTGTATTTTAATGTATCTGTTTGATGATCTATGTTTTAGTATACCTATCTGACGATATATGTTTATGTAGAAGAAGGTACATTAACGATTTGTGTTTT
This sequence comes from Ilex paraguariensis, assembly GCA_963454935.2. Classification (NCBI taxonomy): domain Eukaryota; kingdom Viridiplantae; phylum Streptophyta; class Magnoliopsida; order Aquifoliales; family Aquifoliaceae; genus Ilex; species Ilex paraguariensis. The sequence goes on along the minus strand of CAUOFW020000003.1, from coordinate 472,145 downwards.
AGTATAACTGTTTAATGATCTGTGTTTTACTGTATTTGTCTGACGATCTGTGTATTTAGTGAAAATTCGTAAAACATTTTTTTTTATGAAGCTAAAAAACCGTCGTTAATTTGGCCATTTAAACTCAAATTAATTTATCAAAAAATTTTGTAATTAAGGGGCCAATTTGACATTTTTTTACATACTTTAAAGTCCAATAGTACAGATATGATAAACTTAGATGACTAAGAACAAAGTAAGATGGAACAGTACTTTTTTTTTGGTTAATGTGGAACCTTTCCAATGCACAGTCATATTGGACTTATCCATGCAAGAATAAACTCCGGCACAAGCCAGAACTTCTTGTAATAGAAAAAAAAAAAATACACCAGATGCCTACAATTATTCGCAAACCACATGTATCAAATAAGTCTGAATGACTTAAGTAATAGTCAAACTCAAGACATATGAGTTTATAGTTCGTCTCAATTCTAACACAGACAATTGGGCTAACCCGTGCAGGTTGGAACAATGCTTAGTTTATACACCCCTTTAGAAATAAAGGCTTTTAGCTTTACTTTTGGAATATTTTTCATGCAATATAATGTCTCTTTAGTTTCATTTGATACGAAAGATGGAAAGAAGGAAGGAAAAATGAAAAGAATAAAATTTTCATCTTTAAAAGAAATAAAACTATTTTTTCTCTTTGTTATTTGGTAGGAGAGATAAAAAAGTAGAAGGGATATGTTTTCCCTCCTTATTTTAGTTTCATTATTTAATCATTATGCGACAGGTCTCAAGTCTTGCACAAAGCGTCCTAATGTGATTTTGTAAACACATCAGCATCACGAGAAGAGCTTTCCTAGAAGAGTAGTAGTAGTTGTTGGGGCAACCCACTTTAATTTTTCTTCCAACTCAATGATGTTGTTCGAGTCAAGTCGTCTACGACTGAAAACAGAGGCATTGTGATTCCACTGACTGGATTAAGTGGCGTGCAAATTTGATAGCTAGATGAATTACGAATATGGGATGCAGATGCAATATAATTCAGACACGATGATATCGTAAATTACTAAAAATGTGAAAAATATTATTTAATTTAATCTTGTTTGTTGACTTTGTAATGTGATAATGATATGTTTCGATTGTATTATTATAATCATTTGATACATTATTATGTCAGTAAATAAGATTAAATTTTAAGGTCAAAATATTCTTATAGTTAAAAAATATAATATGGTTTAGGTATATGATACACCGATAAATAAAAATGTATTTATTCCATCCAATTGACAAAAATGATATAAACTTCATTAGTCAGGTACTTTAATACAAAACTCATCAAACAAGTCCAATATCTGCAAATTGTTATAACATTCCCCAGTTGTTCTTAAGCTNGATATAAACTTCATTAGCCAGGTACTTTAATACAAAACTCATCTAACAAGTCAAATATATGCAAATTGTTATAATATATTTAAAGGTAAATTACAGTGACACCCCTGTAGATTGGTCTAATTACAGAGACACCCCATTCGATTTNCAAACAAGTCCAATATCTGCAAATTGTTATAACATTCCCCAGTTGTTCTTAAGCTCAAGATTATATTGCACTTGTTTTTGTTTTAAAGATACTTTTTGCAGCTAATGGTAGTGGTGGATGGTGGCAAGTAATGGTGGTGTACAGTGATGGTGGGTGGGGGATGGCGAATGGCGGTGGCGGCAGTGGCGATGGGATGCAGATGGTAGCGGTAATAAATATAAAAATGAGATGATGGTGAAAGTTTTTAAATAACTTTTTTTATTAAGGATATTTTTGTTAAGCACCGTTTTTATAAACTTTTGACATTAAAAGTGTTCAAGTTGGATCTGAGACCTAAAAAGTGCTCAAATGTGGAGGTGTGGTCCCTTTTCCCTTTAATCTGTGGAGTCACTGTAGTTCCACTGATGTTCAGTCCTCCCGTAAACAACACTGCCTTCTTTTGAACTTGGACTTAATGTAGTTCCCACTTTTAAGTCAAGTCCTCCCGTAAACACCACTCAAGAAAAAAAGATGTTCTTTTTTATTTTACATAATCATGAAACATTAAAGTAATGGCAATACTTTTTGCAGCTAATGGTAGTGGTGGATGGTGGCAAGTAATGGCGGTGTACAGTGATGGTGGGTGGGGGATGGCGAATGGCGGTGGCGGTGGCGGTAGCGGCGATGGGATGCAGATGGTAGCGGTAATAAATATAAAAATGAGATGATAGTGAAAGTTTTTAAATAATTTTTTTTATCAAGGATATTTTTGTTGAGCACCGTTTTTATAAACTTTTGACATTAAAAGTGTTCAAGTTGGATCTGAGACCTAAAAAGTGCTCAAATGTGGAGGTGTGATCCCTTTTCCCTTTAATCTTTGGAGTCACTGTAGTTCCACTGATGTTCAGTCCTCCCGTAAACAACACTGCCTTCTTTTGAACTTGGACTTAATGTAGTTCCCACTTTTAAGTCAAGTCCTCCCGTAAACACCACTCAAGAAAAAAAGATGTTCTTTTTTATTTTACATAATCATGAAACATGAAGTTGATGAATTCGTATATATTGAGGGTAACGATTTTTAATACGAAACGTGACAATGATATGAAGTTAGGTTTAACTAATATTCGACACAAACTCGTAATGACTTAACACGAATCTGACACGACACAACTCGACTCTGTTGTAAGCACACAAAAAAAAAAAATAGTCATTTTTTTTTTCCATCTATCCAACTAAACACAAAGGAAGGAAAATGTATCCTTCCTATTTTCCATCTTTGAAGGATAGAAAGAGTATCTCTCCTACTTTTCATCCTTTCTACTTTTCGTCCTCCATACCAAATGGAGCATAAGTGACTATAAATTTTTGCACACTCTTCAAACACATTACAGATATAGTTAGATAAATTGTTGATATGTTAAACTCATTTTATAGTTATTTAGGCTATGAAAATTGTGAAAACATGGTTACATAATTATGTAAGTGATCAATAATGAATCACTTATAACTTGATTGTATATATAGAATGTTTTTGTAATAGTATTGATAATGCAATTACTATGTAACGTTTTCAAAATAAGAAAGTTTGTCGAGGTCAATGGTATGAAATCAACCTCATTTTTTTGTCAAAGGTTCTAATTAATCCTTTTTTTTCTTTTGTTTATATACGTTATATACATCGGCATTTGACCCCTTTGTATTTAAGGAACATTCAAATATCAAATATAATACAATAAATTTAAATATGTAGGTTTGTTTTTATTTGTTGTAGAAAAAAAATTAAAGTTTTTAGTTAGAGTGCCCACCCAATACAAAATTTCTGGTTCTGCCACTAAACATGTCATGTTAGCGGGGACGGAATCAAAATTCTATTTTGAGGGGGCCAAACAATGGCATAATTAAGAATTTTGTTCAACGGGATAGATTTTAGATTTTGGGGATTCATGGGAACTTGATGGCTTAGAAGCCGTAGATTTTCCTGTCACACAAACATCTAAATGGAGAACAAGACTTCCACTAAGACGCCCCTTGCAAATTATGTCTAAAGTAATGTTGTCTGAAAATCTTAAATTCTCGACTTATAAAAACACAATTACGGTTAAGATTGATCTAATATTCATCAATTTGATTTCAATAATACAAAATTCATCCTAAAATTGTTTTCTCAATCCAAAAACATTAATTTCTTTGCACGACCTTTAATGTTAGATAACTCAATCAATATATTCTCTATTATCAAACAATCTCATCATTCCTTACCTACCTCTCTCGTCATTTTAATTTTAAATTGGGTGGATATCTATATAATAAAACACATATGAAGTTGAATTTTATCCCCTATATATTTTTCCTTCTAAAAAATCACATTTCCCAAATTTATCACATGTTCAATTATTTAATATTTATTTAATTTATAGTTTAACACAATTTTTAATTCATTATTTATCCATATATGATAGTATACAAATGTTGCGAAAAAAAATTTCGATTATATATTTTGAGAAAATTGACGCTATTAAAAATTAATTTTAAATAATATAATCAAATAAATGAAAAAATAAAAATTTGGTATTTGGTATAATAGAATCAAGTTTTTTTACTTTCGAATCCTATATTTCATCGTGCCTTCAGGCACGTGGTATGACTAGTATATAAATGACACCTCAAAGTCTTCAAATATCTTTTCCAAAAGATAAGATTCTTTTGGCATAAACCCCGCGTTTTGTTCAAAATTATTGTTAGATTAACTTCTGCATGCAACAAAATATGTCTCCCTCATCTTTTAAATCATCGGAGTTGTTAGGAATCATAGACTAACAGCAGTGACCTCAGTTGAACTTTTAAGTCTAGGCATCCCACGCAATTAAAAAATCAACAGAATCAAAAAGAGTGACGTGATATGTTTCGCCAATTTCATCAAGATCTAGTTTAGATATTCTCCAATGATCTTGATATTTTTCATAATAAAAACTCAATTACAAATTATTTAGGGACTGTTCGATCTCACGATACCTAGTTTGTGGCCATGAATATTTTTGGACAAGTTACTATTGAAACCCCCAAAGAGTCAGATCTGATTCGTTGATTTAACTGGATTGATACCAAACTCAAGGTTATCTTGCATTCAGCTATGTGGCTAGCTCACAGAGCTAATCTACTTTGAAGTATAACTGGATCATAGTCCATATATGGGGATGGGGGTACGAGGTTTTCAACGCATAAGTACCAGTAAACAACCGAACTCGACGGAACAGAGAGGAAAGTTTTGAAGTGAGAGAGAGAGCCTTTTTTGAGTTTCCAAATTGGCCTTTAGTTAGTTAGACCAATGAATAAGTTGGAAGGCCCACGTTCAGAAGTTATCGTAGCCACAAATGTTCTTTGTTACGTCTAGATGAGGAAAAAAAGAAGACTAGCACTACACTACACTACACTACACTAGATGTCCAACGAAAATGCCGCCGGAAATTACGCTCACAGTAACGAGGTTCAATTTAAAAACATTGATCAAGATTGTATTTGATAAAACTCATAGTTGAATATTAAAAATTGAATGTTAAATTTTAAATACTGAATATTGAATTTTTTTAATTTGTAAATTGTTTGGCATCTACTGAAATTTAAGTATTTAATTGAATCAAACTGTTTGACAAATATAAGAAATTGATATCTAAAATTTATTATTATTTTAATTTTACTCTTCTTTTCAACCATCTTATCACAACTACCTTATTTCTACCACCATCGTCACATCATTTGCGATGGTGGTGGCTTTGGTGGTGACAGTGGCACAATAGCGGCAACGACAATGACTATGATAGTGGAGGTGGTGGTGGCGGGGACACAATAGTGGTGGTGGTGGTAGCAGTGGCACAATGATGGTAGTGGTCGTGATGGTGGCGATAGTGGTTGTGGTGACACAATGATGGTAGTGATGATGGTAGCACAATGGTGGTGGCGGCAATACAATGATAGTGGTGACGATAGTGGCGGTGGTACAATAATGCTGGCGGTGATCCAATGGTGTATTTTTTTTTGGGTGAAAATCATATTTGGTCTCTACTTTATCTTCAATTTTAGTTGTGTGGGTTTATTCCCACCCTATAAATCTTCATTCTCACCTCATTAAACTCTAGTCTATAAAATTATTAAAGGTATGTTTGAATTGCGGGTTAAAAGATGATAACACCAGTAAGATAGTACAAAAAAATATGAGAGGTCAATTTATCTCACGTTTAGTAACTAAAAAATTGCACCAAAAATCTCACTCGGGTTTATCCGATCCGGTTTAAAAAATCAACTTTAACTTGTCTATGTGAGTTAAATAAAACCCTTGGGAGCTGGGATAATTTGGTCACCGATAGGATATTTCAGTATGATTACTATTCTACACTTTTCATTTATTAACCCTGATATTGGCTTATCTCATTCATCAGACGCTGGACAACGAACGAATTCGCCGAAGAAGATTGCTGATTCATGACCTGCCTTGTCTTACTCTCCATTCACACATGTTGTTCTTTAATTTAATTTATTGTTTTGTATTCAGTTGTCCCCTTGCACTACCATAATAAAATTAATTTAATTTATTATTTTTCTCTTTAATTTAATCATATTGTTTTGCTTTTTAATATTGTTGATTGTTTTAATTTATTGTTAGGGACATAATAATCAAAGACACCATTGTTTTAATTTATTGTTTGGGACATAATAATAAAAGACACCTTATTACATCACCTTTCTCCATATATAGGCCCTATAGAAGTATATATGTGTTACCCATAGGATATAGCTATTAAATTCTAACTGGCGGATTCATGTGTGGGTTTAGATTAGATAGAAAAAAATATTTTTTACGGCTATTTGGATGTGAATATCTTTTTTAGAATTTATTTGACTTTAAGTATCATTTCTAAACTTAAACTCTATTAAGTCCTTTTTTTCATCAAATTATTGTCAATAAGTACACATTTCAAATTCTTTTTAAAACGTATTCCATAATTATCTCTACAATAAATAGTGCATGCCCAATTAAAAATTTTTATATTTTTAATATCTAAATATTAGATTTGAGACTTTCAAGATTTCTTTGATATTGTGGATCGTTTGAATTTTAAAATTTCAAACGAAATTAATATTTCAATATTATCATTGTCACACCGCCACCCGGATCAAGTAGGGTGGGCGGCGCACCAGCCACCACCTTGACCAACTAATTATGTGCATAATAAATGTAAAATATAACAGAAGAATAATAAAGTGATCCATTTCATCGACCTAATGAATATCAGAGGAATAAACTATATATCACCAACATCGTTATTAAATTAAATAAAACTGTAATCAAACCATAAGGTTTTCAACCCAAAACATAAACAATATGATTCTCAGAACAATTAAATAAATGTCTTAAAATCATAAACGACACTTATTTCTGAAGACCTACAATAAAATAAATCTTCAAATTTTATAATTTTTGTCTATTTGCTGACTTACTCTTTATTCTGATTCTCACCTGAAAAATGTTAAATGTTTGTATGAGTACAACGACTCGTGAATAACAACCACCTCTAATAAAGTGTAAAAATAAGTCCCACAATTTATATAGAAAAATAAAATTTGATACATTCATAAGTACAACAGAATTATACTCCAACCCCTCTCACGTAGTTATTTAAATAAAATAATCTCATGATTACAAATAATTTTATAAATAAAAAGACATTTATAACTTAAAACACCCACTCATTTTCATAAATAACATTATAAATAAAAAATATTTATAAACCAAAATACGCAAACACACATCCAGCCACAAATGCATTTGTCATATGGTTTCATTTTTTTCCCTTTCTTTTGATTTTATTTTATGATGTGGCCGTGATCCACCTTACTACGAGAGCAGAATTTGGGTTTGGTTGGTCACTCGAGACACACACAACACTACAGTGAAGCATGGGTGGTCTTTGAAGGACGAAGGTTAAGTGATTCTAATATCGAAAAACTTTTCTATCAAGAACCAAAGTTGGTGTAACCCACCTTGCATCATAATTGGCCGGAAGTTTGTTCGAAATGAAAGAAAACCAATGGAACAAAAGTTGACAAGGTCTACCACCAAATTGATGTTATTGGCAGACTTCTATAATTTCAGCTTGTATTCTTTCGGACCAGTAGTTAATTACTTCGTATAATATTGCATTTTGTTGTCTAGAGAAATGATATGGTGACTCTAACAATATTATTTGCTGATACTTCCTATTGGTTATTGTATTTGATATGTTTAGTCCTTACTGAATATAGTTGTCAGCTGATTCTTGAATATCTACATTTATAGTGCTCATGCTTAACATTCCATTTTATAAAAGGTGTACGATATGTAATTTATTTATACATACTGCGATATTCACATATGTTATTCCAACAGTGGCAATCAGTTTTGCTGATGGTTTAGGAAATCTTACGTCAGACTTAAGAGATGTGGTTTGTAGTAAGACATGGAGAAGGTATTTTAATTTTTAACTTTCTTAATATTGAAATTTGTTGTTAGGCCCCGTTTGGTAATGTTTTGTTTTTCGTTTTTTAAAAATCGCTCATCGTTTACAAAACGGTGGCAGAAAAAAAAAAACAAAATCGATTATCAAACGAGTTTTTTTTGTTTGTTTATCTAAAAATCAAAATAAAAACGAAAATGTTACCAAATGGGGCCTAAAATATTAATTCCTCTTCATGGTTATTTTATCTGTTAAGTCAGTTATACCCCAGATATTTCTATTAATGTCATTCTTTTCCTATTAATATTCCTATTTCACGTCCTTAAAAATTTGCTATCACTTTGCCTTTTTTTTAAAAATAAAAAAACTAAAACGTTTATAACATTTTTAAATCTTAGGCTAAGTGAGCTTAATGCTTAGATATTTGAAATAAATTCTATGCATTTTGATAAATTGAGGCTAATGGAGCTGACCAACCAGTCAAGTGTTGGTAATGTAGAGTTTACAATGAGAAAAACAGGAAGAGAAATTTCTCCTCCCGACATCTCTTTGGCCAGAAAATTTCCATTTTGAATTTCTTTTTTTTTAAAGGTTAGTTTTTTTTTTCTAAATTATTTGATGATATATCAGTTGCTTGAATTTTCTCTTTTTTTTTTTTGGATTCTTTAATAATTGTATTATATCACTACTATCGAATGTCTACTAGGTATTCTGGTTGGCTACTTAATCTAGAAGAGGTAAGAGGTGCAGTGAGAGCAATGTGTAATTCATTTTCAGGATGTTGACATCAATTGTTGTGTTATTCTTAATTTTTGGACACTTTATGGGACATTCTTAGTCTCTAATGTAAAAAAGATGCAATATTCACATTGAATGGCTGATTGCTAGAGTTTGAATAGGAATCTCTCTACCAATTTCGTTGCCATCAACAGGATGTAAGCTTATCTAAACCTTAACACGAGGGAGTGAATTGATTTCAACAAAATTCCAATAAGGGTGGGTTGGCCAATAAGGTTAAATCTCCCTAGCCCTGGAGCTGCCACGATGTCATATGGTTACTAAGGTGAAATTTACTCGGGAAAGGCCAAAAATTTATCACTTACTATGCCTTGGGCTAATGTAGCTTTGCCGTTTGACTAGCCACTATGTCCAGACAATCTCATGATCCCTTCTAATTGTCCAAAAGTTTTGAGTGTTATATTAGTTATGCCTTTGAGAACTCACCTTCTCTTTTTAGTTTCTAGATTTTGCAGTGCAATATCTACCAACTATTGAACAAAAAATTTGCAGTGAAAAGTTTTTTCCTGTCTTAGTTAATCAATGTGATTGTCCTTTCTAAAATTGTTGTTTCTTTTCGGGGAAAAAAAATCTGAATGTCCTTTCCTCCCATTGTGAAGATATTCGGTGGTTGAGTCATTGTAAAATCTACATTCCTTTTGAGAAATATGTTTTCAGTGATTGGAATGATTTCATAGCATCCTGTTCTAATGCTTATTGGCTACTGCTCAAGGAAGAATTGTATTCAAACCACTGGCTTTCAGAAGTGAATGCTTGTTGTGTTGTCGTGATTTAATTTTTTTGTTTATAGGAATTGATGAGAAAAGAGCTCAATAGAAGCCATGATGGTAATTCATTCGTTCATAAGATGATTACAATCTATCTCTCTCCAAGTGAGCTATCAATCCTTTTTTCCCTTTGTTACATGATATTTAGAATTTTTTTTGGCTGTCTTAAATCTTCATGGTTTTAATTGAATGAAAAGTATCTCCATTGTAGCGATGTTAGAGGGATTATGATTGTGTTGCGGCTGATTAGAGAAAAAACTCTAAAGGATGGTTAGAAAAAAGAATAAAGTGACGATTTCTAGGTCATTTTAATTGTTTTTCTTGGATTTATCCTTCTTTGAGCTTGGTATATATACATGTGAATCTCTCTTGTTTTGGTGCTTGAATATATGTACTTCTACTCAAAATTTGGAAGCAACAATTGTATGTGGGTGTGAATTTATGATATCTCAATCTTTACCTCCCCATTTCTCCTTATCCTAGGTCTCTCTCTTGTAGGTCTATAGAGATCTCTGATTATTCAACTTCTACCTGACTTTGATTATAAAAGATTGTATTCTATGAGGTACATGATGTTGGTTTTTTTGTCGAGTCTAGTTTGTATATGTGATCCGAATGATGACCCGATCCGAAGTAATGTTGCGTGATTTTTTAATAAAAAATTTTCTGAGGCTTAGTCCATGGAGCGAAGGCTTGGGCCGAGTCCATAGAGCGAAGACTTGGACCCGTTATATAACCCAGTGCGTAGGACATATAAAACTCGTTGTTTTGGTGATTAGAGTTAATATATGGTGGATTGTACAGCCGCTCTCTGTATTCAACTCTCTCAATAGTGAAATCCCTGCAGTTTCGTGGACGTAGGCAAATTGTCGAACCACGTAAAATCTGTGTCTTGTTCTTTCTTGTTTCTTATTGCTTTATATTCTTAATTTGTTCTTCGATTGTGTGTGTTTGTTAGTAGATTTAAATCGTGTTAAATCCCAACACATGATCCTGACTTTTCTCATATATACACAAAAGAAAAAGCTCAGGTAAATAAATAGAGGTTCAAGTTTAAACATTTCTATCTCTGGACCTTTTTCATACTTGTTTTTTCTTTCTCTATCAGATCCCTTTAAATCCTTGCATTGTGTTGGTAGGTTCACGTTTAGCTGAAAAATTAATCTTCATGGTTCAGTTATGCAGACTTTGCTTGCCTTCTACTTGGTCTTAAAAAAAAAAAAAAAAAAAGTTGGTTGCCTTCCAATTAGTTTTTCTTCAGTTTCGTCTTTTTGGCAAGGGCCTCTCCATTTTCTCTCTTAATGCCTTTAGTTTTGGATATTCAAAGAATTTGAATCTGACAACTTTCGTACCAAATTAAACATATAATAAATTGCTCCTCTCCATCACACACCCTCTCCGTCTCTTTTTGTATATATACAGATTCTTTATTTTTGTTTTTAACTTAGTGAATTTACTCTGTTCTAGACAAATTTATTAGAGAATATGCAATTCTTCAGTGGTACCTTCTGTAACTTTGTGCTTAAAAATATGTTATCCTTTGGTGGCTATGTTTTGGAACTATGTGTTTATCCTTTTTCTTGATTGATTGTTCTTTGAGAGTTTTATTTGCTACAGACATTTCACAAGAAAAATAGTTGATTCAAAAACTAAATACCAAAAAATTTTCGTGGCTTTCAAGAAATAATTTATTTATCTGCAGATTGAATGTGCATTTCGAGTCTATGATGCTTTCACTTTCTTTTGTTTTTGGCTGTGAATGAGCTGCTTTGATAAGAAATTGATTGGTTTGATTTCATTTTACTTCATCTATCCAGACTTTGTGGCCATTATGAAAGGGGGCTCTCAATAGAATTGGTGAATTTCACGAGTGTTCGGCCCCATATCATGTGAAAAATATTAGCCAAAGTGTCATTTCCACACTTTGTTGTAGAATGTAATTGTTGAGTGACTATCATGGGTGAGTGTCTTGTGAGGTAATTGAGTTGGTCCAATGAATGTCAGATTGGGTACTGATGATATTAGTCTTTTGAGTTTTATCATCTCCACTTCGTTTGTACAAGTCTTTTGGTCCGTGTAGAATGTAAAAGTTTTCAGTTCATCTGCACTTCATATTTTTATATAAACATATATATTACTTTATATATATAAACATATATGTAATCGTTGCTATAGAATCCTGGGGAAGAATAGTATTTTAATATTTAAATTTAGAGGATCAAAATCTTTGCAGATAGATGATTATTGCACTTCATATCATGTTATCAACAAGAGGGTCTAGCTAGACCCAGTTGATTACCTTTGAATTTCTCCGAATTCTTCCAACTATGAAGTTAAGGGGTTAATCCTTTTCAAAAACAAAACTCGACTTCTTATGTTCCTTAATTACTCAGCAGTGCTGGTCGCTCAATGGCCTTTTGTTGCTGCCAGAAATGTTCAAGTCACCCAAACTTACCAGCACTGGACTTCCACGGACATGAGTGTTGGAAATTATTTCCAAGTTAATGAAGTCCAAAACAGTTGATTTAATCTCCAAGTTGATTCAATAGCCAAGTTGTCCAGTTCATGATATTGATGCCTCAAAAGTCTTGAAATTTATTATGGAAAATGGACAATAACTTCATCATCATGGCATATCAGCTGCGTCGAAGAGGAACAGTTTGGCCATCAAGTGAGAACCCAGGTGCATAGAGATCAAGTGCATGAACAAAAACAGATACAATGACGATGCTCTAACTTTCTTTATTACTCTTCCATGAACAATTCCTGAACTCTTTTGGGCTTTTAGGATAAATCATCAACTCTCTCTAAAAAGTTTAATTGTCAGAAATGGAATAATTTAAAGATTGATACACTTTATGACACCCTTCACATGCGGGTATATTTTGGGTCAAGTACGTACAATTATTATAATTATTAATGTGACAGTGGACGGAAAAATGATATAATAAAGACTAAATTGACAAAAAATGTATGTTTTAGGGACTGAAAATACTATAAACCCTTCAATAGTATTCGTACTAATTAATTTACTAATAACGAAAGAAACTACGTACATGATAAGTGGGGGCTTAAAAGCCTTTACCTCCACACAAGGAAACAGAGAGTATGTCCAAGTAGACCCAAGTAGAAGTGAGGGCATAACACAAAAATATAGCCATACTGAATTAGGTCAATAAATTAGATCCCAATATTATTGCTCAAAATATAAACATTGCAACCTTCAAATAGTTACTGATATCTAGAAAAAAAAACCGTAGGCTAAATCTGAAAATTCTATCCTCGAACTCCACCAGAACACCCCCCCTCCCAAAAAAAAAAACAAAGGCATTCAGTTTGCTTGCCTCACCTTCTTCTTGGTTCTCTTTTGTTGCACCCATGCAAAAGTTTCCTCAAACCATTCATGTTTACGAGTGATCAAAAAGTGCCCAATCACCAAACCAATTACTAGTCCACTTCCTTATCCCATCCAATCAAATTTACTTGGGAAGTCTGAATTTTCATTGTTGATTGTTAAGGGGGGTGGTGGGGATGCTTTATAACTTCTGCATTTCTTTGACAAAGGATCTCCACACACAGCTGGATTCCCATCAAATGATCTCCACACAAACGTTGTCGATTAATAATTTTCTAGCATCAAATGCAGGGGCAGCAGAGCAGCGTCTGGTCAAAATTTCATGAGTGGAAAGCTGACTACTCTGATATTTCCATTTCCATTAACCACTCCCACTTCTGGGGCAGTTCTGGAAGCGGTTTCTTCATTTTCATGAGTACAAGTGCTTCCCAGCTCAACCTTCCTTTTCTTAGTGGGTCTACTGGCTTTGAGGATCGGTGGTTCATGATACACACTATACCCCAATGGAACACATATCACCACCAGCATTTTTTATATGATGTTTTCCATCGGTTTTTTTTTATTGGACTTTTCCATTGATCAAATGAATAACATCAGCAGATGTTGATAATGCATCAGGATCCAAAACTCCAGTAGGGGCTCCAGGACACGAGCTCCAATGAAGCGATGCATTAGAAGCATACTCAGATCCGTGTCCAGAATGAAGTCCTGAGACTCCATTTCCTGTAAAGTATACAGAAGTAGTTGGGACATATGTAACTCCATATCCATGACTTCTATACCGATCATCAGGCACATTCGACCAAGCACAATAGGGGAAAGAGCTATTTATTGGGGCTGCTCCTGTATCAACGGCAATGAAAACACCACGGCAGTTCTTACAGGAAAATATTTTATTGACGTACTTCCAAAGATATTCATACTGCACATGACAAGAGGTGCACACAGTCCAAAAAGTGCCAAGTTTATTGTGAGAGGCTGAAGATATGGAAAAATTGTCTAATCCTGTAACCCCGGCACTCTGAACTGAAGATAAGTTTGTCTGGACAACACTGGATGACAAATTCATGTTTCTTTTGAGATCATACGTGCTTCTTTTGTTAGAATCAGACAACAAAGTCCATGCATCAGAGACAAGCTTGAATGCACCATCAGCTCCCACAGTTTTGTTCTATCAGGGTGGAGCAAAACGGCCATCTTTCTGTACTGTTTCTTCAACATAGCTTTGTCTGCAGATGGCTCCAATCCAAGAATAGAATAGAAATCTATTTCTCCATTAATTTTCACCTCAGAAGCAGTATAAATTTCAAATGTGGCTACCATTTGAGATATACTCTCCAGTTCAGGGCACAACTTTTGAGCCTTTAAAGCATAATCCTTAGCCCCACAAAAGTTTTTCACCGCAAATAGCTTCTCGGCATTCTCTTTAGCTCTAAGGGCCTCTTCTTTGGTTGTTTCCATCTCAAAATTCAAATTGCAAACCCAATTCTCCAAGGAAATTTACAGAAAATCCATAATGCTTAGTAACTGAAGGCCAAGTCTCAACAAAACCATATCTACATATCTGCAAAATATAAGACAACTCAGAATTTCAAGCTATAATTCGGTTTTTGGTTAATGTCCAATTCATGTAAAAAGAAAAACTAACATCTATATAATAAAGTAGTTTACAACTCAAATTTCAAAAGATAAACAAAATAACTTTTGTTATTCGCGGTTGAGATCGTTTTAAATTTTACTTTAAAGTTAATCTAACGGCTAATATTAACACTTTAAATTTAATAGAAAAAATAAACCCCTAATTTTGTGTTTGGAGTGACTTTTTAAAAGTATTTCTCATAAATATTTTTTCTCATAAATAATTTTATTTCTCATAAATATTTTTCTCATAAAGTATTTCTCATAAATATATTTTTTTTTAAAATAATATTTGAAACCGTCTCATCACTACCACTACCACCACCGCCGCCGCCACCACCATCGTTGTCGCCACCGCCACCACCACTGCCACCGTCACTGTCGCCACCGCCGCCACCTCTCGCCGCCACTATAACCGATGCTTAAATTCATTTATCTCTCCTTTATGTTTGTGATTTAATTTTTGATATGAATATAAATATGTTTATTGTTTATTATTTTGTATTACTCTGTGCCTTTAGACACAGGCAATAACTAATCAATTCAAATTACAAAACTAAAACATAAGTTCAATTCAAAAATATCCAAGATTTCTGAGTCAGATAACACAATTGAGAATAATGACATAACAAATCACAAGATCTCGAAATTAATATTGAGTTTAGAGTTGAACTCAAAAACCCAGTTCACCTACATTCGAAATCCATACTTTTTTAACCAAATATCCTGATTAAGATCATAAATCATTCAAATGAATTTACCTCAAACACACAGGACTTCAATATCAACTTAAAATTTACACCTAAATCAAAAGAAAAAAAATTGATCATATACCCAACAACCACAAAAAATCAACCTAACATCAAGAATCAAGAGACATTAACCCTTCCAATATATTTCCATTCAGTACAGAACAGTCAACCAATTCAAACTCAGTCAAAATCAAAAGCGCGTCCATCACTACACTCACGTAACCAAATTCACATAAACTCTCTACATTCACCAAGATCCAAGCTGAAAACAACCTAATAAAAATACCCAAAAAAACCTCAAATATTCCATTACATTCCCCACAAATTGAGATAATAACACGAAATTTAACCGAGACTTACAGAGATTCAAATCCCACCAAGAAATTAAGAAGACCCTTATCGCCAAAAGCTTCATAGATCATCAACTTCGCTTCAGATCTCAAGAAAATCAAGAAAACCAATGGGGGTACGTCTATAGAGTATAATACTACCAAACATACAAAGAAAGCTTAGTTATACAAAGAAAAAAGAGACCCNCTAGTGGGGGTACGTCTATAGAGCAATGTTATTAGAACCAGACCGGTCATCGAATCAGTTAAGGAACTGGGTCAATGGTTCTGAGAGTCAATTGGTCGGACCGATAATATAATAAAAAAATATATTTAATAATTATAAAACATCATAGTTTAGCTAAAAAATATAAAACATGTCTAAAATACATCAAATTTGTCATAAAATATCATTAATTGGGTTTGCAGATAGATATCCACCGGACCAACTTGAGAAAAAGTAATCAAACCATAACTCTCCCACTGCTTCTCTCTGCCAACCCAAGAACAGACCACTCACAAATTCACTCCAATCCCTCGTACAGAAAAGCACTGCACATATAGAAACTTCACAAACAGGCATAAAGATTGTATCTTTTCATTCTATCTTGAGAAAAAAAGTTCATGAAATAAATGCAGAAAGACAGCAACATCCATTGAGACCGAGAGAGAAAGAGAGGGTTTAAAATCCAAGGAGCTCTCGCTAATCAAGAATTTAATACTGATGCACAAAAATAGATTCGTCAAAACTGGCTACCATGATGCATTTTTATTGTAAACCCACTCCATTTTTTTTTTTTTTTGTCATTAATCAGTACTTTTTGTGTGTTTTATTGGCAGATTTGCAACAGGATATGAAGGTCACCTGAGTGATAGCCTGAGTTGTCGCCTGAGACGAAGCTGCTCGCTGCCGCTGCCTTACTGTCGCTGGAGAGAGAAGAAGCTGCTGTCTTCTGCTTCTGCGAGATTTAGGGCAAAATTAAAAAAAGCTGCTGCGTTCAATTTCACGGTTCTCTCAAAAATCGGCCAATTTTGTGGTGTTCCGGTTCCTTTCCTTATCCGGTTCAATTAGTTAATCAGATCGGTTAATGTTGAATCAGCCGGTCTAATTCTATTTATTGAACCAGCCGGTCTAATCCGATTCGGCTTTAATAACACTGTTACAAAACATACAAAAAAAGCTTAGTTATAAAGAGAAAAAAGAGACCCAAAAAAGGGTAAGTTTAGGGCAGATTGATATAGAAAAAACAGTGGATTCGTGGGCCAGATTCCAGCAAGTAACGGCGGCGAAGAAACGAAGATTCCGTCAAATCGCCGACGAGAAATATGAAGTTAAAATATGATAATGTAATGATTACGGAGTGAAACTAAGCGCAGTTAAAGTAGTATTTAATACTGGTGGGAACCAACGGTGCGTGATGCGCATACGGCAATACCCAACCCCTTTACCGTATTCCTAAACTCCCACCTCAATGGGTGTATGGGTGTGTTTGGTTGTGGAGAAAAGTGGACCTTGATAAAGTATTTAAATTAATAGCATATGGTATTCAATAATGTTTTCTTTGGTGTTTGGTAGCACAAAAGAAAAAAAAAAGAAGTTTTCTTTCTTTTTTTTTAATAGTGAAATTTTAGGGCAAGAATAAAGTGGTACATAATTTTATTTGAAAATTAATAGTTGTGAAATTTTGGAGAAACATTAATTGTTCAGACATTAATTAGAATAGTACGTTTAGTAGGATGGATGAAAAAATAAAATGATAGAAAGTGAGAGATACATTTTTTATTCTTCAATAGAAGAGTCATTCATTCCCTCCTTTGTATTTGTTAGGAGGAAGAAAAATAATAATTGTTATTATTTTTATATGAGACTCGAACCTTGAATTAGGGGGTAAGGTGGAAAAGACACTAAACACTAGGTCATTCATCTTTGCTCATTTTTTGTTGTGTTTAATAAAATAAAAAGTGAAAGGATGAAAAAAGTATAGATATATTTTACTATTGTATCTATATATAAAATTAATGTGTACATAATATGTAATAGATAAATAGGATATATACACATATTAAAAGATATAAAGGTAAATATTATATATTTTAACACAAATAATTAATTTTTTTATCTACTTTTCTTCATAATTTTAGAAGGATAGTCAAATGTTCCATCATTCTTATTTTCTTTTTTACCAAACATCATATATTAATTTATCCTTTTAACCTTTTATTCTTTCATTTTTTTGTCATATTATACAAAGCATAACGGGTGACATTTGCCTCTAAAATAGAATTGTAGTGTTAATTGTATGAAATGATGCTTGAAAGGAAACCGGATTATTACGTGCAAGGCTACATGGGAAGATTCGAAATAGAACAATTCGTAATATTTTATTTATGATGAGTTGTAAATTTCTAATCCTTCTCCTCCCATAAGAAGTTATGTCAACAATAACGGGCTAATTATTTACTTTGATATTCATGGTATGTTTTTGAACATTACTTACTGTGATAGGGAAATCCCAAGTAAAAAATTTAATGATTTATTTGAACTTATAGTTAAGGTATTCAGACCAATTTACACGTATCTCGATTAATTTTTTCTTCAATATGATGAAAGATAAGACAATTCGTGCCGAGACTAGAATATAAATGAAGGATCCCAAAAAAATTACCAAAATTTTAACTTAGAATATTTGGGATTATAGTTCATTTCTATTACTACTTGAGCTACTCTTAGAATTGTTTAATTTATTTATGTGTAAATAAAGAATCAAGGTACACAATTGTCACAATCATTATCGTTGCCACCAGTGTTGTTTCAACCACCATTATTACCACTACCATCACGACTCACATTAATCTGTTTAATTAGTTAAGTGATGTATCTCGAATCGCTTACTTACGACCCACAAAAATAAATTTGATATCAAACCCATTAATTTACACTAACCGGATAACCGGTTATATTAAGATTTGACACTCTTATAATCATAGTCATGACACTGAGCCTCCAAGAAATATTGCCTCTCTGTTATATGCAAAGATTTTCTGCATATGATAACAACAATAGGAAGGAGAATTCATGACGAACCTTCACTATCACAGCCAGGTTAAAACTAGCTAAAGCTCCTAAGTTCCATTTTTGCGTCTTATGGAACTTACGTTGTTGTCCTAACTTCTCTCATATTGTCATATTTTTATTTTATTTTTTTGGCTCAGTAAAAAGGGTTCGAGGCAAGAGGGAAGCTCACCAGTGGAGTCTAGATGAAGAGAAATTACAGACGCTCTCAAAGGCTAATAACTCGAGTCATAGCTTAATCCTACGCTATAAAGTTCTCCCACAGTGAGTCGTTCGGAGTTGTAGCGCACCAGAGTGGACACACACATGCAGCAGGTTCTAAATAACCTTTCTTTCACGATTAAAAAAGTTGTTAACGATTTTGAAAACCTCCATATCGTCCACCGAAACGTGTATTGATTACAACCAACTTGCTTGTCTCTTTCTTGATCCAAAAACCAACCTTACTCAATTTGTTCTTGCATATAGGAATTACAGAAATTCACCCAAAAAAACGCTAGTTAAGGAATTATCATTCCAAGTTATTATTCTTAACATTGGCATGACTGCTTAACTCAAGCAATCGTGTAGCTTGGGGGGAAGGGAGATCTTTAGGGTACGTAAGAATCAGTAGTTAAAGAGGGGTAACTCTGATAGGATAGGATAAAAAAGTATGTGAGGCTCATATATCTCATATTTGATAAGTAAAAAATACATCAGAAATTTCATTAGAATTTTAACTTCCCTCTATTTAAAAAGTCAATTTTAACTCATCTACATGGGTTAAATGAAACCAAAGGGGGGTGCTGAGATTTTTTTTGCTAGACAAGATAACTAATACAAATGACCAAACTATCTTGTTATCTTCTCCTTCTATCTCTCAGCTTCGTCTCCTACTCCTATTTTTTTTACGTATCTGATTTTTTTTTCCATCAAATTTGTTTTGTCAAAGCAAGGATCTGTCAACATACCTCAAGAAGGCCAAGACTTCTTCTGCAACAAAACGACTAATTTAAATAATAAACTAACTTTAATAAAGTAATATCCTATTTAGACTAAGATTAGTTAACTAATTAATGAGAGCTTGAGTTAATTCTTAATAGTCCTTGTAACATATGAACACCCATCTAGAGGATATGAAATTACAACATTTTTAAAAATTACATATAGGAAAATTTTGTTTCAAATTGGTTAAAAGTTAATTTATAAACCAAACATAGTGTTGAATAGATAGGTTAGGGGTAAAATAATCAATCATACCATATTGCAGTACCCTTCCCATAGGTCCCATAGAAATACTCATGCGTTATTCAAACACTGGATGATAAAATATAGTCAATGAATTCTAACCAGCCCAATAATATGTGAATTTGAAATTTTAACCAATACAATAATGGGTAAGTTTGAATTGAATAGGAAATGATATTTCTTTGAATTTTCAATCCAGACTAACCTTATCATTCAACGACACCCTAAATATCATGATCAAATAGTAACTAATTCGTTGTCTTGCTTGGATTTTGGTCTATAAAGGAAAGGTGATTGACTAGGGTACCAACTACCAAGATTCAAAATTTCAGTATCATATTAAAATTTATCACATTTATGGCAACATTCATAACAGTGGTAAAAATATTCACAAATGTAATAAAAACAGTTACAAATATGATAAATCACTACAAAAGTGATAAATTTTTTTATACTTATGAAAAGTGGTAAAAATAGTTATCACAATGTAATAAAAACATCCACAACAATAATAAAAAAAACTCATAAAAGTGATAAATCAACCACAAAAGTAATAAATTTTTTGATTGTAAAATGACCCACAAAAATTATAAAAACAACCTTTTGAAATAATAAATTTTAGAGGTATAGTACCAAATTATTTTTGATGGTACCTTAGTCAAGTCCTTAAGGAAAACCACAATGGCTTATGAGACAGACATCATACAATAAAATGAGAAATATTATTTGTACCTAAAAATCTGATCTAATGATGTAACTTCAGTGGAACTATTGAATCAACACAAAATTTTAATTTTTAATGGAGTCTACAATCAATTCAAATATCATAATAAATTAGATCAATAAATTAAATGTCAATAACATTACTCCAATAAAATATGATCAAATGAGCAGGCTTGGAATTGACATCAGATCTTTAAAACAGTCTCTCTACCCATTTCGTGTGTGTGTGTGTGTGTGAGAGAGAGAGAGAGAGAGAGAGAGAGAGAGAGTATGGTTGTTTTGTATTAATGTGGACTTGTTTGTTGGGCACATTAGTAAAGCACAGCTATCGATTCCTTGAGGTAGGAATTTGATAACTGGGGAGAATCTACGGTACCGAAAGTCAACATTCGGTATGGTACCGAAAACATGCGGAGAGCCGTTGATTTCTGCTCATTAGTGTACAATCATTGATCTGTTGATTTAATTTTTTTTGATGTAAACCTATAACTTGCTCAACCAGTGAATACCAGGTTATTAAGATCGATCGTACATTTACATGATCGATCAAATTTTTGGTTCTTTGTACTTATGTTACTACCTTTGTGGGGGGATGTCTTACCTATGGGGGAAATAAGATTGTGGGATCGATCATACACATTAAGGATCGATCCTAAGGTTATATATTGAGATCAAAATAATGGACAGTATGATTGATCTTTATTATTTACGATCAATCATATATTTACAAGATCGATCTAAATTTTTTTCCTTTGTACATATGTTACAACCTTACTGGGAGGGGGGGAGCGTCTTTCCTACGGGGGCAATAAGGAAGTGGGATCGATCATACACAAGAAAGATCGATCCTAATGTTATATACATTGAATTCTGGAGATCAAAATAATGAATAGTATGATCGATCTTAATTATATACGATCGATCTTAGGTCTGTGTTCTATCGACATTAAGTAAGATCGATCTTAAGATTAAAATTTTTTTTTTCCCTTAAGATTTAATATTATGGACATTAAAAGTAAGGTTACAATTTTGTAGGAAAGATTACAACCTTTGTTAGGAGGTGTAAAATTGATGTGAGATAAGTTATCCATTAATTGGTAAGGTTATAAGTAATAGAGGGAAAGTTATCACAAGTAATGGTAGAATTACTCCAATCAGTGGCAAAGATGTAATCATTATGGGTGAAGTTATAACAGTTTGATGAAAGGTTACTACATGTTGATGTAAGGTTACAAATTGTATAGGGAAGGTGACAATATTAAAAATAAGGTTATCACCTAGTTAGGCTAAGTTACCCATTGAAAGGTTATTATATCCACTATTGAGGGAGAGTTACAATGCATAAAGATTAAATTATGCATGGCTGTCAGTGGCAAAGAGGTAACCTTTAAGGGTGAGGTTATAACATGAAGAGGTAAGGTTACTACATTTATAGGTAGGAGTACAATGTTTATAATAAGATTACTACCTATTGAGGTAAAGTTACCAATTGAAAAAAGGTAAGTTTATCGGCTATAAAGGAACACTTACAATGCATAAAGGTAAAATTACTCCTGTATGTGGCAAAGATGTAATCGTCATGGGTGAGGTTATAACAAATTGTTATCAGGTTACTACTTTGAGAGGTAATGTTGTAATATTAAGGGGTGAGGTTAAAACATTTTGTAGTAAGGTTACAACAAGCTGAGGTAAGGGTAGTACATGATGAAAGGTTAGTATATGTTGATGTTGAGGTTAGGTTAGTACCGTTAGAATGCATTGAGGTAAACTTACTCCTGTCATTGGGAAAGTAGTAACATTTAGGGTTGAGGTTATAAGAAAGGAGAATTAAGATCGATCATACAGTAACATGATCAATCAAATAAATTTTATTTATTTTACTTTTTTTGTATGTTACAACCTTACCTGGGTGGAGCGCCTTGCCAATGGGGGGAATAGGGAAATTGGGATCGATCATATATAATATTGATCGATCCTAAAATGATATACATTGGCATTAGGAGAGGAAAATAGTGAAATGTATGATCTATCTTAATTATTTGCTATCTATCGCAAATATATGTTTGATCGAAATTATGTACAATAGATCTTAATATTTAATGTATAAACGGACATTAAAAGTAAGGTTTCATTTTTGTAGGAAAGATTACAATTGTTATTAGTAGGTTTATTGATGTAATAGGCAAATGTATAAGTTTACTGGTGATGTGAGTTAAGTTATATATTAATTGGTAAGGTTATCTATAATAGAGGGAAAGTTATTACAAATAATGGTGGAATTACTCCAATCAGTGGCAGTTGAGGTCATTGGAATGGGTGAGGTTATAACATATTGATGAAAGGTTATTACATGTTGATGTAAGGTTACAATTTTAATAGGGAAGATGACAATATTAAAAATAAGGTTATCACCTAGTTAGGCTAAGTTACGAAGTGAAAAGTAATTGTATCCACTATTGACGGAAAGTTGCAATGCATAAAGGTGAATTTATGGCTGTTAGTGGCAAAGAGGTAACCTTTAGGGGCGAAGATATAACATGGAGAGGTAAGGTTACTATGTTTATAGGTTGGATTACAATTTGAATAATATGATTACCACCAATTGAGACTTACTATTACCAATTGAAAGAAAGTTAAGTTTATCGACTAAACAGGAATACTTACAAACATAAAGGTAAAATTACTCCTGTATGTGGAAAAGAGGTATTTGTATTGGGTGAGGTTATCACTAATTGTTGTCAGGTTACTACATGGAGAGGTAATGTTGTAATATTTAGGGGTGAGGTTAAAACATTTTGTAGTAAGGCTACAACAAGTTGATGTAAGGGTACTGCATGTTGATGATAGGTTAGTACATGTTGAGGTTAGGTTAGTATCGTGAGAGGTAGGATTACCATTCGTAAAAATAAGGTTAACAGCTAGGAAGGTAAAGTTACCCATTGAAATATAGGTAAGTTTATCGACTAAAAAGGAACAGTTACAATGCATTGAGGTAAACTTACTGCTATAATTGGGAAAGTAGTAACTCTTACGAGTGAGGTTATAAGAAAGGAAAATTAAGATCAATCGTATTGTAACATGATCGATCAAATAATTTTTTTTTTTTAAATGTTACAACCTTACTGGGGTGGAACGTCTTGAATATGGGGGAATGATGAAATTGGGATCGATCATACATAATATTGCTCGATCTTAAAAGGATATACCTCTGCATTAGGAGGTGAAAATAGTGAATGGTATGATCGATCTGAATTATCTAAGATGTATCTCAAATCTCAAATATGACTAAAGGATTTTTATACTTCTGTTTAGGGGAATGTGGATCCCATCATCATGTACAAGGAAAATAATAAATAATTGTTTTCCCTCCCACTTTGAATGTATCCCGCCCATATGATCCCGCCATAATGAGTCTTACCTTAGTAACTAAGCTATACTCCACAAACTCGTTCCAAACGAAGGGCGACGACTGTAATTGCTGTCGAAGCACTCCAGTTTGTTGTTAGTGGTGTTTGACGGTACTTTGCTACATTATAATCGTGTATGTGCATTTGATTGAATCAATATCCATGTAAGTATTGATATCGTGTTTTTTATATGCTCTGTAACATTGGGCCATATTTAAGTTGTAATAGAAGACATATTATACTCTGGGTGAAGAAGATGTACATGGAATGTAAAAGGGATGCAAATAAAATACATCGGCCATCAACCGCCTAGATTTATTACTGGTGAGTCGGTGGATATTTTCCCTAATGATCGACCTGGATGTAGTACCATCGATCTATGAATGTTATAGATATAAGTTAAAACTTGAACATATCATTTGAGAATTTTAAAGATGTAGGTTAAATCTTTAACATTTGTCCTATGCAGCAAAGACAATTTAAAGAGAATAGAAGGTGCCGATCAAGCGAAAAAAAAAATGAGGTATGTATATTTAACATGTTAGTATTTGTAATTTGGTGTAGTCAGGTTTATAAAGTGTAATGGAAGTAATTTGAGGCAATGAAAGATTGTGCTGTGCAATGGCGTAAGATGACTGATGTTGAGAAAGGAAAATACATAAAATTGGCGAATTCATCAAAGTTGGAATATGAGCGTTTGAAAGGAAACATGAAGAACTCCAATGGGGTAATTTGAAATTTATTTTGGAACGTCATATATATGTGCACTTATACATAGAAAACATTACATATTATGTATATATATTTTTTTGATATTATGAAGGTCAAGCTAGGCACAAGATGTTCACCAAGTATGGTCATGAAGATAATAGAAAAGTTAAGTGAAGAACAAAGACGTGGCGTTGAAGAAATTGGTTTTGGGGGGGGGGGGGTGTTAAACCTTAAATGTAAACAAATAAAGAGAGATTTGTGTGCATGGTTAGTGGAGTGCTTTGATCTAGAAGGCTGTGCACTAAATGTGTATGGAAAATCGTTGAAGTTCTCTTCTGTAGATGTTGAGTTGATAATGGGACTGAGAAATGAAGGGGCAGATGTGAAGAGGAGCGGGCCCCCTGATAGAATAATTGAGGTATGTGAATCGTTGTTCAAGGGACTCAAGATTATTCCTTTGAAAGTTCTGGAGGGTAGATTATGTGAAATGAAAGATGATTCTGTTGAGTTCAAGCGTATATTTGCTTTATTTGTACTTGGGTATTTATTACTCCCAACAATGAAGACCACAGTTAGCACATCTTCCATCCACTCCATAATAGATATTGGAGGTTTAGGCAAGAAGAATTGGGTGAAGCTTGTGCAGGATGGAGTTATTACAGGAGTGTAGAAGTACAAGTTGAATAATCAACACAATATCAGTGGGTGCATACTTGTCCTAATGGTAATTAATTGTTTACTACACATTTGCATTAAATTATTAATAGCTTAATTGGTCATCAACCAAAAGTTTGACAGATCTTATATTTTGTTGAAGTTGTTTTTCCTTGAGAGGGTGACACCATATGGAGTTGTGGATGCTTCATACATGGGTCGAACCCTTCCCCGAATTGCCGCATGGGGTGATAAAGAAATCAATGACCGTATCATCCTTTTAAAGAAGTCAGGGTGGCTACAATATATGCAGGTATTATCCTTTCCAGTTATGCAATGGGCTTTTGGTGCATACTATTTAATGATATGATATGTTCATTGTAGGTTCCATTATCAGATACCAATCACGGTTTATCACTTGTACCTGTGAAAGCAACAACAACTATTCAGGGACCTCAAAGCAAAAGCGATGAAAGATTTACAGTAAATGTTGGTTAAAGTTTACGACAATACAATTTTTTTTTTAATGTGTGAAATGATATGGAAATGATTCACACAGGCCATTCAACAAAAAATTTGTAATGTCGAGGTGGTGGTGTGCAAAATGCAGTCGAACTTAAATGAAATGTAAATAGAATTCAGTTCATTGATTTCGACTTTGAAAAAAATGCTGGAAACCTCATCAGGAGATAGTTCAAATTCTGGCGGCATACCACAAGTTCACCCTAATGAAACCAACGTGAAGGATGGTAATGGCATGAATAATGGATTGAACGATTGGGCCATGCATGGATCTGAAAAGCATAATCATATTTCAACACCGTTTTTTGGTGTGAAATTGGCTAAAAGTATAGAGCTGACTGATTTAACTTGATTCAAATGCAGTTGCATTGTATCAACCCACAGATATTGATTATCCTCAATCGGCATCATACTCGTGTACACGGAAGTCAGGAATGGAAAAGATACTTCGTAGATGTTCTAAAAGGAAACCAAGTAAATGGTTGAAGTCACCGTATGTACTGCCGAAGGTATGAAACTAACTATATTTTTTAATGGGGAAGTTTCATGTTGTATGAAACATGTCTATTTTTTAAAAGACTTTGGTTATTTCATGTATAGCATCGTCAGTTGAATAAGAATCTAAAGAACGAAGAAAAGTTGGCAGTGTCCATTGATGCCATAAGTAACTGGTTGCAGACACCATTTGAAGTAGCCGAGGTAGGTTGTAAATTGTTCACGCTAATTAAAATATGAAAACATGTCATTTACATTATTGACATAGTTATTCTAATAGAAGCATCGATCGCAGATGAATGCCGCGGACAAAGATGTGAAGGATGAATTCAATAATGATTTACGTGGACAGCGCATTTGTATTGAGCACAGTATTTCAACTGACGCATTTTTTAAGGTAACGGGTCATGTTCTAATTACATATCATTTCACACAAACCTAATAATGTATTTCACAGAAATTTACCTAAAATTGACATTATTTTGTAGTTACTTGATGGAAAGAAGAATGACATTGATCCTATACTGAATACTGAGAGTGCAATTGATCAAAGATTAAAGTGTGTCCAAAAGGAAAGCACAGGCGTTGAAGAGATTCATAAGGTTGGACTGTAGTGGTATTGTGTTACACAAACACATTGAATAGTATATGCACATTAAAAGTGTATTTCGTTAACCAGATTTCAGATTCGAGTGATTGTCTCGCACTAGTAATTGTGGACTATCCAGAAATTGGCGAAATCAATACCGATGATCAGGCATCAATACTGACATACATTTTTGATGCATCTCTAGATATGAGGTATAATAGTGTAAGCAAAAAATTATTCATTATGTAGCATACATAATACAGTAATATAATTATGTTGTCTGACAGTGAGGTCTTGGTTAAATCCAGTCACGAGTTCGCAACTAGAAAGTCAATGATGTGTTTATGCCCTTTCCAATGGATTTGTGCTGAGGTGAGTGACATCGAATATTCATGTTTTTTGATGTAATATACATAAGCCAATAACTCCATATTGATGTGTGTATTCGTATATTGGTTGTAAAGATAATAAATCTTGCTGCATACATTACTATTCAAGGGAGGAAGACGAATCCGTTAAATATGAAGAGTAGATGCTTTCTGCTCACATACTTTTCGGTAATGCATCCTACCCTGGTCAACGACATTATCATGAATTTAAATAATGCCAACCATAAATTGAGTGATGTTAGCACTAATGTTTGTGAATATATTCAGCAAGAAGCAATTGGAAGATTATCGTCCCATCCAACTGTAAAATGCATAAATGATTCACCTCTTAACCTGTCTGATTACATAACAAATTTTGAAGATTGTGACAAGGTTCTTCATATATATCTTGCTTTAATATATATATATGTCTTTGGTTGAATTGCATCTACCGTTTTCTTTTACTGTCATTATAATATTGAATTATTAAAGCAGATTTTTATTCCCATGAACAACAACAATCTTCATTGGTACTTATGCATGATCGATGTATTTGAGCGTGAAGTTGTATTGCTTGACTCTATGCCATTAACGGACAACAACCGTCGACTAATCGACATGAAGAATGGGGTTTCGTATCTTGATTCTATACTTCAGTGTATTGATTGTTTGTACAAGCCAATTCTCCACACATTCCCTTTGGTAGAAGCTGCATGGGCTCCAAGACAAGAGAATGGACACGACTGCGGTATGTTTGTTATTAAATTCATGGAGGAACCTTTGTTAGGTCCTAACTGGATTGTAAAGGTAATACAACAGATGGACATCTTCGTTGCACTAAGTTCACCAATTTTCTTATTTCATACACTAACNCTTGGCTGGATTGTAAAAGTAATACAACAGCTGGACAGCTACATTTCACTAAGTTCACCAATTTTTGTATTTCATACACTAACAGTATTATTTGTTGTCAGGATGATTTGAATGATATGCGCAGGAAGCTAGCTGTTCAGCTGGTCAACCACAGTGAAAATAGATTGAGAAACCAAGTTGTTTCCAAGGCACGAATGCGATTGGCTAATAGTGGAAAAATGATGTCATATGCTTGATTTAGTCATTTACATTAAGCATTTGGCTTTTATTTTGTTTTATGGATTTTGTAATTGCAGCATGTTATATTGGATATATATATATATATATATCCAAATATAAACACCTGCAACACAAGAACATGACTGTTCGATTCACAAGGGAACCCCCACATAATCTATTACACTATCTTCACCCACATGCTATGCAACATTCTCAAGCCAGTATGCAATGAAAAATATCCATGATAAACAAAGTGCAAACTTTAACTTTCTGGCCAGCTTTGTGGCTATTTCTTTTTGTGTCTGATGTCTTTTCATTGATCGCAATAGTCCGGGAATTACATGTTTCGATCGGTCGCACATAGGAGGATCATACCATTGGAAATAATTTCACCCACCTGCCTCCTGCATGTCGTTATGTTGGTTAACATTGTGATTTATTTGCAAAAAATGAAAAATTTAAAAAATAAATAAGGAATAAATAATTTTTCAGAATATTAGTATCTTATCTCATATCTCTCACAGCCAATAAACCTCTTACCTGGGTTGGAATCTGTCCATGAGGTCCTCAATATTTTCATTCTCCTACAGTTGCATTGTTGAAAGTCCATACTCCTATAAGCTTATACCAGAGGGGTGTAAAGTGTTTTCTTTTTCCCTTTCATCTGAGTGTTACTCTCTCCCTGTGTATGCACATATATAAGTAGCTTGGTGATGTTGGCGGGAACATTTCCCTCCACTTTTGTGGACTGCATGTGCTGGACAATTGTCCAAAATATCCCTGTCTCCTTTTTATGCTGATTAGTCTCCAAAAATCTCCCATGATATTTGACAGGCACCACATTAACAAGGACATGGTCTGCTTCAAATGTACAGATTACAAAATACATGGGTATAAATTTTTTGTCATTAAATATTACTCCTAAAATTACTATATTTGAAAGTAAGACTATAACTATTTATGGTAAAATTAATACCGTTGCATATAAAGTTATAGCTATTTAATGTTAGGTTACAATTAGTAAAGGTAAAAGTACCACAAATATTATCCGGATGAGGTCACAACATTTAGAAAAAATTTGTACAACATATATATATGGCAAAGTTAACACAACTTTAATGAGTACTGTTTTAATATTTACTAACAAAATAGAGGACCAAACATTATTTTTGGTACCATACCGAAAAAATTGAGGGTGATACTATAGGCTTCCCCTCATTTATTAATCTGATCTGCATGAGTTGTAGGGTAAAGAGTTCTGGATTGAATTTGATTCTCAGGTTATAGTATAGATGATTTTGGTTAAAGCAGATATCCATTGGAAGCTGAAGGATATTATGGAACAAATTGTACAGGCTCTTGCAAAACTTAAGTACCAATTCAGGCATGTTTATAGGTGGCTGATCTGTGTTGATTTGTTATGATGGTTTTGTTATTTGCTAGATTAAGCCTGATGGTTGTCTTTGTTTTCTGATTTGCTTCTCTAGCAGATATTGGAAAATGACAAGATAATGCTGCTATGGTGATGGTTGATAATTCAATGTGGATTCATATTCAAAAGTTCAATATATAGCAGAAAATTAAAACAATGTGGGGGGACAAAGATGTGAAAGGGATTCTATGGATTTTTTTGTTGCTGATTGTTCTCTGGTTTCTGTGGCCATTCAAGCAGAAGTTGCTGCATCAGGCGTATCAGCTTCAGGGGGAGTCTTGGGGGTATCTTTCCTGGACTCTCTTCTTCACTTTTCTTGCTGACTTTTGGGCCTCTCTCCTCGGTTTTTCTTATCTCCACTTCATCTCTATTGCGCTTCATGTTTGTGGAGTGTTGGTTTGCTCTGTGGAAGTGCTAGGTTTTAAGGAGAATTGTTGGTTGTTCCTATGTCTACTGCTCTGTATCTGGTGTGCCATTGGGGGAGATGTATTTGGATGAGGCTTTTATTAGGATTGATGCTTGGGTTCTTGAAGCAGAGTTGTTTGCTCTCAGTTGGTGCCGCCTGTTTTGGATTCTTGCTAGGGATCTCTTCTGGTTCAGCTGGTTCGAAATTGCCTTGAGATGGAAAGGAGTTTTGAGCTGGAATAAAGAAGTTGTACATAGGGAGCCGATAAGGAGTCATTTACTTTTCTGCCCTTGTATAGTTTTATTTTTGATAATTGTTTACCACTTACTGTTTTTTCACAACTGTACATGGATTTTGCTTCTTGTAATTTCTTGGGTTTAAGAAAATAAAATTTCTATATTTTTTTTAAAAAAAAAGAAAAAGGAAAAAACAAAAATTTACAATCAACAAATATATCATACCATTGAAAACTACTGCCTACAATTCCCAACCCCAATAGTGCATTGCAGTCTAGCAATTAGACACTCAAACAATCCAGGAGATCAGAAGCTGATAATACTGGAACCCACATCACCCCATATCATTGCATACAAACCCTCCATCACAAAGCAACCCAAAGCTGTCCAATAGGAGCATAGAATGGGCCAAGACAAATAGCTCCAGATAGACTGCCTGGCCAGACTTAAAAAAAAAAAAAAAAAACCCCCAGGACCTGCCACCACCCTCCAAATCACAGCATACAAAAAATAGACCATTGCAAAAACAGTCTGACATAGCAGATAGATCCAGTAACATGTAATAAGCACATCAACCAACCAATACCAGTATAATAACTTATTTTACCAATAAAAAAATGATCATCCACTTTTATCCCAAAAAAAAAAAAGAGATTATAATGTATAGATGTGTTTTGCATTCCAGACACGCAGATCATTTTGTTTCCATATTCCACTCAACACATGGACTTCGCTCCATACATGTTTACACATAACACAGAGCATAAACAACAGAATTCAGATAGATAAGGTCAAATGGACAACTAAAGTGAGTTATCCTGGGTTGGGTTAGTTGGTTTCTTGTAATTTGTTGTAAATAGCAGGTGTTCATGCCATCTTGGACTCGGTATACACATTGTCTCAAAAATATAAAGCTACATCCACATTCATGGTAACTATATGTCCCGGAGGTTCAATGACTTGACAATTATTTTTGCTCGTTTTTTATTCTGTGGATGGGTAACCAGCTTTAATGCTTGATCCTTTCTAACATTAGACGACGATGCCTGCATACCATTTTAAGTGTTATAACATGAGGTTCTCAAAACATTAGAAATAAGGAAGAAAAATAAGCATTATTTTTCCATGCACCTTCATTATAGGTTCGCCTAGACGAGGTTGATGGATCATATTGACAACGTGAATTCCACAATTATATCCATTCACATGTTTGGGTGTCCAACTTGGTTCAATCACTGGCCATGTACTGATTACTCTTTCAAACTATTTGTTAATCTGGCAAATAAGTTCATCCAATGCTGCCACCTACTCAGTCATACAATGCATTAAGTTACACTTTTGAAATCCAACCTCAAATTTGTTGCATGGATCATATTTTGCATTCCAAAATTACATCACACATACCACATCATGTACTTGCTTACGGCGTGTATGCTTCATTGTTTGACTTGGCATTGTATCCAATAGGAGCACTTCTTCTTGTTGTATGTCCACAACGCATAAGAACCAATGTTTGTTGCCGTCGTGTATGGGGACATATATCTACATCAGGCAAGTGCAGTCAGTACACAATGGTGAAGGATAACATTTGCATATAAAGTCATGTATTGTAATTCAGAATATGTTGTAAGTGTTTATGCAGTCAAACCTTGGCACACGTGCTGATGTCATGGATGTATCGTCCACACAATCTCATGAGTTGTCTTTGCATTTGAACACCAATTTTCCCCTCAGATGTATACTGAATCACTGTTTGCTACAATTTAAGGATGTTGTGAAATTTAAAACACGTATGTTCATAATGAATATTAAAACATAATATGACCATTGTGAATGAATACAATCACATAAAAATAAAAATTTATGTTGGAGTATTACCGCAAACCAAGTCGGAATATACCACCTGGCATTCTGTGTCTCATTGTTTCCCATATCTGTGGGTGGCATAATGCATGCAGCGACATTGATTAACTGTGTACAGAATTATACATATTTACAAATGCATACATTTAATCCATCTCAAAATTTAACCCAAATTTTGGTGTAAAAATATGGGAAAATTATATAACTCACCTCGCTCGACAACCATTGTCTAGGTCCCAATGACTTCATTGTCATTCTTGTTGCATCAAATTTTCCAAACTCAACAATCGTCTCACTGTGAAATTACAACATGTAAGGTATGATTTGCATAAGAACTACAAATAATAAACACCCTGTACGAACTATTAATTGTGACATACGCTGCATCAAGTCCGTCATGAAAAATGAAGTTCCATATTGCATTTCCTACGTCATCACTAACATCAGTAATATGGTGAACCAAACCATCAACAACCTGAAAATGGAGTGTGCCATTTTAGGTCCATGTGCACAAAAAAATTTAATTAGGTTAAAGTTGTGTGTAAAATAACCTCGGTGTTGCTATCATCATGAACCTCAATTTCATTGTCATCGCATACTCCCTGGTTCACATTCTAAACCATGAAAAATATACAAATTAGCACACACAAAGTACAATGGTAAAGGATAACACTGTAATAAAGTGTACTCACGTGGACATACTCCTTTGTAGGTGGTTCTCTCCCAATTGTAGACACATTTTCTGAAAGCATTTCTAGCATCTTTTTAATTTCAGTTACTTCAACTGTGAACTTCGCAGACAATGCTTCTTGGCCCGTTCGCAATTCACCCAATGCAACCTCAACCTTAGACAATCTCTTCTCAAAATCCCACATAACACATTGAAGTGGCACTCATGCAATATATTAATAATAATGATTTGTAGTGCTGTATACAAATATACATCCTACATAAAGGTAACATGCATGTTATGAGCGTAAGAGACGACTGTTGTCTTCCCCATATCCTCACATTTAGTGACATGAACACTTACTGAATGTTCAGATGTGGTCCTCTCGGTGCAGTCATCATATTGGTCAGGAACAGTCAATGATGCTTCAACTGTAACAATTAGCTACGAATATCAAAATATTAGTTACTACCATACGATATATAAAGAATACCTTCCATACTAAAATAATTAACAATAAATCTAGGATTAAAGAGTATAATTTCTTTCATAAGTTACTCCTTTTTTTTGTAGCCACCCAATGCAGTCATGCGCTGGCATATTTCTTTATCCCCCCAAAATGCCATCCGAGGGAATGGCCGTGACAGAAATGGAATGTATGATTCTCCCATTGGTGTCACGCGCTCAAAATAGAAAATCTGCAAAAGAATAATATTCATGCAATTAATACAACTATCATGAATAAGAAACCAGTACAACTAATTAGCAAATAAGTAATTAACGCAATACCTGTAGCACAATGATACAACCACAAATATTATGTCTGGATTTTGCCTTGAAATTTTGTATGCCGTCAATATGTTTTGTCGCAAAAATTGAGTTTGGCAAATATTTTTGCGACGTAAACGTCGCGAAACGGTATTTCCCACCAAATTTTTTTTGGCGCAACAAAAATGGTGGGAGTTGATATTTTTTGCGACAAAATTTATTTGTCACAGATAGTTTACTTCGTCAAAAAAAAAATATTAAAAATTTAAAATAAAACTAAACTCAAAATATTTAATTCGCGACGTTTAATATTATCGTCGCCAAATATAAACTATAATTAATATTAATTTTTGACGTTTTTAAATATTTTGTCAAGAATATTTATTTTTTCGCTACGATTTCATAAATTCGTTGCAGAATATATTTTTTTATTAAATAAAATTATTATTTCACGACGTTTTAATATTCGTCGAAAATTAGAATTTAATTTTAAATTAGAATTTAATTTTAAATTAGAATTAAAATATTAATTGCGACGCATTTATTTTCGTCACAAAAATTAGCTTTTCGCAACGATTTAGTATTTTTTTTCGCAAATAGTGTATTTGGCTATTTTTTGCAACGTTGTTAAAAAACGTTGCGAAAAGGTGATTCCCTCCAAAATTTTTTGGCACAAGAGCAGGGCGAGAATAGGTGTTTTTTCGCGACGTTTTTATAAAGTCGTCGCAGAATATAATTTTTCTATTATATTAAAATTATTATTAATTTGAAATTTGAAATTATAAATTAGAATTAAAATATTAATCTCGACATTTTTTTTTGCCCCAAAAAATGAATTTTTCGAGGCGATTTTATAGTTTGTCGCAAATAATGTGTTTGGTATTTTTTGTGACGTTTGTTAGAAAACTTCGCGAAAAGGTGATTCCATCCAATTTTTTGTGACGTGAGAAAGGTGGAATAGGTGTTTTTTCGCGATGTTTTTATAAATTCGTCACAGAATATAATTTTTATTTTATATTAGAAAAAATTATTATTACTTTTTTAATTTTAAATTTGAATAAAAATATTAATTGCGATGTTTTTTTTGGTCGCCAAAAAAGAAATTTTCGCGACGATTTCATATTTTTGTCGCAAATAGTTTATTTGACAATTTTTTTGCAACGTTTTTAGAAAACGTCGCAAGAAGGTGATTCCCACCAAAAATTTTTGCCTCGAGAAAAGTGTGGGAGTTGAAAATTTTTTTGCGATAATTTTTTTTTTGTCGTGGATAGTTTCAATTCGTCGCAAAAAAAAATAATATTGAATCAAAATCAAAATAAAGTCAAAATAATTAATTCTCGACATTTAATATTATCATCGCAGAATATATATTATAATTACTATTAATTAGCGACGTTTTTTATTATTTTGTGGGGAATAGGTATTTTTTTTGCGACGTTTTTAAAAAATTTTTACGACAAATGACGGGAATTGATCATGTTTTACGACAAAATTTTGTTTGGCTCATATAGTTTTTATTCATCCAAAAATAAATAAGCTAAAATTAAAATAAAAATAAAGTCAAAATATTTAATGCATGACTTTTTTTCGTCGTAAATTTGTCATTATT
Source organism: Ilex paraguariensis (assembly GCA_963454935.2). NCBI lineage: Eukaryota > Viridiplantae > Streptophyta > Magnoliopsida > Aquifoliales > Aquifoliaceae > Ilex > Ilex paraguariensis. The sequence continues at coordinate 436,672 of CAUOFW020000003.1, read as the reverse complement.
TATCTCTTTTTTTGCGCGAGCAATGACGGAAAATGAAAATTTTTTAGTTTGGTAAAAATAAATTTGTTGCAAAAATTTTTTTAATGTAAATTTAAAATAAAATAAAATAAAAATATTAAATTGCGAAATTTTTATTTTCGTTGCAGAATATAAATTACAGCCACATTTAAAGGTAAAATAAAATAAAAATATTAAAATACGAAAGTATGTTTGTCGCAGAATATAATTTTAAACAAAATTCAAAATGACGTCGTTTTGGACATGGAAAAAAAAAAAAACTACCTACATAAATTGAAATCCATTGCCCATCCTTTTTTTCCATTTTTCTCACTGTTCGAATATCTCCTTTTTTGCTTATTTCAGTTGACACACACAGTACTGTCTCTCTCTCTCTCTCTCATCCTCGTTATTGTCTTTGTTCCTCTCCCTCGATAACCGGAGTGTTTCTTGCCCTCACTCTTGAACGAAATCGTTTCCTACCCTCACATTGCTGAGGTAAAGATCCCACTGGGAAATTAGTAGGTGAGTTTTTGCAACTCCACATAAAAGTGCGGACTATGTATGATTCTTGTGACTCTCATATTTTATGTTAATTTAAACTTATTAAATATTTGCAATGACTTGGTTAAGTTATTGGGATTAGTGGTTTGGGGTGTCTAATTTCGTGTTCCTTAACTATTACTCTGTGGATTTGAAAAACTGCTTTGTCTTGAGTGTCATTTTGGTAGCTGTCGGCAGAGAAAATAAGGGGTTTTTCCTGAATTTTTTTTCTTCTTTTTTTCACTTTTTTGTTTCGCAGATTGACCCAATCCCAAGTGAAAATCTGGCAGAGGTATTGGACAAGTTGAGGGAGGAAGAATTGTGGAAGGGATAGGTTTTGGTGATATTCTATATTTTTTGTATTCGATATACATAAACGTGGCATAATGTGGAAAAAGGGAAAATAGTAATGTTGGTTTGTGAAAATATTTTTAGGGAAAATAATTGGCGACATAGAATGTTAATTTTAGTTATTAAAGTAAAAATAAAATAAAAATATTAATTAGCAACGTTTTTTATAGCTTTGTCCAGAATATTTATAAGTTTTTTGGGACAATTTATAAGTTTGTCGGGATTATTAAAAAAATAAAAATTTAATTTGCGACATTTTTTATTTTCGTCGCAACATTTAAATTATAACCACATGTAAAGTTAAAATAAAATAGAAAAAACTTTAAATCGCGACGTTTTTATTTTTGTCAACGACTATAATGTTTTAACAAAACAAAACGATGTCGTTTTAGGCATTTTTTTGCCTTTTTTTAAAAAAATTTTTCCTTTACCCAACTCAGTTTCCCTCTTTCCCCATCTTTCCCTCTTCGTTTTCAGTGGACACACACACACTCTCTGCCTCTCACCGCCTCTCTCTCCCTTTCCATCGATTGCACTCAAAGCCACACACACACACACTCTCTGCCTTTCACCTCTTCTCTCTGTGCCTCTCCATTGACTAAACTCGAAACCAGAAGCCAGTGAAGCCACAAGCACCATCGATCGTCGCCACCTCCATCGATTCAGTCCACCCCATCTTTCCCTCTTTTTTCCCCATCTTTCCCTCTTCATTTTCAGTCGACACACACACACACACACTCTCTGCCTCTCACTGCCTCTCTCTCCCTCTCCATCGATTGCACTCAAAGCCACACACACACACACTCTCTCTGCCTCTCACCTCCTCTCTCTATGCCTCTCCATTGACTGAACTCGAAACCAGAAGCCAGTGAAGCCACAAGTACCATTGATCATCGCCGCCTCCATCGATTCAATCTACCCCCATCTTTCCCTCTTCGTTTTCAGTCGACGCACACACACTCTCTGCCGCTCACCGCCTCTCTCTCCCTTTCCATCGATTGCACTCAAAGCCACACATACACACACTTTCTGCCTCTCACCTCCTTTCTCTATGCCTCTTCATTGACTGAACTCGAAACCAGAAGCCAGTGAAGCCACAAGCACCATCGATCGTCGCCGCCTCCATCGATTCAGTCCATGGTTGGTTACATCTCTCTTATCTCTCTTTGTAACATGTACGAATTAGAATTTCTATCTTGTTTTCCCTCACAAATTCAGCTCTTATTTTATTTGGTTGGTTTGTAGTTGTAAAATTTATCGCAAATTTTAGTAGGAAGAAGCTTTTGTGTAATCGTTTTTAGTTTTTCCTTTACTTGTCTTTTGGTGACTTTGATGGGTATTGAGTAAACATTGCATCTTTGTTGTGTGAAGGCTGTTTGTTATACTTTTATCCATTTTGGGGGTGATTTGCATTTCTGTGAATTTGTTCTTGCTCTGTTTTGGAGAGTTCCTGGGATTTGCTTTGATTTTATTGTTATATGTGACTATATGTATTTATCTATTTGTTGCCTTTGTTATCTATTTATCTATTTACTGGCCTAGGTCCTTGACAATCTATTGTAATTGTTTTATCTTTCCCCTGGTCATTTACTATTCTCATGTGTCTTGAATTTGTATTTGTAACAAGATAAGCTCTCTTTGTCACATCTGGTCTGTAATTCATTGTCTTTTCCGCCTGTTCTAATAAAATTTTCCACCCCTACTATGTAATAGTATTCTTGGCCTGTCATGCATTGCTTGAGATAATAACTAATTGAACCTTCTTTTTTCCTTGGCGTTCTTAGGTTGTTTCAATTTGTTAATGTATTATTATATAGAGTATTGTTATATCACGACCCCACAGATCCTCCAACAGCTTTATTTGATTTGTACTTCAGCTGTAAGATTTCTGTGACATTTTACTAGTTATAGCATGAAGGCTGGGACCAATGGAGATTGACAGTAAGTTGTTATGATTCAAATCTTCTGGACTAGTCATCAGTAGACATATAATCCTTTAAGCTCAATATTTTGCCAGTAAAAACTATCGTTTCATTCCAAATGAGATTTTTGAGGTTAAGGCCTTGAATTTTAAGTTCATGATCGTCGAAACCAATATCTTGTTGTGAGTGAGTTGTTCATTTTAATTTTTCTTGGAAAGCTACACATATGTATTGATTAGCAACAAAATTTACAATTGCCACATCTGGCTTTCTTTACAAGTTTCATTATATCACTTCAATCTATTGCCACTATGACAAAAAGTGGAGTGAGTGCTTCAAATCTAAGAGAGTAGTAGGGTGTTCCAGCAGTAGAGTTTTTCATTTTATTTGACATGGTGCTGGGGTATAGAATGATGAACTTGCTTGCCACTTTAACTTTGGCTATATCAAGTCAGCTGAGAATATAAATTCATCTCTTAAATTCCCAACATAATCTTATGCTTCAACAAAGATTATAGTGTAGTACTCATTTCTTAGCAGTAGTCTGTTACCATCTCCAAAAAGAATAAGGGAAAAAAGGTAAAAGGGCATATGTTGCTTTATACAAATGTTAAATTTCTTTTGTAGCATTGGTTTGGTTATTTGGTTAAGAATTTCTTCTGATTCCTTGTGGTTATTTAGTTAAGATTTCCCTAACCCTGCTTTAATCTAAAGGAGTTTGGACTTCATCAAAACTCCTGATCCCTAAACCCCCTTCACATTTGGGTTTGGAATATTTTTTCTCGAACGAAACCCAATGCCTTCTTCTAACATCCATCTTGCTAGACCAAATAAATCCAAAAATAATAGAATTCAATTTCCTCAACACTCCTTTTGGAATATTCAAACAAGCCAATAAATGGATTGGAATTGAGCTTAACACTAAGTGAACCAATACTAATCTTCCCATAATTGATCAACAATGACTTATTCACAGTTAATTCAAACCAAGGCTTGATGATTTCAATACATCTTCCACATCTCACCATACCACACCTCAGAATATGTTGACCTTTAAGAAACGTACTCTGAAAGACCTTGTCCCATAGAGAGACCCCATTTAGAATCCCCCACACTTGCTTAACTCTAAATGCAAANAAAATATGTTGACCTTTAAGAAACATACTCTGAAAGACCTTGTCCCATAGAGAGATCCCATTTAGAATCCCCCACACTTGCTTAACTCTAAATGCAAATTGAATGTCCTCAAACCTTCTAATCACCAACCCACCTTCTACTTTAGGTTTTGAAATTTTCTCCAAAGACACCCAATGTCTTCTTTTGACATTCAATTTATTGGACCAAAGAAAACTAGCAACCAAAGAATTCAGCTTCTTCACCACCCCCTTAAGGAATACACATACAAGCTAGCATATGTAGAGGTACAACACTTGATCACTTCTCATATATGTGTAGTTTTTTTTATGCTTCGTTTTTTTTTCTTGGAATTGGCGAGTTATGAATTTCGGAAATTTTTTGAAACCTTAATAAAAANTTTTTTTCTGGGAATTGGCAAGTTATGAATATCGGTAATTTTTTGAAACCTTAATATAAATTAAGGTTTCAATTCTATGCATGCATGCATGAGACCTTAGTACCCGTTCAAGAATCTACATCGAACATAGAGTATTCTTTGCCAATGGAGATTTCTTGAATTTTCCAATTTCGGACAGTTTGGGAATGCACAAGTTTGGAATATTGTAGTTAGTATCTCACCGCTTAACATGTTACATCTCTTGGATATTTTGTGTGGCATATGTCATTGTTCTCTGTGTACATACTAGACGGGTGAACCTCCGACACCTAGTCTATGTCGTGTACTTGGAGAACTATGGGGATATGCTGCCGGATTTCAGTTAGATATGTGTGAATGTATATTCCTGAATGGGCTAGGACCACCTACCAAAATGTGAAATGTAGATGCCATATTTTGCATGATGCTTGGTATATGACATTGATAAATATGTGATTTTGTAGGCTATCAATTATGGACAAGAGTTGGATGACAATTAGGCATAGGTTGGATTCAAAATACATTGATGGGGTTAAATATTTTCTCAATTTTGCCATGGAACGTTCGAGTCGAGATGGAAAAATTCGATGTCCATGTAGGAATTGCATGAATGTAGAATGGCATGATGATGAGAGTGTGAAAAATCATTTGTACATGAAAGGAATCATGACCTCTTACACGACGTGGGTACACCATGGGGAACCTGTTCCTATTAATGTTACCCAATTATATGAAGATTATTTTGATGATGCTGATAATGTCGAGGATGATATGACCGACAGTGAAGATGATGATCGAGACGAAATACCTGAAATGTTGGAAGATGTTGGTAGGGGAATGTTCATGGATAATGATTTAAGGGGTGTTCGTGTTGGAGAAACATGTGAGGGTGTTGATAGTGAGGAAGTTAAAAATTTTGAAAAATTACTAGAGGATGCTCAACGTGTTTTGTATCTTGGTTGTAAAAAAAATACATTGTTGTCGTTTGTGGTTAAGTTGCTTCATTTGAAGGTATTGAGCAAGTGGAGTAATAAGTCATTAACATTGATGTTAGAGCTATTGGCAGACCTTTTACCTGATGGTCATATTCTTCTAACGTCTGTCTATGATGCTAAAAAAAATTTATGTGCTTTAGGATTGTGATACGAGTCCATTCATGCATGTAGGTACGACTGTCTGCTATTTTGGAAGGAGAATGAAAAATTGGATAAGTGTACAGTATGTGGGGAGTCAAGATATCAACTCAATGATGGTAAGGGTAAGAAGATACCTCATAAGATCTTGCGATATTTTCCCTTGAAACCGAGGTTACAGAGATTATTTATGTTGAGAAAAACGGCTATAGATAGGAGGTGGCACCAAGAGAAGCGAGTGGACGATGAGAATTTTTCAAGGCATCCTGGTGATTCTGAAGAATGGAAAGATTTTGTTAAGCAATATCCTGATTTCACTAGGGACGCTCGTAATGTTAGGCTTGGATTGGCCACAGTTGGTTTAACTCTTTTGGCAACATGAGCACCTCTTATAGTATGTGGCCGGTGATCTTGATGCCTTATAACCTACCTCCCTGGAAATGTATGAGCGATCCATTCTTCATGATGTCATTGCTTATTCCAGGACCACAGGCAACCGGGAAGGAGATTGACGTATACTTGCGCCCGTTAGTTGATGAGTTGAAAGAATTGTGGGAAGGTGTTGTAACTTTTGATGCATGTACCAAACAGACATTTCAATTGCGTGCAGCTATTATGTGGACCATAAATGATTTTCCTGCTTATGGTAACTTATCTGGATGGAGTACAAAAGATTACAAGGCATGTCCAATTTGTAATTTTGATGCATTATCACAGCCATTAAGAAGCAAAATTGGCTACACAGGCCACCGGCGTTACTTGCCGCAAGGTCACAGTTGGCGACAAAGTAAGTTATTTAATGGTAAGATTGAGAAAAAATCAAAACCTTGTGAGTTATCGGGGCAAGAGATTTTAGATCAGTTGGAGGGTTTACCATATCTGCAATTCCGGAAGCATCCAAACAATCGAAAAAGAAAGTGATCAGCTGAGGAACTTAATTGGACAAAGAAGAGCATTTTTTTTGAGTTACCGTATTGGCATGTGCTTAAGATTCGACACAACCTTGATGTCATGCACAGAGAGAAGAATATATGTCATAATTTGCTTGGCACGTTGTTAAGTATTGATGGCAAGAATAAGGACACAGATAAAGCGCGTCTGGATTTAGAGGACCTAAATATCAGAAAAGAATTGCACCTCCACAAGAATGGGGAGGCATATGTAAAACCAGCTGCGTGAATTTTTGAAATCAATTAAGTATCCAGATGGATATGCAGCAAATATATCGAGGTCTGTGAGCACGAAGGATGGTAAGCTATCAGGCTTGAAAAGTCATGATTGTCATTTCTTCTACAACGACTTATTCCACTAGGAATTTGTGGTTACTTGGACAAGGAAATTTGTACCACTTTATTTGAGCTGGGAAATTTTTTTCAACAACTCTGTGCAAAGACATTGATGGTAAAAGACTTGGATGCATTACAAGATAACATAATACTTATTCTTTGTAAGTTAGAAAAGATATTTGTTCCAGCATTCTTTGATGTTATGGTTCATTTAGCAGTTCACTTGCCAAGGAAAGCCAAGATTGCTGGACCCGTGGAGTATCGGTGGATGTACCCAATAGAAAGGTAAGACAATAAAATTGTTATTTGCTTCTTATTTGGTTTTGGTATTATCTCCTTATATGTTTTGTAATTAACTGAAGGTATCTCGGAACTTTAAAAGGATATGTTCGTAATCGAGCTCGTCCAGAAGGTTCAATTGCAGAGGCTTATATTGTCAAAGAATGTCTTACCTTTTGCTCGATGTATCTTACTCATATCGAAACAGTTTTTAATCGCAAGGAACGAAATGCAGATCGAGTTGAAAATGTGCATGGGTTAGCTATGTTTAGCCAAAATGTTCGTCCTTTTGGTCGAATTACAAGAGCAACTGAGGTCTCTCAACAGGAATGAGAGATGGCTCATTGGTTTGTCCTACATAATAGTCCCGAACTGGATCCGTATCTAGAGTATGTGTATGTTAAATATAAATATTTGTTTTGAATTCTCATTGTACTTTTTAATTTTTTAAAAGTTGTTATATGTCAAATTTATGGTTTTATACGTAGGGAACACAAAAATATATTAGAGTTGGAAAGAAATGGTGACATAACTTGTCGCCACCAATCAGAATTTTCCAAGTGGTTTGCAAAACATGTAAGCTATACAAATTTAGATTATAATCATTATTTGCATTAGTTTGTATAACCATAAAAACAATCCATATTCATGTGTGTAGATGAATCAATTACGAGGCGAAGGGTCACTTGAAGCAACTGATGAATTGTGGTCACTAGCAAACGGTCTTGATGTGACAATAAAAGTTTACTCTGGTGCAATATGCAATGGTGTCCGATTTCATACTAAAGAGCGTGACAACCGTCGAAAAAGTCAAAATAGTGGGGTTGTTGTAGAAGGAGAACATAATAATAAAACAATTAACTTCTATGGATACTTAAATAAGGTGTGGGAGATGAGTTACATATTTGGCCATAGTATTTTTTTGTTCCAATGTGAATGGTTCAACCTTGGTAGTGGGAAAGCAGTTCAGATTGATGCTCATGTTACAAGCGTTAATGTGAAAAGTAGATGGTATCAAAATGACCCTTTTGTACTACCTAATTAGGTGAAACAAGTATTTTATGTTCATGATACAAAATTGGGTAGAGATTGGCAAGTTGTGCAACACATACATCATCAAGGAATATGGGATGTTCCTGAAAACAAAGATGTACAAGTTAGTGAAAATGGATCGTATGTTCCAAGTGACGCATTCCAACAGCATGAAGTAACAGAGGTTGCTCCGGTAGTGGTCGAAGATAACGAAATAGGTCAACTTCATAGGACTGATCTTGATGGGGAAATCATTCACCGAGACCGGATTGTTCATTGGGGAAGTAGAAAAGACAATAACATTGATGATTTCATATGTGATGACAATGATGAGGCACAAGTTCAGTATGTCGATTCAGAAGAAGATAATGATGTGAATGTCCATTTTGATTCTGATGAAGAGTCAAATATGTAGATGAATTATTAAGATATTTTCATGGTAATTAATAAATTATAACTTATATTTGTGAGCTACTTGGATATTGTCGATATAATTTATATATTTCTATATGTCAGGTGTTTTATATATATGGGACCAGGTCACCGAGCCACCAAAACAGCTAGCAAGGTTGCATCCTCCTGTACACATGTTAGGGGTGTATCATCTGATGCACCTACATCACAGCCTATTGCAGGCATGGAGGGTAGCAGTACAGGTTTGATTCATACTTTACTTTCTAAACATATTTTTTGGGCTAACATTATTTACTTACTGTTTGCGCAGCAGCTTCTACCACCAAGAAACAAGGTCGAGGACCATCTAGAGGAAAAAATGCTGAGCATATGTGTGCATCTCACGGCCCCCTTGAAGTTTTGATTCCTGATGGAGTCGGCGTTCCAGTGGGTGTACATTCTTTGAAGGTGATGACAGAGATTGGCTCACTGGCGAGGACGTTTGCCCCTATTAGAAATGTGCACACATGGAAGCAAATAACAGAGGAGGAGAAGGCACCACTAATTGCACGATTGTTGGTTAATGGATATATTAGTTTGGTTTCAACAATATATTTATTTGTTTAGAGTGTTACAACCGATGGTTTTAATTATCATATTTATATTTTGTTGTAGACAAAGTTTAACATTAGAGACTATCGTGAAAAAGTTAGTGTTAGGAAGGCTGTCGACAAAAAATTTGCTGCGAGGTACAGGGACCATCGATACTATATGCATATGCACTACAAGGATTTGTTTGAGTCCGGTGTTGACCCAAAGAGCAAGCCATATGGTGATGTGAGTCAGGAGGATTGGTAGTACATAATTAAAACACTTTACAAGGATCCAAAATTTCAGGTAACTTTTATAAGCTATGCAAATTAATATCCACTTTTTATTCCTAAATGTGTACTAATTATATTCTTTGTATATAGGACAAAGCTAAGAAAAATGCAGAAAATCGTGCTAAACTGTCATACAACCACGCGATGGGTTCAAAGTCCTTTTAGTCTGCACTATATGAAAGGGTGTTATACTTTAGCATTTGCTTCCTAAATTTTAATATATAGGAAATTCATAAAATTGAATATTGATATTTTGATTAACTGTAACAGAGGGACCCTACGACTGATGAGCCACCCCACATTGTTGATTTTTTCCACAATTCTCATGTGAACAAGAAGGGTGAGTGGGTTTCTGCTGAGGCTGAGTCAAGGTATGTAAGTATTTCAATTTGTAGGAAAATTTATTTTTTATTTTTTAAATAATTTTTTTTCATACACTTAATAATTGGGTTTAAATATATTAAATTGTAGGCGCGGATGAAAGAATTGGCCACACAGAACTTAGAAGAGAGTGTAGAGCCAATGACACTGGATGAAATTGCATGCACAGTCCTTGGTAGCCGATCTGGATATAAGAAAGGATTTGGACATGGCCCGAAGTCTTCATCCTCTAGTCAGTCATGCAGATCCACTACTGAGTATCGAGAATAAGCTGATATGATAAAAGAGCTACAAGCAACTGTTGATTCTCTTCAAAAGGAACGTGATGAAACGAAAGAGAAGCTAGAAAAGTTGAAGGAGCACAGAAGAAGTTTGAAGAAGCACAGCTACAAATGATGCAAAAACTTTTGCAGATGCAACTTCAAATGCAACGTGCTCTGCAGGGCAACTCAACTAATGTAGACATGCCACCTGAGTCTTAGTAAGTATCTTATTACAAACGTTTTAAGTGTAACACTTAAGAAGTATAAAAACAAAAAATTTGATTGACTTTTATTAATGTATGGTTTTTTTTTTTTTTGTAACAAATGAATTCGGGACTTTTGCATAATTCGTGGCTGACGAATTATATTTTTTTATGTATTAAAATATTGTATGCTTCCATCTTGGTTTTGATGTGTGATTGTTGTTTTAATATGTTATTTGAGAGGTTTGCCTTTTAAGTCCCATTTGTTATGATGTGGGTTAATTGTTTGGCTATATGGTGTAAGTGTTGATTTGTTTGAAATATGGTAGAAGGAAAGGCATTGGCAGGCTGTTTACCATTTGTCGCTGTATTAATTGTTGGAAATATACTCTGGTAAAATCTATACTTAGATGCTTTTCAAAAGTTGCTAGCTCTTCACCGTGTAGTCTTTATTGACTATTTTGTTGTCAGGTACATTGACATGGCAGAATCCATGTGCCAGAAATGTGTTTTGGAAGCGTTTCTGTTGGATCTGGCAAAGTGGGGAGGTAATTGCATTTTTATCTATCTATCCATCTATCTATCTATCTACATATGGCAAGGTTTTATTGGTATCAGTCTTAGTGTTTGCCACATTGTAAATATAGGTGTCCAATATGCTTACCTGAAAGACAACCTGCATAAAGCAACTCTGTAGTGTGACCCCTTGGCTTGTAGCTGCATGGCATCCGCCTTGGTACAATAGCTACTCCTCACACTAGCAGGAATTTGAATGCATGAGATTGGAAATGGAATCACTTCTGTATCAATACCGAGTTGATATTGTCTTCTCAGGTCATGTAAGTTGACAATATTATTACTGTGACTTTGTTTTTGGCATAGATATTAGGTGGCTCATGCCGATTAATAGTCTCCCACATTTTACTGAAAATTTTGTTTTTGTCATAAAATCAGCAAAATTTTGTATACTAAATCCTAGTTATTACATAGGAATTAGTTTATAGTTTTTGCCATCTGTAGTTGGACGACTATTCTAAAATGTTGTTGTTGTTGTAAGATGTATCACTTGAAGTCATTGTTTCATTTGTAAGTTGTACCTCCTATCAAGAGGTAGAATGGTTGCAGGAGCCCTTCAGTTAGTATAGTTGTCTGATAACCTGCAACCTGAATCAACTATCTCATGCAAATGTCGCGTGGCAAAAAATCAGAAAAAACTTGAATTGTACAAGGCAAGTTTCCTGGTTCAACTTATTTAAATCAGCCTTATAAATATGTTGCTTTTATTCGCCTTTTGCAGTAGGAATACTAATATAGTTGAATTTGTTTTTTTTCATCAGTATAATTGCATTTGTTACTTATTGGTACTTCAGTAAACAACTACACCTAACTTTTGAGACAATATTCCTGCATGCTTTATATTTTGCCTCGGCTTTTAAAAGACTTTACTTGTGGAAGCTTACATTGATGCCTAGTCTCCTTTCTTGTAGATTGAATTGAACCAAGTGCGCCATATAGTTGCAGATATGTGAACATGACATTTTTTTAATTGAATTTGAATATCTTTGTTTGGTTAAGTCATCTATTATTGCTCATCAACTTTGGAGCTGTATCAAAAGCCAAAACCATGATAGTTACTCCAGCCAAAAGTTGCTAGTAAAGTATCAACTCTGACTCCCCTTTATTTCTTGTTATTTTTTCCTTGGATTTTGATATCTCATGTTTTCTTCATATTCTTTTGGTTCTTTGTGAAATAGCATTTTTAAAATCAAGATATATCTCATTTCTACAATTTCAAGCAGATATTATAAGTCGTTATGTTTTCTCTGGCTTTGGTGTTGATTTATGTAGCTACTGTGTGTGTGTGTGTGTGTGTGTGTGCAGCTTGTAGTACTGCTCTACTTTACGAAACGAATATTTGATAATTCATGTGGGTGGATTTCTTTCATTATAAAGATTATCGGTTTGCTTAGATATCTAATCATTAGTCAAGAATTTGTTAATTTAAAGAGATGTATATAGAAGATGATGTTTCCTAAATGAAATTTGGGTAATATGATATAATTGGTCTTTTTTCTCCTAATGATGACTCTCTTACCTGCTCACATGAATGAAGGCACCCACACATATTATGCTACATCTTCCCAGTGGGTGATGAAAACAAAAGTTAAGAGAATTTCTTTGCTGATACATGTATAATGGGATGAAACTTGTGATCTGATTAAATTATGTTCTGTTCTGTTCTGTTCCAGGACGATGAGATGGATAGCATCAGAAGTCTAGTTAGTTTTGCCACTTTTGACCCGAAAGTGAAGGGTGGGTTAAGATGGCGCTTTGGGAAGGAGTCTTCTGGAGACCGCTACACTGTTGTTGGGGTTTGGCATATAAAAGCTAAAGCATATAGAGGTTCATCAATTAGGCTTAAGATCCGAGATGCAGATAGATTTGACTTCCTGTCTTCAGCTGGTGAAGTTACATGCGAGGTCACTGTGAAAATGACTTCAATAGTATCACACTTGCTGGTCAATTTTTGTGTGGTAGTTGATTCTGTAATCTGCTTGTGTAGATGATAAGATTGATTTCATATTATCTGGTAAATGCATGGTTAGATGAGTCTAGTCTATCTTCTTCATTGCGTTCTTCTGGGTGAATTCTTGATAGTTTTCTTTTCATTAAAATTATCTGACTTGGTACCCTCATGCATATCTCAGGAATTAAGGGCGTATTTGGATAGCAATATATCTCCNTTGATTTGGAAAGTTATGCATTGAAATTTAAGTTTGATATTGCGGTGAAAATTTATATTTGTAGACAACTGGTACTAAGAAATTGGTTGTCATAGTAGTTTATTGGTGATAGGGTATCAATATGACAATGCTTGTAATCCAACGAAATTCATATTGTTTTTGTTCCTGTGAATTCTTCTGTGCTGATATGTCATCCTTGTTTTTCAGTTGTGATGCATTTTCTTCATCTTCTGGGTATTTGGTGCCTTAAGATAGGTTTTCCTCTACTATTTGGGGCCATTGTAGGTATATGAGCAGCCTTGGCAATAAGAGGGTTGAACTCTTTGACATGGGAGCTGGGGCTAGTGCACCTACAGCTGATGACAACATTCAAATGGCATCAGGTGAGATCAAATCAATTTTCATGTCTATAACTCAACTGCAGTTTTGTCAATATAAAAAATTATCTACGAAAGACTTGCTAATATATTTGATGATTATTATTACCTATTTAGACAGTGGTACCTTAATGATTTATTTTTGCGTCATTGGATGTCTCTTCGACACAATATTTGTCTTTTTATCATCAATATTATCTATTTTATTGCTTGTGGTTAGTTATATTCATTGTCACTAAGCTCTAAATTTTCTACATTAAGATCCTTGGTTCTACACGATCCGTGAGTTTGTAGGATAAATGATTTTGTTATCATTTCCNATTTTTCTATATTAAGATCCTTGGTTCTACACGATCCGTGAGTTTGTAGGATAAATGATTTGTTATCATTTCCTTATTTTTCAGTTGAGGAAGACTTTAGGGCTTTTGGTTAAAATCTGCAACTATAGTTCCTTATCATTTGAATTTTTTTTTGCAATTGTATCCCTTTTGTTTTGGTATATGTATCATATTCTTATATTTCCATGCGATGTTCTACAAAACTCCAAAAATACCATATACAAGTAATATTTCTCAAGCATGTAGATCTTCTAACTAATTTGACAAGGTAAATGGGCTAAAAAATGGTGAATAAATTTTTGATGTTTGCCCATTCACATCTCAATCTACTGAAAGTTTCAGGACACTCCTGGCATGTCAAACTCCCGCGTGGGGGTGTCAATCTAAAATAAAATTTATGATTTTGGACATTGAGACTGCCCAACATTTGACTGAAATTTTTTTTGAGTTGGGATACGGCTTTCTTTTGGTTTTAAGCAAGAGTATAACTTTAGGAAAGTCAAAGTTAAAAGTTACTTTTAAGTTCCTTTAAAAGTGTAGAAGGTTTGACCTTTTCCAAGATGCAGAGTGCAGAGTTAAGATCCTTGAAGACTTTATCTGTGGAGTGAGTGCAGGAGGTGAAAATGAGGCATTGTGTCTATGTGCATATGCTTACCTATATAGTTATATACATACATATAATCATTGTCCTTGACCTGTTTCTTTGTTCAAAGTGATTTATTCCGAGTAATGAAAATTTGTGTTACAACAAATATTTGAAATGTTAATCATAATGTAAGGTTATTAATCCCAACTATTTGGGTTTGGCACCTTTTAGATTTTTTAATTAAAAATATTATTTGTGACGATATTTTTTCGTCGCTAATATTAATTAAATTATTCTTTAAATTTTTTATTAAAATATTATTTTCTACGAATTTTATTCCTTCGCAAAAAATTAAATAAATTAATATTTTTGACATTTTTAATTTATATAAAAATTATTTGCGACGCTTTTTTTACGTCGCCAAAAAATAAATTATATTATTATATTTCCCATTTTTATTTATAAAAATTTATTTGCGACGATTTATTTACGTCGCAAAAAATTAAATGAATTAATATTTTTTACATTTTTAATTTATGTAAAAAGTATTCCCGACGATTTCTTTACGTCGCGAAAAATTAATTTAACTAATATTTTTAACATTTTTTATTTAAAAAATTTTTTGCGACAATTTATTTGCGTCGTGAAAAAATTGATCCAATTATGATTTTAATATTTTTATGCTGACAATAGGTTTTAGCTACGTTTTTTTAACTTTTGGCGATGTTTTTTCGTCACAAAAAATTTGTTTTTGCGATAAAATTAAATTTTCGTCAGGAAATACTTTCTGCGACGAGACTATTGCGACGAACACGCGACGAAAAAAAAAAACGTCGCAACAAATAATTAGCGACGAAAAAAATCGTCGCAAAAAAAGATTTTTTGTTGTAGTGTGCAGAATCTTAAAACCGATCTGACGCCTCACCAATCATCCCACCTCAACCCGATCCCACGGGTGTCTTGGTTGGCGATGCACCGGCTATTGGCTGTCACTATCCCGTCTCAATATCCGCAGAACACGATTAATGAGATCAAGAACACGATCAATAAGATCAAAATATTCAACAATATTCAATCGAAATTCCAAAATAATGATAGCCCAAGTTGGAATACAAATCAAAGAATAATCAAAGAAATACTCTTTGCAAAGAGATTTAAAGAGAGCATATTGTATACCACCTCGTACCTCAGAATCATTATTTGAATTCAATAACTCTGATTTTTATTTTATTCTTCTTATTTTCGAGTAGCTCTCTACTTCTCATTTTCCTCTTCTTTGTTTCTGTCAGACAACTCCTTGTCTGTCTCTCGATTTATCTTTCAAGACCTCCTCCACTTTCTTTTATTTTTGGTTATCTTTATATGCTAGGAAGGTGGGGACGTCTTCTGCTAAATTAATTGGCAAATGTTGAAAAAATCTTTCTATGACTTTTTCTACAATATATTCAATTCTAGTTGAAATCTCATTTCTTTATTCTTTCTCTCTCTTTCTTTGTCTTGTCTCTCTTTTTTTTTTTTTCAAAGTTTTCACGTGGGTGAAGACCAAAGAAGTATAAATGTTAAAATATTTATACTTTATTCCCCTTTATTTCACTTATTATATATATCAACCACAAAACTTAATTATTCCTTATACTTTCACATCAAAACTCATAATATTTTACGCTTAAACTACTTCTAAAAATTTGGGATCTCACAATCTACCCTCCTTAAAAGAATTTTGTCCCAAAATTCCTTAGTTCACCAAGAATCCCAAAATTTGTTGGGTGCAAAGTGTAACATGAGAAAGAAAAAGAATATAAAGTATTTATAGTTCAAAAGAAAAGTGTGTTATTGAATTTTTTCTCAATAAAGGTGTAATTACATTTACTTTCTCTCAATTCACTAAACCAAAAGTCTCTNAGAGGAGTGTTGTTGAATTTTTTTCTAAATAAAGGTGTAATTACATTTACTTTCTCTCAATTCACTATAACGAAAGTCTTTTTTTTTTTTTTTTGTTCTAGTTGTTTGATCTCACAACGAAAACACAGTGAACTCACTTCCCACAAATCCCATATAATATTTGAAGCCTAAGCTCTAATACCATTTATAACGCCCCGATTTTTTTTCCTTCTTTTCAGAGACGTTGATTGATATAAAAATACTCAAATAAAAATAACAGAGCACTAATTGTCTCAATAAAATTTTATTTATCAAAATTATCTCCCAATACAAATAAATCTATCAATATAAATAAATCTCTCAACAAGATTAAAATATCAATTCCATCGACATCTCCTCGTCTTTAATACTCTGATTATTTCGTTCTGATATTTTCTCTAAAATCAACTTGAAAATATTAAATAAAGCGAGGAAGTATACAATATGACAAGGAAAAATATGTTAAAGGACATTGAATAACAAATAATTGAATATCACAAAGTATCTCAATCAACAGATACAAATAGCATATTTGCATATCACACGTCATACAGAATCTTAAAATCGATCTGACACCTCACCAATCACCCCTCCTCAATCCGATCCCACGGATGTCTTGGTTGGCGAAGCACCGGCTATTGGCTGTCACGATCCTGTCTCAATATCCGCAGAACACGATTAATGAGATCAAGAACACAATTAATGAGATCAAAATATTCAACGATATTCAATCGAAATTTCAAAATAATGATAGCACAAGTTGGAATACAAATCAATGGATAATCAAATAAATACTCTTTGCAAAGTGATTTAAAGATAACATATTGTATACCACCTCATACCTCATAATCATTATTTGAATTAAATAACTCTGATTTTTGTTTCATTCTTCTTATTTTCAGGTAGCCCTCTACTTCCCATTTTCCTTTTCTTTGTTTCTGTCAGACAACTCCCTGTCTGTCTCTCGGTTTATCTTTCAAGACCTCCTCCACTTTCTTTTATTTTTGACTATCTTTATATGCTAGAAAGGTGGGACGTCTTCTACCTAATTAATTGACAAGTGTTAAAAAAATCTTTCCACGATTTTTTCTACAATATATTCAATGCTAGCTGAAATCCTATTTCTTTATTCTTTCTCTCTCTTTCTTTGTCTTGTCTCTCTTTTTTTTTTTTTTTCAAAGTCGTCGCGTGGGTGAAGACTAAAGAAGTACAAATGTTAAGAAATTTATATTTTACTCTCTTTTATTTCACTTATTATATATATCAACCACAAAACTTAACTATTCCTTATACTTTCACGTCAAAACTCATAATATTTTATACTTAAACTACTTCTAAAAATTTGGGATCTCACAACATCGCAATCAGCTCCCTCTTGTTTTAATTTAAGCAATTAACCCCTTCAAGTTTTGACATTACATCAATTATTGAATTGCCGTTAAATCTGACCTTTAAAAAACTCACAGACATTTATCACGTTAATATGACCTTACTTGAATTCATTTAAATGACAAATTTACCCTTTCTTCTCTAACTTTGAAAAACTAAAACAGCAATGCACAGGGTGACGTTGCTAGTTCAATTTGTAAAAGAATGGGTGGTGGAAGGTGGAGTTGGTGGCAGGTAGATAAAAGGGAATAAGAAATAACAGTATAATGTTTGAAGGGTATTTTAGGAACTTTCATCTTTTCCATCCATTCTTTAAATTAATTTAATCTATCGAAAACTTGAAGGGGACTAGTTGCTTAAATTAAAATCAAAGAGAGTTGATTGTAATGTGACCCAAATATAGAGGGGTTATTTTATGATTAACCCTTAATAAAAACATTTCATCGATAGACAAACCAGATTAAATATTGGAGCAATTGGCCTGAATTCGACGTACAAGTTTGTTATTACTAATGAACGACACTAAATGCATCACAAGAGACTCCATACAAGGGAAGAAAGTGTGTGTCCAAGTGGACCACAAAGAAGTGAGCAAAACACAAAAACACGAACACTGTCACCTTCATGTTGGTATTGATTGACTTCTAGAAAAAAACTGCAGCCCCAATTTTGAGAATAAATACCTTCTCTGAACTCCACCAGAAAACCCTATATAGGCATCCATGCTTATCTTAAGAAATTTCAGCTGCTAAAATTCAGGCTCTTTGATCCCTTTTCTTCTTCCTTCTCTTTTGTTGCCTCCGTGCAAAAGTTCCACAAACCATTCATGTTTACTAGTAGTCAGAATGTGTCCAATTACCAAACCAACTACTAGACCACTTGTGTATCCCATGCATATGAAAATCCAATTAAATTTAATAGGAAAGTCTGAATTGCCTTTTTCAAAGGTCAAAGGGGGTGGTGGTGGTGGTGGTGATGCCTCAAAACTTCCACATTTCTTGGATAAAGGGCCTCCACACAACCCTGGATTCCCATCAAATGAATTGTTCTCAAACAAAGCAAATTGATTTGCTTGTGGTATAGGCCCAGTGAGATGGTTATGAGAGACATTCAAGAATGCAAGGAACGTCAGTTGTGTCAGTTGTTGAGGGATCTCTCCAGAGAGCTTGTTTTGTGAAAGGTCCAAAGCTTCAAGATCTGTTAGGATCCCTAAAGATGATGGAATGTTGCCCACAAGACCATTGTTGGAAAGGTTAAGCAACTGAAGCCCCTTGAGATTTTCAGTAGATTTTGGTATCTCTCCAGTGAATTTGTTGCTTGAGAGATCAATGGCTGCAAAAACCTTTGGGATCTTGGTATAAAAAGTTTCAAGGCCTTTGTTTCTCATTACCATCGAGAAATTGAAACTCACAAAAAAGTTATCATCCGACACTGCATAAATATTTGCTTCTTGAAAATATAATGACTGATCAACATCATGAATTTTTGTGGCATTCCAGTTCTTGAAGTATTTTGATGGCAACTCACCTGTAAAACCATTGAATGAAAGGTCAATGATGCGCAAGTTGGGGAAATCAAAATTTGATAGGTGACTGACTATGGTTCCATGAAACCAATTAGACCTGAGAAGGAGAATCTTCAATTCTGGAAGCGTTCCCAACCAAAAGGGAAAAATATCGTTGATTTGATTACTTCCCAAATTGAGAAACTCTAACATTGTGCAATTGGTCAAAGATCTCGGTACCGGCCCATCTAATTTATTTTCACTTAAATCAATCACTTTCAAACTGCTTCCTTTGTTGTACAACTGAGGAATACTGCCATGAAAATTGTTGCTCTGCAAATTCAACACCATTAGGAAATCATTGCTTAAGCATTGGGGAATGTTTCCGCTCAAGCTATTATTTGACAGGTCAAGGAATTGAAGAAAGGTTGCATTGCAGACTGACAATGGAATATCTCCGGTTAGGAAATTATTTGACACTGCATAAAAAGTGATAGAGAATGGTGGAATTGGGAGTGATCCTTGTAGCCAGTTAAAGCTGAGCTCTAAAACTTGTAGACTCTCCCACGGAAGGACAGCNTCGATAAAAAGTGACGGAGAATGGTGGAATTGGGAGTGATCCTTGTAGTCGGTTAAACTCGAGGTCTAAAGCTTGTAGACTCTCCCACGGAAGGACAGTTGGAAGTTGTTCAAATCCCGTTAGAGAGTTGAAAGATAAGTCCATAATAACCAAAGTTTTTTGGCCCATATTCCATATCCATTTGGGGACAAGACCATGAATTTTGTTATCAAAGAGGTACAACACCTTCAATTCATCTTGATATTGTAAGAACTTTGGGAATTCATTTAAATTACATGTCTCTAATCCTAAAACTGTGAACCTCGGAAGAGTGAAGTTGGGATCGTCACTAGTGAGCACTGATAATTGGTTTAATGACAAATCAAGATAGCTAAGATCTTTAAGCTTAAGAAACATGTTGACTTCCACTACCCCACTCAAGTAATTGGTGTATAGAACAAGAGTTCTAAGATTACTGAGTGTAAAAATTGATTGTGGAATTGGACCATGGAACTTATTGAAACCAAAGTCTAGATGAGTTAATTGGGTGAGGTTCCCCAGCCACAATGGAAGTGAGCCTGTGAAATCACAGTCACTGAGATCCAACCAAAACAACGACTTAAGATTTCCAATAGAAACTGGTACTTTACCAGAGAAACTCGTCCCAGCAAGTCTCAAATCCTCAAAGGGATTACTTAGGTTAAATTCAGGCAAAGAACCATTGAGATATTGATTAAAACGGACACTAAGAGCTTGTAACTTTGGTAGGTGGAATATACCTACTGGGAATTCACCATAGAGCCCACAATTTTTGAGAAATAGAGATGTGAGAGATGATAAATTAGCCAAGATATCAGGTACTTTAGAAGATATAAGCACTTGAGACATATCAAGCTCTTTCAGACCAGTTAGGTTTTCAACCAAGCTCCCAAGACTAGGGTTTTCAAGCTTCAACAGGCGTTCATCAGACAAGGGATCAATATTGGTGGAAAGATCAAGGGAATCCAAATTTGACAACTTGAAAATTTCTGGTGGAATTTGACCAAAAAATACAGAGCCAGATAAGTTGAGACTTGTCAAACCAGAAAGGTGGCCAATTGCAGGCGGAATTTGAGAGTAATTGAAGTGATTGTCTGCAAGGTTAAGCCTCTGAAGGTGAGCAAGGCCAAAGAGGCTGCTGTTGGAATTGAAGGAACCGTAAAGAAGACTGCTACTGAGGTCTAGACCAATCACATGACCGGAGTCCTCATCACACTCAATCCCATCCCACAAACAACAATCATTTCTACTATTATTTTCTTGGAGCCCCCAAGAATCAGCCTTTGGGTAAGCAGAAGGATCGTAAGAAGCATTCTTGACAGTTGAAAGGCTTTGCTTGAATTGTAACAAGGCAACTCTCTCATTTTCATGGCATAGTTGCTGTGTAGAAGAGGAGCAGTGAGTTAATATAATATGACGAAAACTCAGGAGTATAAGGAGAAAGCGCATGAACACAAATAGGTAGAATGATAATGCCATAATGTCTTAACTTTAGAATAATTGGGTGAGCAATTCATGAGAGGTTTTGAGCTTATTTATACAGGAGTTGTGTGAGATCTCAAATTTTTAGAAGTAGTTTAAGCGTAAAATATTATGAGTTTTGATGTGAAAGTATAAGGAATAGTTAAGTTTTGTGGTTGATATATATAATAAGTGAAATAAAGGGGAGTAAAGTATAAATATCTTAACATTTAAACTTATTTGGTCTTCACCGGCGTGAAGACTTTGAAAAAAAAAAAAAGAGAGACAAGACAAAGAAAGAGAGAGAAAGAATAAAGAAATGGGTAAAAAAAGTCGTGGAAAGATTTTTCAACACTTGTCAATTAATTTGGCAGTAGACGTCTCACCTTCCTAGCATATAAGGATAGCAAAAAATAAAAGAAAGTGGAGGAGGTCTTGAAAGATAAACCGAGAGATACACAGAGAGTTGTCTGGCAGAAACAAAGAACAGAAAATGAGAAGTAGAGGGCTACCCGAAAATAAGAAGAATGAAACGGAAATCAAAGTTATCGAATTCAAATAATGATTTTGAGGTACGGGGTGGTAAAAAATCTGCTCTCTTTAAATCTCTTTGCAAAGAGTATTTCTGTGATTATCCTTTGATTTGTATTCCAACTTGTACTATCATTATTTTGGAATTTCGATTGAATATCGTTGAATATTTTGATCTCATTGATCGTGTTCTTGATCTCATTAATCGTGTTCTGCGGATATTGAGACGGGATTGTGACAGCCAATAACCGGTGCATTGCCAACCAAGACACCCGTGGGATCGGGTTGAGGTGGGATGATTGGTGAGGTGTCAGATCGGTTTTAAAATTCTGCATAACTTGTGATATGCAAATATGCTATTTGTATCTGTTGATTGAGATACTTTGTGATACTCGATATTTGTTATTCAATGTCCTTTAGCATATTTTTCCTCGTTATATTGTATACTTCCCCGTTTTATTTTATATTTTCAGGTTGATTTTAGAGAAAAGATCGAAACGAGATAATCAGAGTATTAAAGACGAGGAGATGTCGATGTAATTGATGTTTTAATCCTGCTGAGAGATTTATTTATATTGACAGATTTATTTGTATCGGGAGATAATTTTGATAAATAAAATTTTATTGGGACAATTCGTGCTCTGTTATTTTTATTTGAGTGTTTTTATATTAATTAACGTCTTTGAAAAGAAGAAAAAAAAAATTGGGGCGTTACAAGTGGTATCAAAGCTTAGGCTTCAAATTTTATATGGGATTTATGGAAAGTGAGTTCACTTGTTTTCGTTGTGAAATCAAACAACTAGGACAAAAAAAAAAAAAAAAAGAGACTTTTGGTTTAGTGAATTGAGAGAAAGTAAATGTAATTACACCTTTATTGAGAAAAAATTCAATAACACCCCTTTCTTTTGAACTATAAATATTTTATATTCTTTTTCTTTCTCATGTTACACTTTGCACCCAACAAATCGTGGGATTCTTGGTGAACTAAGGAATTTCGGGACGAAATTCTTTTAAGGAGGGTAGATTGTGAGATCCCAAATTTTTAGAAGTAGTTTAAGTGTAAAATATTATGAGTTTGATGTGAAAGTATAAGGAATAGTTAAGTTTTTGTGGTTGATATATATAATAAGTTAAATAAAGGGGAGTAAACTATAAATATCTTAACATTTATACTTCTTTGGTCTTCACCCACACGAAGACTTTGAAAAAAAAAAAAGAGACAAGACAAAGAAAGAGAGAGAAAGAATAAAGAAATGGGATTTCAGGTAGCATTGAATATATTGTAAAAAAAGTCGTGGAAAGATTTTTTTTAACACTTGCCAATTAATTTGGCAGAAGACGTCTCACCTTCCTAGCATATAAATATAGCCAAAAATAAAAGAAAATGGTGGAGGTCTTGAAAGATAAACCAAGAGACAAAGAGAGAGTTGTCTGGCAGAAACAAAGAAGAGGAAAATGAGAAGTATATGGCTACCCGAAAATAAGAAGAATGAAACGGAAATCAGAGTTATCGAATTCAAATAATGATTCTGAGGTACGGGGTGATATACAATATGCTCTTTTTAAATCTCTTTGCAAAGAGTATTTCTTTGATTATCTTTTGATTTGTATTTCAACTTGTGTTATCATTATTTTGGAATTTCGATTGAATATCGTTGAATATTTTGATCTCATTGATCGCAAAACACCCGTGGGATCGGGTTGAGGTGGGATGATTGGTGAGGTGTCAGATCGGTTTTAAGATTCTGCATGACGTGTGATATGCAAATATGCTATTTGTATCTGTTGATTAAGATACTTTGTGAAATTCGATTATTTGTTATTCAATATCTTTTAGCATATTTTTCCTCGTCATATTGCATACTTCCCCGTTTTATTTAATATTTTCAGGTTGATTTTAGAGAAAAAATCGGAACGAGATAATCAGAGTATTAAATACGATGAGGTGTCAATGTAATTGATGTTTTAATCCTGTTGAGAGATTTATTTATATTGACAGATTTATTTGTATTGGGAGATAATTTTGATAAATAAAATTTTATTGGAACAATTCGTGCTCTGTTATTTTTATTTGGGTATTTTTATATCAACTAATGTCTTCAAAAAAAAGGAAAAAAAATCGGGGTGTTACAAGTGGTATCAAAGCTGAGGCTTCAAATCTTATGGGATTTGTGGAAAGTGAGTTCACCGTGTTTTCGTTGTGAGATCAAACAACTAGGACAAACAAAAAAAAGACTTTCAGTTTAGTGAATTGAAAGAAAGTAAATGTAATTACACTTTTATTGAGAAAAAATTCAATAACACCCTTTTCTTTTGAACTATAAATACTTGATATTTTTTTTCTTTCTCATGTTACACTCTGCACCCAACAAATTTTGGGATTCTTTGTGAACTAAGGAATTTCGGGAGGAAATTCTTTTAAGGAGGGTAGATTGTGAGAACCCAAATTTTTAGAAGTAGTTTAAGTGTAAAACATTGTGAGTTTTGATGTGGAAGTATAAGGAATAGTTAAATTTTGTAGTTGATATATATAATAAGTAAAATAAAGGGGAGTAAAGTATAAATATCTTAACATTTATACGTCTTTGGTCTTCACCCACGTGAAGACTTTGAAAAAAAAAAAAAGAGAGAGAGACAAGACAAAGAAAGAGACAGAAAGAATAAAGAAATGAGATTTCAGGTAGCATTTAATATATTGTAGAAAAAGTCGTGGAAAGATTTTTTCAACACTTGCCAATTAATTTGGCAGAAGACGTCCTACCTTCCTAGCATATAAAGATAGCCAAAAATAAAAGAAAGTGGAGGAGGTCTTGAAAGATAAACGGAGAAATAGACAGAGAGGGAGTTGTCTGGCAGAAACAAAGAAGAGGAAAATGGGAAGTAGAGGGCTACCCGAAAATAAGAAGAATGAAACGGAAATCAGAGTTATCGAATTTAAATAATGATTCTGAGGTACGGGTTGATATACAATATGTTCTCTTTAAATCTCTTTGCAAAGAGTATTTTTTTGATTATTCTTTCATTTGTATTCCAACTTGTGCTATCATTATTTTGGAAATTTTGATTAAGTATTATTGAATATTTTGATCTCATTGATCGTGCTCTTGATCTCATTAATCGTGTTCTGCGGATATTGAGACGGGATTATGACAGCCAATAGCCGATGCATCGTCAACCAAGACACCCGTGGGATCAGGTTGAGGTGGGATGATTGGTGAGGTGTCAGATCGGTTTAAGATTCTGCATGACGTATGATATGCAAATATGTTATTTGTATCTATTGATTGAGATACTTTGTGATACTCGATTATTTGTTATTCAATGTCTTTTAGCATATTTTTCCTCGTCATATTGTATACTTCCCCGTTTTATTTAATATTTTCAGGTTGATTTTAGAGAAAATATCGGAACGAGATAATCAGAGTATTAAAGACGAGGAGATGTCGATATAATTGATGTTTTAATCCTGTTGAGAGATTTATTTATATTGACAGATTTATTTTTATTGAGAGATAATTTTAATAAATAAAATTTTATTGGGACAATTAGTGATTTGTTATTTTTATTTGGGTGTTTTTATATTAATTAACGTCTCCGAAAAGAAGGAAAAAAAAATCGGGATGTTACAAGTTGCGTGTTAGAAAATGCATGAGTGCTGTGAAACAGGGCACACTTGGGATTCTTTTTGTATTTTTTTTTTGTTTTTGTTTTCGGTTCAACGGTTAATGGTGTCCGGACCAGCTCACATGTATTTTGACTAATCATCTCTCCAGTCTGGTTCTGAGATTTAGGTATTTACGAGAAATAAATTTTTTATTGCCTAACCCCGAAAAAATTTTAAAATTCAAACTCAAAACATTTGGGTATATAATTTATCCTTATTACCATTTGAACTATCCTTGTAATTATGCTTTTTGTATCCACATATGCATACATTAACTTCTACAAGCAACACACAAAAAAAAAAAAAGAAAATCCTTCTACAAGCGACAAAATATATTCCTCTCACCTTTTTAGTCCTTGGAGTTACTCGAGTTGCCACTATAAAGAAAAAACAAGAAGATAAAAAAATATGATACCAATATTTTTCCAGTTCCATCACAAATTTTCCCACAAAATACGCAAAAAATTCAGTTTAGATACTCTCCAATGATCCTGATATTTTCTCGGATCACTGATGTTATTGGAACATAATTGATGGATATAATTTGAGGACATAATGAATTGTCACCAATAATGGGTCCCATTACAACATTAAATGAATTCATTATTATTTCATTGATGACAATTCATTATGTCCTCAAATTATATCTCTATATTATGTTTCAATAACATTACTCTTTCTCGGAT
Source organism: Ilex paraguariensis (assembly GCA_963454935.2). Lineage (NCBI taxonomy): Eukaryota > Viridiplantae > Streptophyta > Magnoliopsida > Aquifoliales > Aquifoliaceae > Ilex > Ilex paraguariensis. The sequence goes on along the minus strand of CAUOFW020000003.1, from coordinate 410,655 downwards.
AGACTTATTTAGGGACTGTTGAATATCCAGATACCAAGTCTGTTACATGGATAGAAGAGTTAGGAGGATGACTACAATGCGCCATGACAAACTTAAAAGTGGCCTCGTCGTTTTAACCACAGTTTCGTTTGGGCCGATAATTTTGTTCAATATCAGTGGCTCAAGGGCCTTTCTCGCTACCACGAATGTTATTGTCACTCCAACTTACCAGATGAGGAACAAGACGAGCAGTAGTCTTCTATAGATTAGATGGGGGTTGGAAATCATCATGTCCAAATTCAAGAGGTCCAAAATGTTATTGTCACACCAACTTGATGCCACAAATGTTATTCTCAATTATTCAGTTCATCTTGATTCTTCAAGTTAACCAATAAATTAACTTGTTATTTCTACAAAGCCACAAAGAGTTCATTAAAATAAATTAGAATTTCAGGGTATAATGAAGTAAAACAAGGCAGATCTCTCATTAAAGAAGGAAATAGAACTACAAGTTTCCTCTTTTGTTTTCTACTACTCAATAAAAAATAATTGGGTTAATTATATTGGAGGTCCCCAAAAGATGAAGTTTTTCTCATTTTAGTCCTCAATATTTCAATTGCATCATTTTAGTCCATAAAGTATTGAATATATTTTTATATGATCCCTTAAACAGACAACGTCCAAATTGTTAATAATTTTTTATTATAAACTTAATACCAAAATTTGGGTAGAAAAATAATTTGGATAACTCTTGACTAAATTTTTACCCTAATTTTGGTCAAAGAGCTACTCAAATTATGCAGTTTTAATCATAAGTTATCCAAATTTTGGTCAAGAGCTACCTACACTACATATTTTTGGTCAAGAGCAACACAAATTTGTTGAAGAACTACCCAAATTATGTTTTGCCAATATTTATGTATAACATGACAAGTTTATGATAAAAAATCATTAGCAATTTAGATGTTATCTGCTTAAGGGATTTCTTATAAGCATATTCAATATTTTATGGACCAAAATGATGGAATTGAAATATTGGAGACCAAAATGATGTAATTGAAATATTAGGACCAAAATGAGACAAACTCTTTACTTTAGGGAACCTCCAATACAATTAACCTCAAAAAAATTATCAAACCATTGTGTCTCATTAGTTTTTCTTGATGGATCATTAATCATCCACATTAATTTGATAAATTTTTTGATAAACTTTTTTTGATTAGCACTTCATTTCAAAATTTTGCTATGTTTTCTCTTCTATACCCTCCAAACCGAACAGCTAGACTAATATCTTTTCAGCTCAACCCTTTGGCCTTTTTACCATTCAACGAATTACCCTGAAAAAAAAATTTTGCAAACTTTTTTGACTTCTGTCCATCTTTATGTTGATGCCTTAGGGACTGAAAAGCAGCGAGAACGAAAAAAGGGAATGGAAGAAAGCATAGCCTTAAAAGCAAAAATAATATAACTCTGTAAGTTCATTGATAAATATCATAAAGGCTCATAAACATTGACACGAGTTTCAATTTAAGGCGAAAGTGGTACCAGTGATGGTGGTGGAGGCAATAGTGAGCCAATGGTAGCAACAGTGATTGTTTGGTTGGGTGGCAGCGACAGTGCTAAGATTGTAGTGGTTGCAGGGGTGGTGAAGGTGGAGGTAGTGGTGGGGGATAATGGCTTGATGGTGATTGCCATAGTGATGGTAAAGGTGGGGTAGTTCTAGTTGGGTGGTGGAGGGAAAGGGAAAAACTTGAAAACTGCAAGCTTCACACTTCGGCTGCTTGTATTGTCCAATTCAATGTTTACATTTTAGTACATACCAAAAAGTTTTCACATTATAAGATTCAATGTTTAACACTTGAAATTTGATATTTAGTTTTCAATACTCAATCTATAGTTTTATCAGAAAATATTTAACTCTGTGGGTTCTTCATCAAGCCAAAAATCATAAAAAAATTTTTTTACAGGAGTTTGGATTTGCATATCAAAGACTGTTTTGCCTAAATTTTGTCTTAGAACTCTTGAAATCGTAAGAATTTGTTCCTTATGTTTAACTCCCGCGTTAAGCTATACATAAAAGCATTAGTTCATGAGCAAAATTGAAATAAGTGTGTCGAGTTTTCTAGTATATTTTAATGGAAAATTGGGCAGAAAAGATTGGTTGTTACAATTCTAATTGTTTACGTATAAATTTTAACATTTAATATAATTAGGAATCTAGTTTACTAGTTTGACTAGAACTATGCTATTATAAATAACAAATCACGTAACCTATTAAGAAGCTCTTAATGATTTTAAATAATATTCAGAGAATTGTTTTCATTGATTCTGATAGCTTTAATATTCTTAGTAATCAACAAAGTGAAATTGAAGAACTCTAACATGGTATTATCAAGGATAATGAGCCAGCTTAAGCTTTATCATGTTATCCAATGTTAATTTAGTTACGGTTTCTGCATCACGTTTATTTTATAAAAATATCATTATAAGACGATCAATACTTCTTAGAAGTAGAAATTACTAATTTATTAATTACTCATAAAGTCTTTATTATAAGTTATATTTATCATGTTCTCAGTCAGTAGTAAAAATATAATATAGTTTGTTATAGAAATATGCTAGACACATTCATCTCCTAATTTTTCAAGTTTTACCATATCGTTATTCATATCATTTGGTAACCGTATATATATTCGTACTTCGAGGACCAAAATTTACTAATCTAAATATCCATTATGGATTGAATCATTGAAACACAAATTTAAAAAATTTTGTGACTAAAGTGACACAAGTAGAAAAATATATAAGAACCAAAATAAAACAAACCACATGCTTATGCGAGTGAATAAGAATGACCTCATAAATATGAACAATTGCACCAAGGTGNTGATTGTTTGGTTGGGTGGCAGCGACAGTGCTAAGATTGTAGTGGTTGCAGGGGTGGTGAAGGTGGAGGTAGTGGTGGGGGATAATGGCTTGATGGTGATTGCCATAGTGATGGTAAAGGTGGGGTAGTTCTAGTTGGGTGGTGGAGGGAAAGGGAAAAACTTGAAAACTGCAAGCTTCACACTTCGGCTGCTTGTATTGTCCAATTCAATGTTTACATTTTAGTACATACCAAAAAGTTTTCACATTATAAGATTCAATGTTTAACACTTGAAATTTGATATTTAGTTTTCAATACTCAATCTATAGTTTTATCAGAAAATATTTAACTCTGTGGGTTCTTCATCAAGCCAAAAATCATAAAAAAATTTTTTTACAGGAGTTTGGATTTGCATATCAAAGACTGTTTTGCCTAAATTTTGTCTTAGAACTCTTGAAATCGTAAGAATTTGTTCCTTATGTTTAACTCCCGCGTTAAGCTATACATAAAAGCATTAGTTCATGAGCAAAATTGAAATAAGTGTGTCGAGTTTTCTAGTATATTTTAATGGAAAATTGGGCAGAAAAGATTGGTTGTTACAATTCTAATTGTTTACGTATAAATTTTAACATTTAATATAATTAGGAATCTAGTTTACTAGTTTGACTAGAACTATGCTATTATAAATAACAAATCACGTAACCTATTAAGAAGCTCTTAATGATTTTAAATAATATTCAGAGAATTGTTTTCATTGATTCTGATAGCTTTAATATTCTTAGTAATCAACAAAGTGAAATTGAAGAACTCTAACATGGTATTATCAAGGATAATGAGCCAGCTTAAGCTTTATCATGTTATCCAATGTTAATTTAGTTACGGTTTCTGCATCACGTTTATTTTATAAAAATATCATTATAAGACGATCAATACTTCTTAGAAGTAGAAATTACTAATTTATTAATTACTCATAAAGTCTTTATTATAAGTTATATTTATCATGTTCTCAGTCAGTAGTAAAAATATAATATAGTTTGTTATAGAAATATGCTAGACACATTCATCTCCTAATTTTTCAAGTTTTACCATATCGTTATTCATATCATTTGGTAACCGTATATATATTCGTACTTCGAGGACCAAAATTTACTAATCTAAATATCCATTATGGATTGAATCATTGAAACACAAATTTAAAAAATTTTGTGACTAAAGTGACACAAGTAGAAAAATATATAAGAACCAAAATAAAACAAACCACATGCTTATGCGAGTGAATAAGAATGACCTCATAAATATGAACAATTGCACCAAGGTGAAGAAATACATTAGTGACCCCCATAATGACTTAATTACTCTAGGCACTTAGATAGACAAGGAAATGAAAAAATGGTGCTATTGTACATGAACGTCTAACCAATCTTAATTTTTGCTTAGAAAAGTCAATACTTTTTTTTGCAAGTCACTAATACTGCTGAGTCAAGTCGTCTCTGCTACTGATAAGATTTAAATCAGTTCTTGTTAAGGAAAAGAGATAGATTATGACTAGTTTTTATGGCTTAATTGTGATGTCTTCTAGAAAACATCAGATGGTGAGGCTTCACAACTCTGAAGCCAAAAATGTGGCTCCATTGGATTTGAAACTAAAATTATGGGTAGATAATATGAATATGGGATATAGATACAATATGATATGGATACGATCATATCGGTAAAATATTAAAAAAAAAAAGATACAACTATGGTAAGATATGTCAATATGTCAATAAATAATCATATTTCTAGATTACATATATTATACTTTTTGTTATAAAATAGTTTCGTTGGCATAGGTGTTTAATATTTTTAACTATATGCATATTAACTTTATCTTTCAGGTATCTTGATAGAAAATTTTTTTAAAATGTCAGACATATCATATATAAAACAAATTGTTTATAGGATATTCAAGTTAATTTCTCGTTTTTACTTTCTAGATGGGTAAAATCTTAGTGGTATGCTATAAAAGACTCTTGTTCAATAAATAATTTTAACTTTAAAGAAGCATATATACCTTCAAAGTAAAATTGGTTATTTAAAGCAACTGGAATCAACATTTAACTAGCTAGGTTAACAATTTTTTGTATATTATTTTGTATGTAAGTGAAGAGTTGGGAGGATGATAGCTACGCTCCCCAACAAAGTTAACTATAGAAATGAGAAGCAGGATTAGGCAATCTGTTGCTTTCAAATTAAATGATTTAGCTTCCGATACAGGTGGCTGAATTAAATGCCTTTGTTGCTACCACAATGGTTGTTGCCCTTTCAATTGTCAAGAGCATCATTAATGTGATGCCTCAAAGTCTTTGTAATCCTCCAATTATTTTTATAATGGGAGAGGAGTCTAAACCTTATTGAAAATGGACAAATTACGTTTTTACTCCTTAAACTTTCCGTTTTTTGTTCATCCTATTGGGTCACTTTAGTCTCTAAGATTATAGCATTTAATTTTTTTTAATAGAAAACACTATTTTCCATTTGACTAAATATATTTTTAATTCTTATACTTTGTTTGGTACGATGGAAATTAAATGGAATGATAGAAAGTTAGAAGGAGAGAAAGTTGGAAGGATAGATAAAACATTATGTTTGATAACGAAGGAAAATAGGAAGTCTGGAAAAGTAGATGAATTTGCTTTCTTTTCAGCTTACCAAAATTAATCCCTCTAGAATTAGAAGGAAAAGTGGATAAAAAATTAATTATGTGTGTTGAAATATATATTATTTATCTATATATCATTTAATATACGCATATATTATATTTATTTATTACATATTATGTATACATTAAATTTATATATAGATGTAATGACGAAATATGTATATATAATTTTTCATTCTTCCACTTTTCCATTCTACCAAACAAAAAAAAAATTAATTTTTCTTACTTTCCATCCCTCCAACCAAACACAAAGGAGGGAAAAAATGATTCCTCCCTTGAATAATAGAAAATGTATCACTCTCATTTTTCATCATTCCATTTTTCCATCTACCCAACCAAATACACTTAAAGTATCCAAGAAATAGTACATTAATTATTAATTTTATCACTTACATCCCTAAAACGCATGGATATTTTTTGTTAAGAGCACGTGATATTTTCTATTAAAGTTTGAAGGACCATGAAATTCATATTGAAAACATTAAGGGTGTAATTGAAAACTTTTATAGTTGAGGCACTAGTGTGATATTTTGCACACACTTCTGGGACAAATAATTTGCATGTGATATTTTAGTTACTTATTTAAAAGTCCATCATGTATTGAATCAAAGAAACACAAGTTGAAAATTTTATGAACTAAAGTGACACAATAAAAAAAATTAAGAATTAAAATAACACAACACATACTTTACCGGACCACTATCTTATTTTGTTAGTTGAAAAACAAAGGCTTTAATTTTATATCTTTTTTCAACCAACAAAAAGAAAATCATATGTAATGATGCACAAAATGTGTTTATGCACCATCTGTCAAGTATTTAATGCAGTAATTAAAAAGTAGACTCAACACAAATAAATACAAATTAAGTGGTTCAATCAGGGTGACTTACTCCACTATGAAGGGTTGCGGTGACCTGAGTGTTTTATTGGTCAAGGAGTGTAGAGTGTTCAGATGTGAGTCATCCCCCTTGTGTAGGTAGGACTTACAATTTATAGACGTCTCCTAACAGATTAAGGCGTCATTCTCGTAACAGGTGAGATAATTCGGTAGAAGTGGTGCAATTATCATAACTGATTCCGTGAAGCTCATCACATCCTCATAACGAATGAGGAGATAACAGGGCGATTCCTTGAAGCTCGTCTTATCTCGTAATGGATAAGGTGATTTCGTGAGACTGACGATATGCCCTCAATGACTGCGTCCCCACGGATTTTCTCATTAGATGGAGATTCTCACGTGCACTGATGATGACTTGGGTCTCTCAGAATCATGGGCTTGACACAACTGAAATTATAACTTAGTCTTTGTTAGTCTACATCTCTGATATTGGCCTGTTTTAGGGCCATTATTTATGATCTGGGCCACACCTGTCAATATCTTTCAAAAAATTTCCTACAATGTCTTAATTCTCTTAGCATGAAATGCAATCACAAACACAATTAGCTAGTAAAGTGAAGGTGAAGAAATGCAATCACAAGAAGTTCATCTATAATTGTCAATTATATAATAATGAAATGGTCTATGTGTGACGTACATATGTATCAACTAATTACATCAAAGTGGATCTCTCTATATCATGGCAAATTAGCTGCATGAAGGTGAAGAAATGCAATGGTGACCCCCATAATGCCTCAATTATCTTAGGCACTTACACATAAGGAAATGGAAAAAAGTTTCTCTCGTCAAAATAAAAAATAAATATCTTAGGCCTCACAATTAAGGTTGGGCTAACCTTAATTGTTGCTTAGACAAGTCAATGCTTATTTTTCCAAGTCACTGATGTTGGTGAGTTAAGTAGTCTCTGTTACTGATAAGATTTAAATAAGAATTTATTGAAGAAAAAATGCAGATTATGACTCCACACTGACAGATTTAAATATCATCTTCTTTACAGAGTCCCTAATATCAGATAATTAAACTAACACATTTCCTATTGTCAAACAATCTTGTTAATCCTTATCTATCTCTAGTTTCTCTCTCCTCTACCTCTCTTTTATTATTTATTTGTTCACTTTTAAATTTTGTAATTAAATAAAAATTATTATTATTTAAAATATAAATATTGTATAATCAATGCTCAATTATTTATATTGTAGAGTGTCTTCAGACACGGAATTTTTACTAGTATTTCTACATTTCATATACAATACTTTTTGTTTTAAATTAGTTTTGTTCGCACAATTATTAATTATTTCAACTATATGCATATTAATTGTCACTATCAAACTTGTCATCTAATTGATAAAAGGAAATAAACTTCATCATTTTGGTACTTTGATAGAAAATTCTTTCAAAACGTCATATATGTGAAATTGATAAAAGGAAATAAATTTCATCATTTTGGTACTTTGATAGAAAATTCTTTCAAAACATCATATATGTGAAATTGTTTATGGGATATTCAAGTTGCTCTTTGACAGATATGTGGAGTAGCTTATCCACATATCCATTTTGTGCGCCAGAAAAACAAAAAAAATCTTAAACATGAGAGTTGTGGTATCCTATAAAAGGCACTTGTTCAATAAAGAAAATGCTAAATACGTTAGCCATTTTGATATCAAAAGTATACTTTTTCTTGCAGAAGAGCTTTACATTTTTATTTTACATTAATTATTTCTGTTACTTTAATGTCCAATTTATTTTTTAAAAATGATATATTTAGTTCTCGGTTTTCTCCGTGTATAACTGATGTATCTTAAAGGTACCAAAAAATATTTTTAAAGTATTCAAGATATATACGACAATAGAGATTACATATCAAGTCATATCTGAGACATATTCGTACGTATTCACAGGTCATGCTATATCTGAGACGTATTCCTATTTCTTTGAGTACCGTACACTTATCCGTTGGAGAGAGAGAGAGAATTGAGTTTTGGCCCCTGTTTGTTTTTACCCATTTGTGTCTCTAACTATGCCTTTTTTTAACTTCGTTTGTTTACAACTAAAAGGCAGTAGGTGCAGTTCAAATTCAAACCCATAATTTAAACAGTAGAGGGACGAAAATTACACCAACTCTTTTATAGTATAGGATATTAACATTTGGGTACCGTACTATTAAATTTTATAAGTTTTATGGGTTGTTATACAAATTTTTTAGTTTATTTACAACAAAAAAAATTATTTCTTTTCTGTTATATTACAATTTTTAGAGTTTGAGTTATAATTTTTCTGAATCATGTTATAAGTTTTATGGTAAATTAAACTATGGGTAGATAATACGAATATAGGATATAGATACAATATGATGTGTATACGATCATATCCGTAAAATATTAAAAAAAGAAGAAGATACAACTATGGTAAGATATTTCAATAAGTAATCATATTTCTACATTACATATACTATACTTTTTGTTATAAAATAGTTTCGTTTGTATAAGTGTTAAATATTTTTGACTATATGCATATTAATTGTCAATAAACAAATTTTCATCTAACTGATAAAAATAACTAAATTTCATCATTCGGGTATCTTGATAGAAAACTTTTTTAAAATGTCAAACATATCATATATATAAAAAATTGTTTATTGGTTATTCAAGTTGATTTCTTGTTTTTACTTTCTAGATGGGTAAAATCTTAAACCAGACTGCAGTGGTGGGGTATAAAAGGCTCTTGTTCAATAAATAATTTTAACTTTAAAGAAGCATATATACCTTCAAAGTAAAACTGGTTATTTAACTAGTTAGGTTAACAATTTTTTGTATGTTATTTTTTATGTAAGTGAAGAGGTGGGAGGATGATTGCTATGCTCCCCAACAAAGTCAGTGGCCCGCTCTTGTAACCATAGAAATGAGAGTTGCGAGGATTAGGCAATCTGTTTCTTTCGAATTAAATTATTCTTCTTTCAACACGGATGGCTGAATTAAATGGCTTTGTCTCTACCACAAAGGTTCTTGCCTTTTCAATTGTCCAGAATATCATTAATATGATGCCTTAAAGTCTTTGTAATCCTCCAATTATTTTCTTAAGGGAAAATTTCAGTCATATCCCCTCTAATTTATCATATCCTTAAAAACACCCCTCTATTATCTAAAATATCATTGACACCCCTTCTAGTTTATATTTAAACATCACTAACACCCTCAGCCATTAAACCACTATTTCTAATAATTTTTTTTTTTTATCTAAAATACTAAAATTACCTCTACATAAGCCCCAAACAATCTTTTTACATAAAATTTGATAAAAAATTGAGTCGTTTAAAATTTATTTTTTTACACATTAAAATTTGAGATGATTAAAATTTGTTTACATATTAAAATTTGACCTGATTAAAATTCAATTTGAGTTGATTAAATTTTATATTTTTTTAAATATCAAAATTCGGGCCGCTTAAAATTCAATGCGAGTTGATTAAAATTTGATTCGAGTTAATTAAAAACAAATTTTATTCGGCTCGAATCTAATTTTAGCTGGCTCGAATTTTAATACATAACAAAATTTATAAAAATAGATGGGGTGTCATTGAAGATATTTCTATCTAGAGGGAGTGTTTCCTAAAATATATTTTGGACAATTTTGTAAAATTGTATTCTAGTTAAAGTATTTAATCTCACAATGGGTCAATAAAGATTCAGAAACAAGAGATGATGTTCTTGAAGATATGATAAACTGGTCGAGGTGTGATTGAAATTTGTCCTTTTTATAATGGGAGCCTAAACCTTTTTGAAAATTGGAAAATTATGTTTTTACTCCTTAAACTTTCCATTTCTTGTTCATCCAATTGGGCCGCTTTAGTCTCTAAGATTGGCATTTAATTTTTTAATAGAAAATGGTAATTAGGTGTGTTAAAATATATGTTATTTACTTATATATCCTTTAATATATGCATATATTATATTTATATATTATATATTATGTATACATTAAATTTATATATAGATACAATGATGAAATATGTATATATACTTTTTTCATCCTTTCACTTTTTTATCCTATCAAACAAAACAAAAAATAATATTTCCTACTTTCCATCCCTCCAATCAAATACAAAGAAGGGAAGGAAGGATTTTTCCCTTGAAAGATAGAAAATGTATTACTCTTACTTTCCATCCTTTCATTTTTTCATCTACCCAACCAAGCACACTTGAAGTATCCAAGAAATAGTACCTTAATTATTAATTTTATCAGTTACGTCCCTAAAAAACGTGGATATTTTTTGTTAAGAATACGTGATATTTTCTATTAAAGTTTGAAAGACCATGAAATTCATATTGAAAACATTAAGGGTGTAATTGAAAACTTTTATAGTTGAGGCACCAAAGTGATATTTTGCACACACTTCTGGGACCAATAATTTGCATGTGATATTTTCGTTACTAATTTAAAAGTCCGTCATGTATTGAATCATAGAAACACAATTTCAAAATTTTACAGTCTAAAGTGACACAATAAAAAAAATAAGAATTAAAATAACACAAAACACATACTTTATCATACCACTGTCTTATTTTGTTCGTTGAAAAACGAAGGCTTTAACTTCATATCTTTTTTCAACCAATAAAAAAAAATCATATCTAATGATGCATAAAATGTGTTTATGCACCATTTATCAAGTATTTAATGCAGTAATTAAGAAGTAAACTCGGCACAAGTAAATACAAATTAAGTTGTTCGATCAAGGTGACCTACTTCACTATGAAGGGTTACGATGGCCTGAGTGTTTTACTGTTCAAGGAATATAGAGTGCTCGTATGTGAGTCATCTCCCCTTGTATAAATGGGACTTACAATTTATAGGTGTCTTCTAACAGATTGAGGCGTCATTCTCGTAATAGGTTAGACAGTTTGGGAGAAGTGGTGCAATTCTCGTAACTGATTTCGTGAAACTCGTCTTATTCTCGTGACGGGCGAGGTGATAGTAAAGTGATTCATTGAAACTCGCCTTATCTAGTAATGGACGAGGTGATTTCGCGAGACTGACGATGTGCCCTCGATGACTGCGTTCCCACAGATTCCCCCATTGGATGGAGATTCCCACGTGCACCGATGATAACTTGGGTCTCTCAGGAAGGTGAACTTGACACAACTGAAATTATAAATAAGTCTTTGTTGGTCTGTATCTCTAATCTTGGCATGTTTTGGGCCATTATTTATGAACTGGGCTAGGCTGTTCAATATCTTTCAAAAAATTTCTTGGAATGTCTTAATTTTCTTAGCATGAAACACAATCACAAACACAATTAGCTAGTAAAGTGATGTAAACTAATTTTTTACTTCTATAAGGTCACAAGAAGTTCATTTATAATTGTCAATTATATAATAAAGAAATGGTCCCATGTGTCACGTGCATGTACATCAACTAATTACATCAAATTGAATCTCTCCATATCATGGCAACTTAGCTGCATGAAGGTGAAGAAATGCAATGGTGACCCCATAATGCCTTAATTATCTTAGGCACTTACACACAAGGAAATGGAAAAATGTTGCTCTCGTCAAGGAAAAAAAATATCTTAGTCTCCACAATTAAGGTTGGGCTAACCTTAATTGTTGCTTAAACAAGTTAATGCTTATTTTTTCAAGTCACTGATGCTGCTGAGTCAAGTCGTCTCTACTATTGATCAGATTTAAATCAGATTTTATTGAAGAAAAAATACAAATTATGACTCTACACTGACAGATTTAAATATCATGTTCTCTAAGTAGTCTCTAATATCATATAATTCAACTAACACACTCCTCACTATCAAACAATCCTGTTAATCCTTATCTAGCTCTCTTTCCTCTCTCCTTGACCTGTCTTTTATTTTTTATTTGTACACTTTAAATTTTAAATTTGTAATTAAATAAAAAAATTATTATTTAAAATATAAATATTGTATCATCAATGCTCAATTTTTTATATTGTAGAGTGTCTTCAAGAACAGAGTTATTACTAGAATTTCTACATTTCATATACTATACTTTTTGTTATAAACTAGTTTTGTTTGTGTAAGGGGTAGAACCCTCCACTCAGGATTTCGGCTTGACCTGGGTTAACCCACGCGGGCGACCCTCCAGTAGCCTTTACCTCTCTTCGCCAATAGGACCTTTTCCTAAGGCAATTCCACATCGGAAGAGAGTCGTCTTCCCCCCTCGCATATAAGCCCTTGCACTCAAAGGAGGAGGTACCCACTAGCGACCTGATCAGGTGCCTAGTGGGTACCTCCTCCTTTGAGTGCAAGGGCTTATATGCGAGGGGGGAAGACGACTCTCTTCCGATGTGGGATTGCCTTAGGAAAGGGTCCTATTGGCGAAGAGAGGTAAAGGCTACTGGGGGGTCGCCCGCGTGGGTTAACCCAGGTCAAGCCGAAATCCTGAGTGGAGGGTTCTACCCCTTACAAAAAGGCGCCTTTTTGTAAGGGGTAGAACCCTCCACTCAGGATTTCGGCTTGACCTGGGTTAACCCACGCGGGCGACCCCCCAGTAGCCTTTACCTCTCTTCGCCAATAGGACCCTTTCCTAAGGCAATCCCACATCGGAAGAGAGTCGTCTTCCCCCCTCGCATATAAGCCCTTGCACTCAAAGGAGGAGGTACCCACTAGGCACCTGATCAGGTCGCTAGTGGGTACCTCCTCCTTTGAGTGCAAGGGCTTATATGCGAGGGGGGAAGACGACTCTCTTCCGATGTGGGATTGCCTTAGGAAAGGGTCCTATTGGCGAAGAGAGGTAAAGGCTACTGGGGGGTCGCCCGCGTGGGTTAACCCAGGTCAAGCCGAAATCCTGAGTGGAGGGTTCTACCCCTTACAAAAAGGCGCCTTTTTGTAAGGGGTAGAACCCTCCACTCAGGATTTCGGCTTGACCTGGGTTAACCCACGCGGGCGACCCCCCAGTAGCCTTTACCTCTCTTCGCCAATAGGACCCTTTCCTAAGGCAATCCCACATCGGAAGAGAGTCGTCTTCCCCCCTCGCATATAAGCCCTTGCACTCAAAGGAGGAGGTACCCACTAGGCACCTGATCAGGTCGCTAGTGGGTACCTCCTCCTTTGAGTGCAAGGGCTTATATGCGAGGAGGGAAGACGACTCTCTTCCGATGTGGGATTGCCTTAGGAAAGGGTCCTATTGGCGAAGAGAGGTAAAGGCTACTGGGGGGTCGCCCGCGTGGGTTAACCCAGGTCAAGCCGAAATCCTGAGTGGAGGGTTCTACCCCTTAATTGAAATTTTCATACTATGGATGAATTGAAATTGAAAACCCTAGGCTTTGTGATGGGACTTTTCTGAAAAGCCCTAAGATGAAGACACGTGTCCTTGGGTTTTTGGAAACAGTGTTGCCCGGATGTAAGCACCATCGGCGAAGAGCGTCCTCTCCCCCGAGGTACCTCTTAAAGGATCATGCATTCGGTGTATTATACAATAACACGTGTCCTCGGTCACCGTGTACCTCAAAAACATACCACCCCTCGGTCCCCGAGGTGAGCCTTTCCTCGGTGCCGAGGGTCACNCTCGTATAGGATCATGCATTCGGTGTATTGTACAACAACACGTGTCCTCGGTCACCCTCGTTTACCTCGGAAACATACCACTCTCGGTCCCCGAGGTGAGCCTTTCCTCGGCGCCGAGAGTCAGTCCGTCCTGGACGCTTCCTCTACTCCCGGATAAAGCTGCTGACGTACGGGACATCAGCCTATGCCAGTCCNTCCATCCTGGACGCTTCCTCTACTCCCGGATAAAGCTACTGACGTACGGGACATCAGCCTATGCCAGTCTAGACTATTCATCATGACCTCGTCTTACACAAGTAATGTCAGAACATGCTGGAATACAGAAGTCATAGCCAATACGTGATGGACGCGTGGCATATCATATCACATCAAAAATAGACAAACCGCATGTTGTTGCTGACACGCANCAATACGTGATGGACGCGTGGCATATGATATCACATCAAAAATAGACAAACCGCATGATGTTGCTGACACGCACTTTGGAAAAGCAAACAATTAATTGCACCCTTCTGTTGACGAGATCGCATTCAATGCGGTAAGGTTCGGATATNCTTGGGAAAGCAAACAATTAATTGCACCCTTCTGTTGACGAGACCGCATTCAATGCGGTAAGGTTCGGATATGAAAGGCAATAAATGCTCCTATTACAGAGCATTTATTGCATCCTTCCCGAAAGGAGCATATTGTACCGTCGGCGTCCCGACGACTCAGCATTGATTGCTCGGGACCCCGAGCAGTCAATTAGAGAAGACATTCCTCATCGAATCCATACACACGCTACCTATGCCTGATGATCACCTACTGACCACACTGACAGCAATCATGAGCTTTTAAGGTATAAATACCCCTCCCAAAAGGCAAAGCGGGTATGCAATCACAAACTCTACTACAATACAGACTTTCTCAGTGTTTTCTTCTTCCTCTCTCTCATTCAAAGACTGACTAGACCGTCGGAGGGGGATACGCCGAAAAACACTCCGGCACCCTTCTAACTTGTTCCTCTTTATTCCAAGAAAACCTTTCAGACATACAGGATTGTTCTTCCTTTCCCAGGATCTTCTCCTGCCGTTCCAGGTTGCCACCGTACCTTGCAGGCCGTTTCAAGCAGAGTGTTTGGCCACTCAACCGGCTCACTCAAAGTTCACCAGGGGAGAGATCTGTTCCCAATATTTTTTATATTGTGCAGGATCCTGCACGCACATTTCTCCTTTCTCTTCCTCTTCTATTTGACTCCCTGCTTCTCTTCTCCCCCCCTCTTTTTCTTCCGCCATCGCATTACCCCCTGCCCCCTCAAGCTCACTCACTCCCTCTGTCTCTCTCTCGCTTTCTCTCTAAACCAAAAAATCAACAAATCATCTTTGCATTTCTCTGTCAAGTCAGAGTCTCATTTTATATTCTCTCACTCTTTCTCACAAATTGTCACCATTGTCATAGTCGCTAGCATTTGAAGTTCTCACCGACCGGCCATCGAATTCACTGTATGCTATACGTATAGATTGAATACATATAAATAAGTACATCTTGTGATTTACATTTACTTTTGACTTCGATTTCTTTGTCTTATTGTCGATCCGGTTCTGATTTGTTTCATTGCCTCTGTTCTTTTCGGATTCACCTCAAAATTTTACATTCTCTATCTACATTGTACATTGTTAATTATTTTTAGCAGAGTTTGGGGTATATCGATTTTTAAGATTTTGAGTTGACTCAGTGAGCAACCGTCGAATTGGACTACTGTTTCCAGATGAAGTTTGAGATTTGAAGAAAAAGGATTTTATGTAAATGGAGTCTGCACAGTCACAGCAACAGAGAAGACGAGGGATGGTTTCGTTATCGTCATTCGACGGTCGAGCGAAAAGGCGGTTAGAGATCTGCGATCAGGGGAGGGGAATATGAATGGGAAGCAAGAGAAAGATAAAGGCATGAATGTCCAGGACATTGTCTGGTGCAAGTGAGTTGAGTTAAGAATATAAGTTTGGTTTGTGAGTGAGTTGATTGGTTCTAATTGGTGAGTTAATTGATTCTAATCACTGTGTCTGAGTTTGCGATGGTTTGAATTTGTAGGCCATTGAATGAGGATGAAGTGAGATTACATACACCAGTAGTTGTTTCATGTAATGAGAACAGAAGAGAAGTTTATGCGATTCAGAATATAGCTAATAAGCATATCGATAGAACATTTCTATTTGACAAGGTTTGACGTCTTTTTTTGAATTATTCTTTTTGTTCTTTGTTCTTTGTTTGGTGGATGAGAAAAAGAAAAATAAATTTCGTATTTTACAGTGGCCAACAAATCCATCGCACAATACTTGAAATTCTTAATGGTTCTCTTGTGGTTTTCTTATAAATTATTGAGTTGTGATGAAACCTCTAAGGTATCAATCATAACAGATTGTGCCTCTAGACTTAGTATTTGATGTTTCTATTTTCGTCTGTACTATGTGACAAGAATGTAATGTTGGATAATTCCTAGAGCTCAAAACGCCATATATTCCCCTTGATCCCTTTTTTCTCTTTCCCCTTTTTCTTACTTCTCTCTCTCATCATCTCTCTTTTTCTCAATTGGATGCTTTGTTGTTTTGCCTCAACGAAAATATGTCTTCATTTGGTTATCTTTTTCTCTCATTTGTTTGAAATATTGTTGTTCTCTTTATTTGAATTAAAGTCATTTAAATGTTCCAAATTATATTTTCATTTTGGCTTCAAATCAAAAACGAATTTGGCATTTTTGGTCCAAATGAAAACATTTTGATGGAATATTGTTCTAATTTTATTCAAGTTAACATACAAGGGATTGCTATTGGAAGGACAATGGATTTGACACAATTGGATGTGTATATGAGCCTGATAAGAAAATTAGAGGACATGTTGGGACCTGAAGGCGAACTTTGTGGATCAACATAGAAATGGTAGGTTGTCTACATTGAGGATGATATGATGATGATGGGTGTGATCCATGACATATAAGTTCACATGATTAAGCCTATTTCAATTGCTTTCTTTTATCTTGCTTGCATCTAGCTTAAACTTGCACAATAGATGCCAAAGCCTTTCAAGTTGACTATTTGGATATTTTCTATGGTTGAACTTTTTCTAATGATCCTTGAAATTGTTGAAGTTTTTTTGGATTTGGGTTTGATCGATTATACTCTGCAACAAGTTATACATGCGTATACATTTGCTGCTATTTTTTTTGTAAGTAGTAACATCTTATATGAATATGAGGTGAATTTTATGATGTTATCTAAATTTTGATGTGTGTACTTAAAATGTTGATATCGTTGCTCCTTAGATTAGCTTATTTTAAGGGAAATTTTAAATTTGAATATGATGTTTTTTGTTTTCTTTTTGAAAAGATAAATTTGAATAGGCACATGAAAAAGAAGGTTTTTGGGCAACTACCCTCTCCTTATCCCCAAAGGTAACATTACTGGAATAACACATTTGCCAAATTTAATTTTTTATGGTAGTTATTCAACAAATGGGTTTGCCCAGCCTATTCATATCCCTTCTCTTATCTCTACTCAATTTTCAGTTTCATCTCTCTCTCTCTCTCTGTCTCTCTCTCAATTGATTATTATTGTGGTTGGTTTGTTATATGTTTTTTAGTTTAACTATGTTGTAAGTTAGAATTTTAGGCATTATTGTCCTGGGGAATAGCTAAGATTGAGTTATCGTTTAGAAAAAAAAAAAAAGATTAGGTTATGATTGAATGTGTCTAATTATTTTTGATACAGTAATGGTTACTTGATTAGCACATGTCATAGTTTAGTTATTGAGAGAGAATTGGTGAAAATGGACTTTAATTTTTTCTCTTGGGAATATAGGACACATTATAAAACTGTGCTTTGATGATAATGTGTAATTTGTTGAATTTGGTCCTCATTTTAAATTGTGCTTTAAACTTTCTTCAAGTTGAAAAGTTCGATGTGAATTGCGTATATAGATTCGTGAGTGAATACTTTTTTTTTCTTTGGAAATTGTTTGTTGTGTTTTTTAGCGTTGTTATGAATTCAATTGGTGCAAATATATGGTAAATTATTTGTGCTTTCAATTTACTAACTCTTATCTATTTATAGTTTCACGTTGGCTGCATTCCAAATTATCTAAGCTTTGGATGTAATAGATCAAAGTACATTTTTTCAATGTAAAATCATCAGGGTTCCAAGAAATGATTAAGCACCATTATTGTGAAGGGGCATTTGTGATTGATTTTGGTTAGATGGTTATTGGTGTGATCACTTGAGAGGCTATCTATAATAAGAAGTGAATCTCTTTTCAAGTTGTGGTTTACAAATATCTTTAATATGTTATTGACGAAAATTGGGGTTACGTGACTATGTACAGAGTTGGGTCAAAGAGTTCTTGCTTGACTCCTCCTTTGAACCCTCACTTTTTTTATTGGTAGAATTACCTTTATCTCCCTTAAACCCAATATTATCTTCTAACCGTAATCGAACTTTATGAATTTTAAATACTTCGTATTGATCGCATTAAACCTTGAATCATATTGTCGAAAACTTGACTTAACATGTGAATACGGAATCTGTTGATTTTTTTGTTGCGACCTTTACATTTGATTTTAGTTATAGTAAATTATATTATGTGTTGCATAGTTTTGGTATTTAAATAACTTAATATTGGAAATGGATAATTCTTCATTTGACAAATCTTAATGTGGAGCTGTTTTAGGTGATGGTTTTTATCATGCGGGTGTTGATATTGTGCAAAATGTTATGGAATCGGAGCAGAACTGGAGCTTAAACTGTCATAGAAGTCATGATTTTCCATTTTGTCTCTTTTTGTTATTATGTTATAAATGTTCTTTTGGGTATGAAATGATGTTTGTTATGGTGGTTGGGTATGTATTGATTATTGTTATATATAATTGTAAATTTTGTAGACATGTTTAGATTTTTCTGAGCTCCTATTTTTTAGAGGAAATTTTGCCAAAATTTGTGAAAAATAGTATGGATTTGTTTAATTTCAATTTCTTATATTAAAGTAAATGAAGTAAAAATTATTTCAAATTGACGGTTTGTTTTAGGTTGCAAAATGTCTTTAGGCAGTGTAATATTCTTCGAGTTTTAATTTATTTTTTCGTTATCCCGTGCCTAGTGAATTGATAAGTAAAATGAGTATATCACTTTTTGTATTATTTAAATCTATTCTAACTTCTATAAAAAAAAAAACTCAATTAGATTAAAATAATCTCAGCAACTTGTGTTACTATAGTGTAGGCAACAATATTAACTTCTCTTTAAATGAATAAAAACTAGATAAAGAAATCTATTAAGTATATCTATAAGAATAATTTATATGTACAATATAAATAATCAACATAAGAATTTATAATGTTTCGATTTTCCTTCTTGCTACAAATGTCTATAAATATAAATATATATAGATACACACATAAAAACTCTAAATCAAAAATAATTAAGTTTGACGAGCCTGAATCTGACTAGGTCAGACCTAATCAATCAACTAAGCCCAAATCAGCTAAAAGGCAGCCCAAGCCTACTTTACTGATCCTATCCAGTCCAATATCTAAGTAGCTCGGGATAATAGGAGCACGTGGGAGAGAGAATATCGGGATGTGTACTCATGAAGATCAATCCTACCTTAAATTGTACTTACCAAAGATGTGGTGTTTCTCCCTCATGTCACCGTCTCACCTCACTACCTCACCAAACCAATATATTGTAAGCTCTCTCCACATGGAGAGACATCTCACAACATCTCTCCCAACACACTACACCTTGAGCTTTGTCTCTCTATGCCTCCCTACACACCAAGTTTCTCTCTCTTAACCATTGTAATTCTCCCGGAGTATACTCTTCCGGTTACTTTATTCATCAATAAAGACCTCCGATCACTGCTGTCGTTTCCCAAGAGTGGAGCAGGTCATCTGGACCGAACCACTATATATCTGTGTGTTTGCTCATGTTTACTGTTTTGCCATTGGTTACCTTATTTATTGGTTATTAATTATGCCTCTTCACATACTCGACTGTGGATCTTGCACGATACCAATTTGTGCATCATCAAAGTTTGATAGAATAAAATATGAAATCACATAGCATACATGAAATCAAACAAAAAACTAAACCTATTAGTAATCCTAAAATATATCTCATGAGGAAAATTTATATTGAAAAAACTCTTTCGTGTTGTGTATATGATAGGAAATAAATAGTGAATGACCTAGTTTTGAGAAAATAGAATGTGAACTTGTTATTAAAAGGGTGTGAATAGCATAAGGTGGGTTCAGTTAAAATGGGGTGAGTATAGAAGGTGTAGACTTAGTAGTTTGATTATAAAAAATTTAATGGGGGTGAGAATGGATATTTGTGGGGTGGAAATAACTTTACCCTTTTTTAAAATGAGTTTAAAAATTTATTCAAGCTTCGCTCATTTAAAAAATGAGACGAGCCTAAGTCGATCCCAAATAGCTTGAATATTTTATATATAAATGAGCCGAGTTTTTTTTAGGATCATTTTTCTAAATGAACTTAACAAATTGTTCAAGTTTGGCTCGTATAAAATACAAGTTGAATCCAAGCCGAGTCCGAGTAGCTCGGCTCGATTACTAGCTCTACATATAGATTAGTATAATTACAGGAACACTCCCTCAATTATCTAAAATATTGCTGACTTCTCTCGTAGTTCAATATCAGTTTCACATATTACCCCTATCGTTAATACCGTTATTGACAATCACTAAAAGAGATTATTTCATCATATATTCTCTATGGATTACCAAAACTACCCTTTAAAAAAATTAAATTTATTAGTAATGGTGTGGGTGATCTCTTGCACAATGATGAGGTAGTAGCACTTTGGTTGGGACTTGAGAGTTGCTCTCTAGTTTTGGGATGACGAAAACCTGATAATCGCAAAGAAAGGTTAAAAGAGAAGCTGGAGGTGTCTCTGGTAATTGCCCTCTGATGCTAAAGTCAGTTTCTGAAGAGGGAAGGAGACACAATGCGAAGTGCTGTGTTTTGAGAGCACACCTCTCTTTCTCTTGTCTAAGATTGTTATTTATACTTTCCTGATAGTTGACTGTGTCTATCGAGAACATTCGTATGATCCCCTTTGGTTGGAGGGCCCTTGATTGGCTCACCCTTAAGACAGTAGGGATGCTTCTTTAACCTTATCAAGTGGCTAGGAATAGAGTAAAGTGCCCCTTTGACCTCGATCCCTGATCCTTTGCATGTACGTCCATCTGATGCCTGTTGGTGACATTAATCCCTTAGTCTTCAGATCCTCGCTGATCATTAACATTTGCACATAAGCATTCACTATGAGACTTGATGTTTGATAATGTGCTCTATAGAAATAATTCCTCGACATCATGTTTTGCACTGAGAGATTAATATTCTCTCTTCCTTCCCCCCGAGCATTCAACATTCCTTAATCACTTTATCATATGCCTATGAGGAGCATTTATTTCATTCTCAAGGGCCTCTCCTTTGATTGGTTGTAGCATACTATTTTGCTAAACTTGAGTACCTGGGATGAAGGACCCACGTCTACTAACAGCCAGACACAATTTCTCATAAGACATTCCTTCATTTATCCCTAAGTGGGCATTCCCACCAATGTAGAGCCATCTAACGACATCTATCTTCCATTATGATGACTAGCATGGTTAATGTGTAATGTTAATCACTTCTAAGGCCCCTTGGCCAGGTCTACACCGGTGTTCTATCTTCTTGGTGTTAGCATTCTTTAGTCTGAACCATGAAGGTCCTTTCTCGACGTTTACTATAATACCAAGAAGATCCTAATGCTTTTTAACTAACATGACGATGTTCAGGGAATTCCCTCCCTTGAGGACATCCTCCGAGACCGAGCATTATCATTTCTACACTTGTTAGCAGATTATGCCACGTGTTTGCTTCTAGTTGGTCTATAGACCATATCCCATCAACTACCCCCTAACCTTTGGTGTTCGTACAGAGGAGACACGTGTCCTACGAATGCAAAAAGGCTTCTTTATGACATTTCTTTGTGAATTGTCGGTATTCCTGCCTTTGATTTTGAATTTTGCATTTAATGTCACCTCTTTATGTTCTGTGCACAATCATTTTTTCTTCTATATATAAGAAACCCTTCTCTCATCGGTTCCTTTTTGCTTTAATTTTTGAACCCTATGAACTTAAGCTTCCTTGCCTTCTTACGTACAGACCTACCCCCACCTGCTTCGCAAAGCGTCCCTGTCGTTCGATTTTTTGGTATTTCAAGATCTTCGCATAGGCTTTGAATTGTCACCAGTGAACTTGTAAGTTCTCTTTTATGTCTTTCAATTTGAGGCATTTTTCTTCTTTCCTCTCCATTCTCTCCTTTTCTTCTCCTTCATTTCTTCATGTGCCTTCCCCATTAAAGCTCTCTATGGCTAGGATCCGTAAGACCACCACCCCCGGCGATGATAGACCTCGCGAGTCCAAGTTGAGGAAATATTAGGTAAAGGGGGTTCAATAGATAACCAACTTCAAAACTTGCTATTCGATCCCCTTCGGCGTTATTGTGACTGATTTCAAGCCCCTTCTACATAGTTATTCCATAGACTTAGTGGAATCGATGCCTTTCTATACCAAGGCCATTGTCCAAGGGGGATCAAATTCCCCCTTCATCCTCTTCTTCTCCATTTTTGATGTATTTATGGCTATTCCCCACTTAGTGCTGCCTCATCACCTTTAGAACCATTATGGGAATCATAGAACTGAACTCTCGACATCAAATTGACCTCGGCTTGGACGAGATCTTCTTCTGCTACACCCTTGTCAAAGCCCCATCCAAAAAATACTATCTCAAAACTTGGGACCCTTCCATGTAACTCGTCACTCACCTGCCTAACTCTAGAAAAAGGTATTGGCAATACCTAGTGATAGTCGGGGGACAGTGGGAGTGAAGAAGCAAGCTTAAGTATGATGGTCTGTTGTGTCCCCAACAATGTAAGGCCACAGGTAATTGTGTTCTATTTACGACTATTGTCAAGTTTTCCTTTGTGTTTTTGCTTTTTTCTGTGGCTTACTCTTCACTTATGTGCAGAAATTGGTGAGAGTGAAATTGCACAGCCCCCTCGATATGACATTGGCTTCTCGGGATCTGAAGGGCTCGGTCGAGCAGGGCACATGTTATTGAGACACACCCCTAGTTATCAGAAATTCTCTCAAGTCTGAGAGAATTTTGATCCGACAGCCTAGGGAATCGATATAGATGAGAATCTAGAACAAGATCCCAACTGGGCCACTGAAGAGGAAAGAGAGAGGCCCTGAGGCATTATTGAACTCAATCTTAAGCCAAGTACCGTTGGTCAGGATGACTGGCCTGAATTCAATATCCTTCAAACTCTCAATAAAATAGACATCTGCGAAGTAGCCATGTCTCGTCAATGACATATTTCTCTAGTCAATCTTGAGGCCATTCGACTGCCAGATGATCAGGTCCTAACGATTCCTTAAATCAATTGTAGGTCATCCCTCTATGAGTCATTCCCCCACCTCTGCTCATACCCCCAAATCGAGACTAGGCCAATGTTCATCCTCGGGATGATGCCAAGCAAGAGAGGATAATGAAGGGTCATCATGTGATCCTTGCTTGAATTATTTTCGTGTTGTTCCTAACCTCTTAACATCTCCCTCAACGTATGTATGGTGTGTGTGAGGGAGAGTGTCACTTTCCCTTGGGATGGTGTCAAAAGAAAGGACAAAGGAATGGTGGAATATGAAATGTACAAAATGTGTGTGCGTGTGAACAAAAGTGCTCCCCAAGCGCAAGGATTCTTTTGAGTGTCGTGTTTTGCTTGAAAAAGTATTCCAAGGTTGTCTCCTCGGGGAAGGATGTGAATCATTTTGAAAGTGATTTTGGTGAAAAAGAAAGTATAAAATCTTTTATAGTTTGAGGTTGGTTTGTGATGAAATTGAAATAGGAAACAAGTGTTGGCTAATCTGAAGGGTTCACTCCAATGGAATTGTCAAGTCAACCCGAAATCTTCCTCCACCGGTGCATAGATGAACGATTGATTCGTGGGAAGCGAGGGACGAGATGGAAGTGATGATCCAAGCATAACCCGTGACAAGTCTACGGGATATCAAAGACTCACACCATGTCCTCACTCAACCCAGTCAAACTGAACCATTGTACACCGAGGGGAGGAAAAAAGATGGGTTGAAATGGCATACCCAAGAGGAGGTTTCTCTTGGATTAGCCAACTTAAAGACTTAGCTACTCATGCTTAAAATAAAGACAACAATGTAATGAGAAAGACATTATAAAGAAATGAAGATTGAAGCTAAATATAAATGAAATGCACAAATATAACTTCCGAATAATTATACATTTCTTTCACCTCTTACTAAAGATTGGATGAGAAACTACTCACTTTTTGTGGCTTTGGTAAAGTTAGAAAAGTGAGTAATGCTCATCCCTCCAAGTAGAGAAGTTACAAGGTAAAACACTTTACACAAGGAGCCGATCTTTGACAAAGAATGAGTGAATCATGTTCCACCCTTCACGGCTTTGGTAAGCTCTAGAAAAGTGGAAGAGTTTCACTCCTCTAAGGGAAGAAGGAAGCTATACAATAATACAATAAAAGAAAGTAATAATACAATAAAATAAAATAATACTTAAAGTAAAGGAAGTAATAAAATAAAAGAAAGTAATAATACAATAAAAGAAAGCAATACTTAAAGTAAAGGAAGCAATAAATTAAAAGAAAGCAATAATACAATAAAATAAAGCAATAAGCAATAAAGAAAGCAATACTTTTAGAGGATTTTTCACTACCAAAAGATGAATGTTTTACAAGTCCTAAGGGGTGGTATTTATAGGCAACAAGGCAAGATGAAAGTCTTGTTTGACGGCTATGAATTACACTTTGCTCCCCCTTTATTTTAAACTTTGATAATTGGCAACGTATTGTTTGCAACTTTGATAATTGGTTCCCCAGTAGTTTGTAGCTTTGACACACAAAATCCTGAAAAGAACAACAATCAATGCATCATCCTTAATTCACACACTAACCCTAATTTGATTTATTTTGACTTGTTTAACTTTATTTAACTAACACAATTTACCTATTAAGTTAGTTAAATTATGCCTTAATTAGGGTTAATCACACCCCCCAACCTAAACATTACTAGTCCCTAGTAATAAATAACAAAATAAAAAAAATCACTTTCGTAGATAACACGATTGCATTTAGCATATGTAACAAGCCACTAAACCCCTAGGTGATCCCTAGTGAACGAGTTTTGTCTCGTGAAGGTTTCCAGCGAGTTACCTACAAACTCCAGTCGAACAGATGTGTATGTGGGTTAAAATAAATTAGCATCATGGTTGTTGGGACACCCAACCCTCAATTTCGACTTACATCCTGCAATCTCCTCTTTCATAAGTATTTGTTCTATGCAAAAATTAGCATCAGTCACATTGGCATTTGAAATTCCCTGTGTAGTAGGAATGGTCTTTCTAGAAACAAGAATTGTTACATAACAAACATTTCACTGTACCACCCTCCATGGATAGCTTTGATTTTACAAACCTCTCTTAGAAATGCCCTGAGCAAAAATTTTCTCTGATTATGGTGACTTGTCTCTCAAAGGGCATGTGATCAGAGGATGACCAATCAAAAAATCACATGCACAATTAGAAAGGGAGTGAAAGTCTTAGGAAAGTAGACTAATCATGTTCTTGGCATGATCTCATGGAAGAATATCAATACAATTAAAGAAATACTATTTAATATACCCCATTTTTTGGTTGACAACACACACATGCATCAAACTTGAGATCAATTAGGGCTTTGTATAGGTTGTAATGTGACCAAAGGTTAGTGGTTAACGAAATGACATCAATGGTATTCAAAAGTTATCCCCCTTTTAATGTAGTGTAGCACATCTCTCTCTTGTTTTTCGATCTTTTGCCTAGAAATGGTATTTATTTCTTTCATTTTTCTCATTTTTCACTTTCTTGGCAATTCCCTGTTTTTCTATTNCCCCCTTTTAATGTAGTGTAGCACATCTCTCTCTTGTTTTTCGATCTTTTGCCTAGAAATGGTATTTATTTCTTTCATTTTTCTCATTTTTCACTTTCTTGGCAATTCCCTGTTTTTCTATTTCTTTTCTTTCTCGGTTGTTCCCACTGACTTTTTTTTTTTGTCAGTAGCCACAATCGTCTTTTCTATTTCTCTTGCTTTTCTGTATCATATTGATTTATGAGATGGTGCAAGCAAATTAGATAGCAAGGTATGTCAAGTATATTCTCCTGTGGCTCGGTTATCATATGGGTTTTTTGAAGAAGAAATCATTTATTGAAGGCTCAAACATGGCTAACTAAGGATATAATTTCGTAGAAGCAATGACTAAGGCTCAAAATCAAATCAAAGATGGCCTACAATCCTTTATCAAGTATGTGCCCATGTATGTGTCGTATGCAAAGGTTCCTTGTGGGATATGTCAATAAATCACTTTAGTTGCATTAATCAAAGCAAGTTTAATGAGATTATTCAAAAATTGAAAGTGAAAGAGCTTACTTGAGTAAATGTCAATTGTCTCTCAAAAAACATCGCAAGGCTCAAAACTTACCATGATATTCTTTGTTATCTCCACTAGTTATGTCAGGTTTTCAAAGAATGTCGGTTATATATCAATTATATTTTCGAGTTTGGTCATTCTGTACCTTAAGAATAACAAATACCAATGTACATTTGACATTTAAGCATAGAGAAAATA
>CAUOFW020000003.1:320385-381055 GCA_963454935.2 Ilex paraguariensis | reverse complement strand
AGGGTTAGAGAACACCTCGCATTTGAACTTTGACAAAAACACCAACATCTGCGACTAAGAAGAACAAAACTATATGACAAAAGAACATAATTAACATGGAATAAAAATAAAGTAAGTAAATAAAAGCCTGTACATTGAAAAGTAAAAAAAAAATTAATTATTCCTTTACAACTTCCGGGTATATCGGATCCATTAAATTCTCCTCCACCACTTGTTCTTCAAAGCCCCCGAAAAATGGCTTAAGTCTTTGACCATTGACCTTGAATGTCTGGCCATTTTCGGGATTTTGGACATCCACAGCTCCGTTGGGGTAGGCCACCTTGACAAGATAGGGGCCATCCCAACGGGATCAGAGTTTGCCTTGAAAAATGGAGAGGCAAGAATTGTACAAGAGCACTTTTTGCCCGGACTTAAATGATTTCCTCACGATGGAGTTATCATGAAAGATTTTGGCCCTTTCTTTTGAGATTTTGAAGCTTTCATACGCATTTCGTCGAATATCTTCCAACTCATTTAGCTCTAACTTCCTATGATCACCGGCCATTCTCAAATTAAAATTTAAAGTCTTAATGGCCCAATAGGCCTTGTGTTCCATTTCGACTAGCAGGTGGCAAGCCTTTCCATAGACAAGCCGGTAGGGAGACATGTTCAAAATAGTTTTAAAGGCAGTGCGGTATGCCCAGAGGGCATCGGTCAATCTATCAGACCAATCCTTCCTATTTGGGTTAACTATTTTTTCTAGAATGTTCTTGATCTCCTTATTGGCTAGCTCGACTTGGCCATTTGTTTATGGGTGATATGCAAGTGGATACTTTGTGAGTGACGCCATATTTGAACATTAGAGATGCAAATGGTCTATTATAGAAATGTGATCTACCATCACTTATTATTGCACGAGGCATCCCAAATCTCGAAAAGATGTTCTCCATGAGAAACTTGACTACGACTTGGTGGTCATTAGTCTTGGTCGGGATAGCCTCCACCCATTTGGACACATAGTCCACTGCCAAGAGGATGTATAAATAATCAAATGACATAGGGAAAGGACCCATGAAGTCGATGCCCCAACAGTCGAGTATTTCTATGATAAGTACTGGTGAAAGGGGCATCATGTTTCTTTGGGTCACACTACCCAACGGTTGGCATCTGTCGCATCCCTTATAAAACGAAACACAATCTTTGATAAGAGAGGGCCAGTAAAAACCAGATTGAAGAATTTTAGCCGAAGTCTTTTTCGCCGAGAAATGTCCACCGCAAGCTTGTGAATGGCAAAATGCAAGGACGTCCCGCTGTTCATTTTTAGGTACGTATCTCCTCATGATTTGGTCGTGGCAGTACTTGAACAAATACGGGTTTTCGAAGTAAAAGTACTTCACATCCGCCATAAATCATCTTCGATCTTTTGGGCTCCATTGCGGTGGTATCTGTCCTATTACAAGATAGTTACATATATCAGCATACCAAGGACATATAGAATGAATTGAAAGCAAATGCGCGTCAGGGAAAACATCAGTGATAGGAATGTGCTCATCGGCCTCTTGCACCATAAGCTGAGATAAATGATCTGCCATCACGTTCTCAACTCTTTTCTTGTCTTTGATTTTCAAGTTGAATTCTTGTAGGAGTATCCACCTAATAAGTCTCGATTTTTGCATCCTTCTTAGACAACAAATACTTCAAAACAGAGTGATCAGTAAAGGCAACAATAGGCAAACCAATGATGTAAGAACGGAATTTATCTAAGGCAAACACTACTGCTAGCAATTCTTTCTCAATGGTAGTGTAATTCATCTAAGCCTCATTAAGTGTTTTGCTATTATAGTGTATCATATATGGTCTATTTTCCTCCCTCTGACCGAGCACTACGCCGATCGCGTAATCACTCGCATCGCACATGAGCTCAAAAGGTAGATCCCAATTGGGTGGTCGCATGATTAGAGGTGTGACTAGCATTTAAGTTTTTTAAAGGATGCCTCACAATCATCCGACCACTCAAATGGGACCTCCTTAGACAGCAGGTTGGTCATGGGTCGGGCTAATGCACTGAAATTCTTTATTAATCGACGATTAAAACTTGCATGGCCCAAAAATGACCAGATGCCTTTGATGAATCTTGGCGTGGGGAGGTTGGAGATGGCCTCCACCTTGGATTTATCGAATTCAATACCCCTTGCCGAAACTATATGGCCAAGCACAATTCCTTCCGTCACCATAAAGTGACACTTTTCCCAATTCAAGACTAGATTCTTCTCCTCACATCTTGTTAGAACTTTCTCCAAGTTTGCCAAACATCCCTCGAATGAATCCCCAAACACCAAAAAGTTATCCATAAATACCTCCACTATCGTTTCCACTATGTCACTGAAAATCCCCATCATACGGCGTTGAAAAGTCCCCGGAGCATTGCACAGTCCAAATGACATGCGATGGTAGGCAAAGGTACCATAGGGGCATGTGAAGGTGGTCTTCTCTTGATCCTCCAAAGCAATCTCAATCTGATTGTAGCCGGAGTATCCATCTAAAAAATAGTAGAATAGATGCCCCGCTACTCGTTCTAGAGCTTGATCGAGAAATGGCAATGGGAAGTGGTCTTTTCTTGTGCAAGCGTTCAGCTTTCGGTAATCAATGCGCACCCTCCATCCGGTGATCACTCTTGTAAGTATAAGCTTATTCTCATCATTCTAAACTACCATAACTCCGAATTTCTTAGGTACTACTTGCGTGGGGCTAACCCACTTACTATCGACAATTGGAAAAATGATCCCTACATAAAGTAGTTTTAGAACCTCATCCCTCATCACCTCCTTCATGATGGGATTCAACCGCCTTTGTGGTTGTCTAGAAGGTTTGGAATCCTCCTCAAGATATATGCGGTGGGTGCAAATGAGAGGGCTTATCCCCTTGATATCCGCAATGGTCCACCCAATTGCTCCTTTATGTTTTCTCAACACCTCCAAGAGTTCTTTTTCTTGTTCCATGTTTAATGTAGAGCTAATGACCACCGAAAATGTTTCACCTTCCCCAAGATAGGCGTACTTCAAATGGGTGGGCAAGGGCTTCAACTCCAAGTTGGGCTTTTGTTCATCCGACGAAAAAATTTTCTTTTCTCGATGGGGTAACTCTTCGAATGTAGGGATCCACCTTTCCATCCCTTTCAAATCTTCTACCTCCTCTTGCTCATCATAATTCTCAAGATCCACAATTCCTTCTTCCTTAAATTTCAATATCCCCTCCAGCTCCAAGTGCTCCTCAACCAAAGTGTCGATTCTATTGACCTCACTTACTTCCTCATCATCACCCGGTTGCTTTGCCAAGTTGAATACATTGTGCTCCATTGTCATATTCCCAAATGCCAACTTCATTAGACCGTTCCTGCAATTTATCATGGCATTAGATGTAGCAAGGAAGGGTCTTCCAAGTATTACGGGAATTTGGGAGCTAAGGTTTGCAACAGGATGTGTATCAAGCACAATGAAATCGACAGGGAAGTAAAATTTATCAATTTGAACTAAGACATCCTCAACTACTCCCCTTGGTGTACGGATACTACGATCCGCCAATTGAAGTGTGATTGAGGTGGGCTTCAACTCCTCCAGCTGCAGCTGTTGGTACACCGAGTAGGGAAGAAGATTCACACTTGCCCCCAAATCGAGGAGTGCTTGCTCCACTCGATAATTTCCAATGGTGATGGCTATGGTTGGACAACCGGGGTCTTTGAATTTGGGAGGAGTGTTAGTCCTCAAAATTGAGCTCACTTGCTCGGTGAGGAATGCTTTCTTGTGGACATTCAGTTTTCTCTTCACCGTGCATAAGTCCTTCAAAATCTTAGCACATGATGGAATTTGCTTGATGGCGTCGAGGAGTGGAATGTTAATCTTCACCTGCTTAAATATTTCCAAAATATCAGCATAATTAGCCACCTTGACAGGTGGCTTCAAACGACTTGGGAAAGGGGCAGGCAAGGGAGGAATAAACACACAATCATCAATTAATTTTCCTTTCTCAACAACCTCTCTTTCTTTCTTTTCACGCACCTCACTCTTGTCGGCGTCACCCAAGAGATCTTTTTCTTTTGGCAATGTGGTCTTGGGTGAGACCGTTGGCAAAATGGTTTTGTCAATTTCTTTGCCACTGCGGAGGGTGGTGACAGCTTTGAGTTGCTCGCAACTCTCTTTTGAAGGTTCCGATGACTCAACAAGGTGTTGACCCCTAGGGTTCTCTTGTGGTTGAGCGGGGAACTTCCCCTTTTCTTGTTGAGATGCCCCTATGGAGTTTGTCAACTTTGTAAATTGGGCTCTTATATCATCGATGGTCGTGGCATTTTGGTTATTGATGGCGGTTTGGCTTTGAATGAAGGAATTGAGCATATCCTCCAACTTCCTTTTGTGAGGAGGTTGGTATGTGGATGGATTGGACGGTCCTTGAGAAAAATTTTGTGCTGGCAGGTTTGACTGATACCCTTGTGGATTGGTCCTTGGGTATTGAGAGCTAGATGCTTGCCCTTGGCCATGGTATTGGTTTTGCTTGGGAGGCATGGGAGATGCATATGCACTTGAACCATGAGGAATGAGGTTCTCATTTCTCCAACTAAAATTTGGGTGATTACTCCAACCCGGATTGTAAGTATTTGAATTGAGAGAAAATAATTGTCTCGTTTGGTTGAAGGCATGTACTTGTTCATGGTACGCTTCTTTGAGGGTTGGAATGCTTGGACAATCCGATAAGGAATGCTCCATACATTCGCAAATTGAACTACCCTCCTCGGTTCGTGACACATTAGACACCTCGTGTCTCTTATTGACTTCAAGACTCTCAACTTTCCTTGACAATTTAGCAATTTTTGAAAACAAGTCTTCGCCGTCTCTCAAGTTGTATATCCCTCCCCCTTGTGGTTGACTACTACCCGAAGAAGTCCTAGGTGCATCATTGGGATCCTTAATGTCCCAAGATTGTGCATTCTGGGCCAATGTGCTAAAGTAATCAAGGGCCTCATCAGGGTCTTTGTTCAAGAATTCACCCTTGGACATCATGTTAATGAATTGTCTATGGGTTGGTGTGATTCCTTCATAGAAGAAACTTACTAGTTGCGACGATTCAAATCCATGACGTGGAATGACCCTATAACATTGGTCAACTTAGTGATTTGAGTTTGGATGTCATTAAAAGCAATGGTGGTTTGATTGTTGATTGTAGTTTGGCCTTGAATGAATTGATACACAAAATCCTCCAAATTTCTATTGTGAGAAGGTAGGTTGGTGGTCCTTGTTGACCAAACCCTTGTTGGGGTGGGTTTTGTGAAAGACCTTGTGGATTGGACCATGTGTATTAGGAGCTAGACAAGGGACCATGACCATAGTATGATTGGTTTTGTTTGGGTGGAATGGGAGGTGACAATGAGCTAGACCCATGAAGAATAGGGTTGTCATTCTTCCAACTAAAGTTCAGGTGGTTGCTCCTTCCCAGATTGTATGTGTTAGAGTGTGTAGAGAATGCTTGCCTACTTTGGTTGAAAGCATTTACTTGCTCATGATATACCTCTTTGAGTACTAGAATGTTTAGGCACTTTGAAATGGAATGCTCAACACTCTCACATATAGAGCAAGACTCCTTGGCCTTTGGGATATTTGGCACCTCATGCCTCATATTCACCTCTAGACTCTCCACCTTGCAGGATAATTTGGTTATTCTAGCAAGCACGTCGTCTTGGTCATGCAAATTATACGTCCTCCCTCCACTTGGTTGACTACCAGAAGAGGACCTTGCCACATCGGTGGGATCCATGATATCCCAAGATTGGGAATTTTTCGCAAATGTNCATCACCCCTCCACTTGGTTGACTACTAGAAGAGGACCTTGCCACATCGGTGGGATCCATGATATCCCAAGATTGGGAATTTTNCGTCCTCCCTCCACTTGGTTGACTACCAGAAGAGGACCTTGCCACATCGGTGGGATCCATGATATCCCAAGATTGGGAATTTTTCGCAAATGTGTTAAAGTACTCAAGGGCCTCATCGGGATCCTTACTTACAAACTCTTTGTTGCACATCATGTCAATGAATTGTTGATGGCCCAATGTAATTTCTTTATAGAAGAAACTCACNTTTCGCAAATGTGTTAAAGTACTCAAGGGCCTCATCGGGATCCTTACTTACAAACTCTTTGTTGCACATCATGTCGATGAATTGTTGATGGCCCAATGTAATTTCTTTATAGAAGAAACTCACCAATTGTCATGGTTCGAATCCATGATGTGGAATGGAGTGTAACAAGTCCTTGTATCTATCCCAATATTGATAGAATTGCTCATTTGGTTTTTCCAAAATTTTTTGAATTTGTTTCTTAAGAGCAGTGGTCTTGGGCACCGAAAAAAAATTGTTTAAAAATTCAAAAAGAAATTGTGCCCAAGAACTTATCGAGCAAGATTTCAACGAATTCAACCAAGTTTTAGCTTTGTCTTTGAGGGAGAAGGGAAATAATTTCATGTGTGCCATGTCTTCCATGACATGATTTGTAATANACCAAGTTTTAGCTTTGTCTTTGAGGGAGAAGGGAAATAATTTCATGTGTGCCATGTCTTCCATGACATGATTTGTAATAAATGTTCCAATAATTTTCTCAAATTCCTTAATGTGTAGGTAAGGATTTTCTCATTCTACTCTGTGGAATGAGGAAGTAATTGTAACATGACTAGTTTAACAAGGAAGCCATGCATTTGCATGGATAGAAGTATGCATGAGGGGTTAGTGCTTCGAGTTGGTTGGAGATAATCCCTCATTGACCTCGGTGGAGGATCAATTGGGAGATTATTTCCTTCATTTATCCGAGGGGGGAATTGCATTCAGGGGTTTGGCACTCATGGGTTTTGCATTCCCCCACCCCTCGGATTATTGGCACCATCATCCCCGAAATTGTCTCTGGCATCCTCGGGTGGGTCTTGGTCTATATTCATATTTGGTCCTTGGGCATGTCTCACTAGTCTATTTTGATCATCAAGTCCCCACATGCAAAAACACTACTTACAATTGAAAAAAAAAAGTATTCACAAATATGTACAAAGTAGCAAAGTACCTCAGCCCGTTATGAGAATCACATGACTTACCTCCGTTGTAACCAAATCACCTTTGAATTCAACACTTAGCCTTCCCCGACAACGGAGTCAAAAATTCTTGATAGTTTTCCTCGAGCTCCCAACACGAACCCGAATTGTGTGTATATGGCATATACAAGTTGGTGAGTGTCAATCTCCCTCGAGTTCGAAGCAAGAAATGGGAAAAATTGTGTGTGAACAAAAACGTGTGTGTGTGCAAAAGTGCTCACCAAATGTAGAGAGACTTGCAATGTCATATTTTACTTGGAATGGGTATTCAAGGTCGTCTTCTTAGGGAAGGAAAGGACAAATATTTTGGAAGGGTGATTTGCAAATAAATGAAAATTTGAAAATCTTGTCAATTGTGTTTTTGTGAGTTGTGTTTTGGTAAAAATGCAAGAAAGTAGGTTGGCTAATCTATAAAGGTCATTCCAATAGGAATGCCAAATCAACTCAATTCATTCAACCAATGGTGTCTCAGTGTTTGATTGATTCATAGGAAGTGAGAGACTAATGTGGTTGCATTGGACAAAAGCATATCCCGTGACAAGTCTATGGTATATCAAGAGCCCACAACCATGTCCGCACTCAACCTAGTCAAACCAATCACTTTACACTATGAGGAAGAATGAAAGAGAGTTGACTTCACATACACAAGAGGAAATTCCTCTTGGATTAGCCAACTAAAAGTTTAGCTACTCATAATAAAGGCAAGAACAACATAATGTAAGGAAACATGGTAGTGAAATGAAACATGAAACTTGTATTGATGCAAGGAAATGTTTAAACTACAAGAACAAAGTCATTCATAACCAAAAAATAAAGCTTGAAGAGAAAATACCCAATTGTAGAAATGGAAAAGCAAGAACACTGAACTAAGCTTGATTAAAACTTAAATAAAAGAGTTCAGAGTGAAAGAGGGAAATATTACAAGTAAAATAAAGCTTACTACAATGAAAATGGTGAAGGAAATGTAAAAACCCAACTTTTCGTCTCTAAAACTTCATCTTCAACCTTGGAGCTTCTCTCTCTAAAAGCATGTAAAAAATAAATAATGGTGTAAGACTCTCCAAAATTCGTCCATCCTCTCTCCCTTAGCATCTGTGAACTGAAAATGGAATGATTGGATAGAGGTTGGACACTTCCACAAGCAAGTTCAGTTCAAGCATAGTCTTCCCTTGCTTCACCAACCACCCCTCTTCTCTCTCTTTCTTTTCCCTTCTCTCTCGCTTCAAATCTGAATTTAGGGGTTAGGAGAGCATCATGGGGTGTCAAACATGTCAAGGTATGGCTTAGAGGACAGAGGTGGCCTCCCAGAATAGGTGGAGTTGTGTGAACAGGTGTCTGACAATTCTAGGCAAAACTTACTAGAAGAACTTAAGAAAACCTACCAGTAGGTTTTTTCTAGTAAGATCTTCTATCGGTAGGTTTTTGCATGGCTAAGGTAGAAGAATTTCAATAGCATTTTTCTATCGGTAGGTTTTGAATCTTCTACCGGTAGGTTTTGACTGAATTCTACCGGTAGGTTTGGTTGATTTCTACTGGTAGGCTTTGTCCTGTTTTGGTATTTCCTTGGTTCCTTGAGGTCCCGAGCCATTGATGAGTATATAATATTGCACATCATTTATCTCTTTACACCCATTTTATACTTGCTTTTGTGGAGAGAATGGGGGGAAATTGAGTTTAATTTAACAATTAATGGAGTTTTGTGTGATTATAGGTAAAGAGTAGGAAATAGTGTGTATTAAGCCCTCCATCAAGTGCTTAAAGGCAATGGAGAAGAAGGGGAGGCTTAACGGGCGGCTTGAGATATCAAGAAATCAAGAAAAAGCCAAAACAGGTGAAAACCTATCGGTAGATGTTCATCAAAACCTAAAGGTAGATTTAGTGCACTAGAATTCTTCTACCGCTACCCCTGCCATAACCTATCGGTAGATTTTTCCTACTGGAAAAAAACCTACCGATAGGTTTTATCATAATTCTACCGGTATGTTTTGCCCAAAAAAGCCAGAAACTTGCAATCACAACTCTAAATGCTTCATGGGCCCACCTCTGCTTCTCCCACACATGCCCTGACACATTCTAAATACAATGATGCTCTCTTACACCTAAAACCTGACTTTGGAAGAAAGAGTACGAAAAAGGAAGAAAGAGAAAGAGAGTGGTTGGGGGGAAGCATGGAAGAGGAATGCAAGGTCTGTAGTAGTAGTCCCCAAAGACCTTTCAATGATAGGAATTCAATTCTCACAAACCATGGGAGGGTTATGGACGAATTTTGACTAGCTACTACACCATTATTTAGTTACACACATAGTTTTAGAGCAGTTTTATTAGAACCGGACCGAACTGGCTGGTTCGACCAGTTAGACCGTGAACTAGGACCTCAGTTGGTCCGGTTCTTGAATTGGACCGTTTAGGCAATTAAACCGAAGAAAAACTGTCAAATCAGCCAATTTTTGACGAAAAAATCGTGACCCGGATGGTTTTGTCAAATCGGCCGGTTCTCTACCATTTATATAAAATGCCCAAAATTCCTAATTTTGCCCTAAATCTAGTCGGTCCCCTTCTTCTCCACTCCATTTCTTTCTCTCCTTTTACAGTCCATTCGATCGCTACCTTTGGTCCATCTGATCTCAACACTTGGAACCTCTCATACAGGCTTCCACTGTACAATAATGTTCCAGCTGCCTTGCTGATAACTGTTGCTGGAAGCTGCTGGGATCCCCAACAAGAATAGTGTGCTCCACCAAGAGAAAGGGGAGGAAGTATCACTACTTCGTTGGCTTGAGCTGCTTCATAAGAGATGTTTCATTAGAGAAAGGGGAAGAGTAAGAGATGCTAGGTAATGAATATTTCTTTTTATCTCTCTCTCTCTTTCTTTGTCTACACTCACACACACAGAGTTATAGACTGTGTCTTTTTCTCTCTCTCTGTCTACACGCACACAAAGTTATAGACAATAGTCACAATACCCATTACCCAGACAGTACACTTTAGTTTAGTACACCATACAGTACACTTTAGTACACCACACACAAATTACACTTTATTTTTTTATAGTGATTATAAATTTTTTAGTAAAATTATTATATTATATTTTTTTTATTTTTTTATTATGAGACCAGTCCGACCAGTTGACCCAATAGTTGAACCAGTGAACTATTGACCCGGTCCCTTTGTCGATTCGATGTCCGGTCTGATTCTGATAACATTGTTTTAGAGAGAGAATTTCAAGTAAGAAGATGAAGTTTTAGAGAAAGAAAGTTAGGATTTTGCATTTCCACATCCATTTCAGTTGTATTAAGCTTTAAATCACTTGTAATCTTTACATCTTGCACTTTAGTCTCATTTATTTCAACTATAATCAAGTCTAGCTACATGTTTTTGCATTTCCATGTTTACTTTTGGGTTTTTCTTTCCAGCTTTCCATTTGGGTATGAAATGAAATTTTCTTTTGTAGTTTAACTACTTCTTGCATTAATACAAGNTGTTTTTGCATTTCCATGTTTACTTTTGGGTTTTTCTTTCCAGCTTTCCATTTGGGTATGAAATGAAATTTTCTTTTGTAGTTTAACTACTTCTTGCATTAATACAAGTTCTAAGCTTTATTTCATCATCATGTCTCTTTATATTGTGTATGTTCCTACTTTGATTATGGGTAGCTAAGCTTTTAGTTGGCTAATCCAAGGAAAATCTCCTCTTGGGTATGCTAGATCAACTTTCCTCCATTCTTCCTCGTAGTGTAAAGTATTTGGTTTGACTAGGTTGAGTGCGGATNCTAAGCTTTATTTCATCATCATGTCTCTTTATATTGTGTATGTTCCTACTTTGATTATGGGTAGCTAAGCTTTTAGTTGGCTAATCCAAGGAAAATTTCCTCTTGGGTATGCTAGATCAACTTTCCTCCATTCTTCCTCGTAGTGTAAAGTATTTGGTTTGACTAGGTTAAGTGCGGACGTGGTTGTGAGGTATTGATACACCGTAAACTTGTCATAAGGTATGCTTGAGCCTACACCTCTACATTAGTTCCTCACTTCCTACGAATCAATCAAACACCGATACAACATTGGTAGAATGAATTGAGTTGATTTTACATTCCCATTGGGATGACCTCTTTGGATTAGCCAACCTTGCTTTCTTTCATTTTTGTCAAAACACAACTCACCAAAACAAAATTCACAAGATTTTCCAATTTTTTGTTCTTTACAAATCACCTTCCTAAACATTTGACCTTTCCATTNCATTTTTGTCAAAACACAACTCACCAAAACAAAATTCACAAGATTTTCCAATTTTTTTTTCTTTACAAATCACCTTCCTAAACATTTGACCTTTCCATTCATGAGAAGAAGACCTTGGAATACCCATTCCAAGTAAAACACGACATTATAAGTCTCTCTATGCTTGGGGAGCACTTTTGCACACACACACACACACGTTTTTGTTCACACACACGATTTTCTCTATTTCTTGCATGAAACCCGAGGGAGAGTGACACTCACCAACTTCNCACACACACACACACACACACGATTTTCTCTATTTCTTGCATGAAACCCGAGGGAGAGTGACACTCACCAACTTTTATATGCCATACACACATAGTTCGGATTCGTGTTTGGAGATTCGGGAAAATGAGCATCAAGCATTTTTGGCGCCATTGCCGGGGAAGACTAATGTCAAATTAGAAGGTAAATTTAGACAATGGAGGTAAGTCTTGTGATTCGCATCACAGGCCAAGGTACATTGCCCCTTTGTATAAATTTGTGTTTACTTTTCATTTTAATTGTAGATAGTGTTTTCGTATGTGGGGACGGGATGACCAAAATACCCTTGTGAGACTTGCCATAGGCCCATATATGAATCTTGACTAAGACCCACACGAGGATGCCGATGACAACTTCAGGGATGATGGTGCAAATGTTCTAAGGGGTGGGTGATTCGCACTTTTTTTTGTGATCGGATTAAAGTTATACACCCAAGTATAAGTGGTTGAATTATAATTTTCTCAATTTTAAGTCCAAGTATCGATCCCACGAAGAGTGTGTGTAATTAGGAAATAAAATAACAATATTAAAGTTGTTTATCTTAGATAGGACAACATATGAAAGCTTGTGATGTGTGCTTAGATTGATAACTAGTTTACTTATGTTGCAGATAGATTTAGACAATAATAAAAAGTATACTTCAGTTCAAGGATCCCA
Organism: Ilex paraguariensis; assembly: GCA_963454935.2. Lineage (NCBI taxonomy): Eukaryota > Viridiplantae > Streptophyta > Magnoliopsida > Aquifoliales > Aquifoliaceae > Ilex > Ilex paraguariensis. The sequence continues at coordinate 368,761 of CAUOFW020000003.1, read as the reverse complement.
TATACGTTAGATTGGTTAAATACTGTAAATGCTACCTTACAACAATCAACTTCCATGTTACTGGCAAGTCAACTGCTAGGTCTGATGTCTATAAACCATCACACAGCAACTCTTAGGTTAGCTGGTGGTATCCATGACAATTGATTAATCCAAGAACCAAAAGGACAAGTCATTCATGTGGAATACTTGAATTATTCATTTGTCTTCATAATAGTAAGTGCATACATAATAAACCATAACACAGTCACTTCTTAGGTTAACTGATGGTATTAGTCATAACACACTAACTTCTTAGGTTAGCTGGTTATAGATACGTCTATTGACTAGTCCAAGCAAACCAGAAAGACAAGTCATTCATGAGAAATACTTGAATTATTCATTTGACTCTATCTGTGATACATATACCAGTTAAACATCCTCAGCGTTCCGGTGGAAGATAAACCATGCCGATAGGACTGTCGTGGTTGTTAGACTGATAATATTATCATTTATACTAGTTAAACAATCTGAGCAATTTAAAAGGACAAGTCATTCATGAGGATCACTTAGGTCATTAGTCTGATAATTATATATATAGTAATTAAATAATCCTAATAATCAAGAAGGACAAGTCATTCATGAGGATCATTTAGGTTTTGGACCATGCATCAGTTAACATCCTCATCGTTCCAGTGGAGAATAAATCATACCAATAAGAATGCCGTAGTTGTTTAACCAGCAGGTTGATGATATACGAATGACATAATTCCAGGGACAACACCGAAATTATGTACATCACTGTATCATGCATGAAACATATAATATATAGGTATATAAATATAAAAAACATCAGCATCTCCAGGATTTAACTAGTATTATGCATATGTTTACCTCTCACTGGAGGATATAAGTAACTATGCACGCCCCATTGCTACAGACAAGCAATGAGTACGGGCAGTTTTCATTACAATTGAAATTAAAGTATAAACCCTAAAATGTCTTTCACAAGGAATAACTGAAACACAATTACCTTTATTATCAATTATGACAAAAAGGTGATGACAGTTCAACTATCCGAATAGAAAGATATAACAAAAATGTGAAAGTACAGAGTTTGGACTGAAGTGCATGACGGACCGGATCGAGTTGCAAGTTTTTCTTTCTCTTTTTTTTTCTCTCTTGGATTTCTCTCTGAAGCTCACTTGGATCCAGCCTCTCAAGAATGAAGGGAGGCATGCTTATTTATAGTGAAAGAGGAAGCACGAGGTGGCAGATCAATCTTCAGTCGCCTTTGGACCACCGTCCGAACGCCATCACCACTGTTCGGACGGTGGCATCTTGCTGGATTTTCCACTTGCATGCATGCCGACTCTTTATGTGTGAAAATTATACTTTGGTCCTTTATTGTTTCAAGCCTTAATGCATTGTTCCTCTTATTCTCTAGTATTTCTGCATTAAACCCTGAAATTTTAAACATAACACACATAAAACCTTAATTACGCACAAACCCTAATTGATCCTAATTACTAGTTTTTAGTTAATTTATCACACCAATTTTGACTTATTTAATTATTCTAATTTATATACTAATTAGAGTTAATCACACTCCCCAACTTAGACTTTAATAGTCCCTAGTAAATTATAAAAATTATTAACAAAATACCATAAAATACAAACAGAGGTAAAATCATTTTCGTAGATTTTTTCACGATTGCATTTAGCATATGCAACAAGCCTTTAAACCCTTAGGTGATTCCTAGTGGATGAGTTTTGTCTCGTGAAGATTTTCAATGAAGCTACCTACAAACTTCAGTAGTTAGGAGTTCATAATTCATATTCTTCATAAGTAAAATTAAATCAATATTCCGTCTGTCTTGTCAAAATACTTCCTTCTCTGATCACTATAAGAGTAACACACATTAGCTATAATATTATCTATATATTTTTATAAAAACGTGTGTGTGTGTAATGATTTCTTTATTTTCAAAAATTACTTGAGAAATGTTACTCTCTTTCATGGTAGTTTTGATGCCAGTCCTTTTCGGGAATACACTCAGCAAAAAGAAAACACCTGTTATAGTGACTATTCCTGCAAGCTACATGTGTTTGAATTATAATTAACAAAGCAAATAATCTCACATGTAGGTAATCAAAAGAGCGGTTAGTTGAATAAAGTGAAATTTGACATAATCTCATGAAAGAATACTAATACTATATTAAATATATTATTAACATTTTCCTTTTTAGAATTAATAGGATTAATACAAATATATGATTTCTGGAATAAAAAAAGACTTTATTAGGGTTGTAATGTGGTCATGGGTTTAAGGTTTATGAAACGACGTCATTAGCTTTCAAATGCTATCTTTTAGTATTGTGGCACACCTCATTTTTCGAGGATTTTGCATGTTTCTTTTCCATTTTTCACTTTCTTGGCTTTTTTTTTTAAGAATTATTCTTTTGTCTTTTCTTGTTTTCTTCTGCCTTTTCTGTATCCTGCTGATTTAGAAGAGGGTGCAAGAAAATTAGATAGCAAATGTATCTTTAATATTTTTATTTGGTTCGGGTGTTTCTTGGGTTTTAAGAAAAGAATTTATTTTCAGGCTCAATCATGGCTGACTAAGGATATAATTTTGTAGGCTCAACTTTTAATCAAAGATGACCTAAGATCATTTTTCAGAAATCAAATATCGGTATAATTTCTGCATGAAAGTTAAGGATAATGCTAATAATACAATTTAATAAGTGTTAATCAAAACAAAGTTAATGAGATTATTCAAAAAAGATGGTTCAAAATCTGCAATAGGTTTTACATCTCCACTATATATGCAAAGAGTGTAATATTTCACAAGACTTAAAAAATAAAGAAATCTAATTGTGCTTTTAAGAATAAGTTTAAACAAAAATATTAAGATAGTCCACAACTAAAATAAGAAAATCCCGTGCGATCAGATTAAGATTATTCTTGCAAGGCATGAGAATAAAAATTTAATTTAGTTGTGAATCATATGAGTTATTAATGCCTAACTTAAAAACATGAGTTTCAAAATTAATATAAACAAACTTAAACACATATTAGCTCAAAACAAACAAGTTTAAAACAAAAAAGTTCAAAAGCAAACAAGTGCAAAACACAAATTAAAGTTCAAGTGCATAAGTAAAAATGCATAAGTAAAAACGCATAATTAAAAAGCTGAGTGAAAGATAGCAAAGTTTTTTGGTAGAATCTCCAGTTTTTTCTAGGACGTAGATGGACCTCCTCCAAAACGTTCTCTCAGTAGCCTCAAGATTTCAGCTTGGTTTTGTTCATAATCCTCCATACGTTTGTTGATATCTTTGATACTGTTACCAAGCTGGGTGACAGTGGTCTCTAATCCTAGCAGAATCTGTCTGTCAGTTCTGTCATCCACCGGTATGTATGGTTGATCCTCTCGTGGCTGTTGTTGTTCTGGTGGAATGAATTCTTCAAGGCCTTGGAATGGCTCCTCTTGTGGTGGAGGGGGTACCTCTGATTGTTCTTCTTGTTGTCCTCCGTGATTCTTTCTTAATGAAGTTTTGTCTAATGGGCCAAAATGGTCTACAGTCTTCCATGTTAGATCGATGATCACACCTTTGTTCCTGCAAAGCTGAGAAACTAGCATAGCATAAGGGAGTGAAGATTTCTTTCTATCCACAACAAGTACCATTTGATTCAGGATTAAATTCGGCAGATCAATGGTATGCCCCATCCCGAATGCATATAAAAAATAAGCTTGCTCAGTGTAAATTTGATTCTTTTGGCACGGGGTAACAAACTGTGTACTGTGATCAAGTTTAGAATATGGTATTTATTAGTCAGGTCTCCTTGCTTGATATATTTATTCAGTCTGCCCCAACCCAATTCTAGATTACCCGTCACCTCTCTCCCTATGGTATCTAAATCAGGTAATTTAGTGTACGGATATTGCAGGTTTTCAAGTCTTTGCATGGGTTGAAAAAATTCAGCTATAGTAGCCGGTGTAACTTGAAAAATAATACCTCGTACAAATACCCGCAATTGTCTTTCCCCCAATAATCTCAGCATTACTATAGAATTCTCGAACTAAACAATCATAAGAAGGAACAAATAATCTAACATAATGTAACCATCCTCTACTTGCAAGAATTTGACGTATGCCTCTATGTTCTCAAAATCTTTGTAAATAACCGTCCTTTCAGCAGTAATAGTTTTAGTTAGAAAATTAGCATTGTACCAGGCCTGTTGTTCAAAATTCTCAAACATCACCTTGAAGATATTTCCCAGTCCTGGTTGTTGTGGAGGTGCTTAAGGTTGCTCGGGTTGATCTCTTTGTGCCCGACTTGAAGATCCTCTTGTTCTTCATCTCGAATCCATTTTTTCTTGATTGTTTCTCAAATGCTTCATTTCAATTGATTCCAATCGGTAGTTACCTTCAAAATGTTATGGGTAAGAAGATAATTGAAACAAATTTGACAAAAAACGGTGAAATATTGCACATTTGAGAGCTTTTTCCTTGGAGATTTCGGCTATTTCAAAATTCTGGTTTGAGTGAGTGCAGAAATGATCAATTTGCATGGAGAACATTTTTTATATCAAGTTCCACCGTCCGAATGGTTGGCCCACCGTCTGGACGGTACAAACTTTCGATTTTGCTTCATTTTCTGCAGGTTTTTCTTCTAATTTTCTAAGTATTCTTTTCTTGTTTATTTTAAATTCCTGTAATTTATTTTTATATTCTACAAAAAAATTTTGCTAACCACTCTTTTTCTTGTCACAAAAATTGATGGGTATTTATTTATTTTATTTGTTATTTCATATTTAGTGAGTTTCCTAATTTAATTTATAGTTATAAATATGTACATTTATTTATAATTATGTACAATTCTTCCAAAATTATGTGTTTTTTTGATCATACTGATTCAAAGTCAGAATTGTCTAGATCAATATTACCAGTGACATGATTAACTTCATTTCTTACGTATCTTGTTAACATTAGGGTAGAATAGGATGACATCTCAGGGTAGTCCTTACTCTACCCATACCTAATCCATCGGAGACGATCTAACGCTGGACCTGAAATTGGTTTTGCACACTTATTATATTGTCTTAAATGTTGTAAACGACCACATCTTACACAACCACCAAGACGATTGGCTCGTCAGTTCTTTGCAAATGTACTTTTTTCGTATAGGGGTCTTGATTGACTTTCAAAAATTTCTAACTCTTCTGGCTTTTTGCATGATCAATGCATGAATATCTTTTGGAAGATGACGCAGTAGAATTAAACTTAACCAAAATAGTTTTTCGTCCATTGTACATAAATTTATTTATTTATTTATTATTATTATTATTATTATTATTATTTTAGACTCTCTATCCGATTCTTTAACGTCAGCTAGTCACAAAGACAAAATTAACATTGATATTAAAAAAAAAAAAATACTTTAAATATAAATACTAAAGTTACATCCTTACCTCCCCAACTTAATTTAAACATTATCTGAAATGTAAAAACAGTGATAGTTAACATTGATAGGGAAACTCGACAATCTGTTGTCATTTCACCGATTGGGATATCTGGCTGCGCTCAGGAGATATTCTGCCAATTAAATTACAATTCATTAGTAATTTTATTAAGACTTAAGCAATAATTTACTTTTCAGAGCTTATACACAGGATCAAAAAGTTGTACAGAAGTTATATCTTGAATAAATCCATCATAATATGGTTTAAGTCTTTGACCATTGACTTTAAAGATATTTCTAGTTAATGAATCTTCAATTTCAAATGCTCTGTAGTCAAAAACTTGTTTGACAATATAGGGACCTGTCCATCTTGATCTTAACTTTTCAGGAAATAAAAGCTTTGCATTATATAACAGACCTTTTTGAGACGGTTCAATAGATTTTCACATAATATTTTTATCATGAAAATTTTTTGTTCTTGATTTTGCAATCTTTGCATTTTCATAAGCTTTATTTCTTAATTCATCTAATTCATTTATTTGAAGTTTGCGAGCTACTCCAGCTTTGTCTATATCAAAATTCATTATTTTGATTGCCCAATATGCTCGATGTTCTAATTCTACAGGTAAGTGACATGATTTTTCATATACTAACCGATAAGGAGACATCCCTAAAATAGTTTTATATGCAGTGTAGTAAGCCCAAAGCGCATCAGTCAACCTTAAGGACCAATTTTTACGATCTGGATTTATTATTTTTTCTAAAATATATTTTATCTCCCTATTAGCTAATTCAGCTTGTCCACTTGTCTGTGGATGGTATGAAGTGGATATTTTATGTGAAATTGAGTATTTTTTCATCAGATTTTCAAAAATTTTATTACAAAAATGTAATCCACTGTCACTTATAATGGTTCGAGGAATTCCAAATCTGGACAAAATATTTTCTTTTAAAAACTTGATCATTGTTCTGTGATCATTATTTATACATAGAATTGCCTCTACCTATTTAGAGACATAGTTGACTGCAACCAAAATATACAGATATCCAAAAGATGGGGGAAATGGACCCATAAAATCGATGTCCCAACAATAAAAAATTTTGATAGTTAAAATAGGTTTTAAAGGCCTCATATTTCTTTTCAAAATATTTTCCATTCTTTGACATTTGTCATAATTTAAACAAAAGACATGAACATCTTTAAAAAGAGTTGACCAATAAAATCCACATTGCAGAATTTTAGCAGCGGTTTTCTTTGAAGCAAAATAACCTTCACAAGCTTTGGAGTGACAAAACTGAATTACCTGGTATATTTCATGATTAGGTACACAACGCCTTATGATTTGATCTTTACAATATTTAAACAGATAAGGATCTTCTCAGAAAAAATTGCGTACCTCACTTAAAAACTTATTTCTATTAGAGTAGGTATAATTAGAAGGAATAGTACCAATAACTAAATAATTAGTTATATTTGCATACCATGATATTTCTGTTACTACTAATAGTTGTTCATCTGAAAAAGTTTCTCTAATCGGAGTTGGTTCTTCTTTTATTTCATAATTTAGCCTTGACAAGTGACCAACTACCACATTCTCTACTCCTTTCTTATCTTTGATGATTAAATCAAATTCTTGTTGTAATAATATCCAATGTAGGAGACGTGGTTTAGCATATTTCTTATTAAGTAAGTATTTTAAAGCTGCATGATCGATAAATACAACAATTGATGATCCAACCAGATATGAACAAAATTTATCAAATACAAATACGACAACAAGTAATTCTTTTTCTGTGGTTGAATAATTCATTTGTGCATCATTTAGAGTTTTACTTGTATAGTATATAACATAAGGTTTTTTCTCTTTTCTTTGCCCTAGTGTAACTCCTACCACATAATCACTTGCATCACACATTATTTTAAAAGGTAATGACTAGTTAGGAGGTTGCATGATAGGTGTAGAAATAAGCATGTTTTTTAATTTATCAAAAGATAGTTGACATACTTCATTCCATTCAAATATTATATCCTGACATAACAGATTACATATAGGCTTGGCTATAAAACTAAATTTTTTTATAAATCTTATGTAAACTCCTGCATGGCCTAGAAATGAGTGAATATATTTTACTGTTTTTGGTGAAGATAGATTAGCTATCAGATCAATTTTTCCTTTATCAACTTCGATTCCTTTTTTAGATACTATATGGCCCAAAACAATACCTTATGTAATCATGAAATGACATTTTTCCCAATTTAAAACAAGGTTTGTCTCTTCACATCGAATGAACACTTTTTCAAGATTTTCTAGACATATATGAAATGAATTCCCATAAACTGAAAAATCATCCATAAAGACTTCTAGATATCATTCTACTATATCACTAAATATACTTAGCATACAACGTTGAAAGGTAGCTGATGCATTACATAGTCCAAAAGACATTCTTTTATATGAAAAAGTACCAAAAGAACATGTAAATGTAGTTTTTTCTTGATCATTTATTGCAATTTCAATTTGATTATAACCAAAGTATCCATCTAGAAAGCAATAATATGCATGACCAGCTATTCTTTTTAAGACTTGATCAAGAAAAGGCAATGGAAAGTGATCTTTTCTGGTGAGTGAATTTAACTTCCGATAGTCAATAGATACATGCTAGCCAGTGACAGTACGCATTGGGACTAATTCTGTGACACCCCTAAAATCGGGGGTCCCGTTGACAACCTGTCAACCCGCGGAATGCCCGTGAGTGTCACTTGAGCCAACATCTCACCAATAATATTCTAATACCCGAGATTTTAATTCACACGTAGTACCCGTGTTTTGTTATTTAATTACTCTTATCGAAGTTCAATATACCCCAATATATCTCTTTTAAGGTCCATTTGTGTCAAGGGAACTAAGGAAACCAAGGTCCAAAGGCATAGCAAGAAATAAGAAATTTTCAAAGTTTGAGGGAGTGTACCGGTACGATAAACTCTCTGGACAGTACTGTACCGGTACGCTTTGCCTACCTTGCAACTATGTTGGTTGTGTGGTGAAGATATGGACACATTACATGAGGATTTGGAGGCTTAGAAGTGAAGAAAATGAGGAGGTCTTTGGTGTTTGGTAACGAACATACCAGCACTAGCACCATCTAGTGGAAGTATCTCAATTTTCCTCCATTTTGACCATGATCCACTCAGAATCTAGAAAGGTTCAAAGCAGAAACATTGTAGATCTAGATGTCTTCTGTATTGTATCAAACTTTCAGCTCCATCCAACGGTTGGATCAAACGTTATGACGATTCTACGAAAACTGGTCTGGAGCAGAAAAGTGTACCGGTACGCCGAACTCCAGGAGGTTTAGTGTACCGGTACGCTCAACTGAATGCCCAAAATTTCCTGTTTCATCCATTTTTCATTTTCAATTCATCCTAACTCATTTCAACATCATATAAAACTTGTATAATGATGTTTAATACATAAAACATGATCCATACAAGGTTAGTACAACCCATTCCATATAATTACAATTCAAAATAGAATATAACCTAAGTTTTTATACACAAATTGTTTCCAAAAGCCACAAACTGGCTTTTCTTCATCTTTGAGGCCCCGAATGTGAGTCGTCCACCGGTACGAACCCCGCACCTGAAATATGTTCCTGTATAGGGTGAGCCAACGCCCAGTAGAATATTTCCTACGGAGGCTACTCCCCAACCTAAGTGCATATGCAATGTTCATATACAATATTTTCCAATAACAATCATTCTAACCAATATTTATGCAAATCAATGTTGGAATCAACATGTCATGCCATGATATGAGATGAAACCCACTCATGCAATTTAACCCCGAGCCTTCACCGACTCCCATTACACAATGCAATGCGCATGTGTAATGAATCTGTCAATTGACGAAAAATGCATCCAATGATTGTTTAAAATAAAAGTGATGCATTTGTAAAACCAAATCATTGTGGATGTTACCCATTAAATGGATAATTTTATAAAACAAAATCTTGTGTCTTTGTTGGGTAACAGATTTTGGAATCTCACCGCCGGCTCCGTACGCCTTTCTACACTTTTTGGACTTGCACCGACGGAGTGTATGAATCAGTAGCCGGGCCTTGCACCCGAGGACGTGTCTAGCCCTTCTTGCTATACTCGACACAAGTTTTCTTTTCATGCATCCGTGGAACTCTGTTGAACCGAGGTCCAACGGTACCGAGCCCACTTGTCATCCATCGAGGATGGTGTTTGACCCAAACCATGCACTCACACCCATGAAATGCGATGTGTTCTCCGTGCATATGGAATGTAATGGACCATTACACTACCAACATCATTCTTAATGTAATGAATGCCAATGAGCAATTTTAACCACATGTCTACATGTTCCATGGAAACTAATATCATAAGCATATAAATTTCATAAATCATCACAATGTCAATATCTCAATGAGCACATATCAACATTTCTTTCCAACACATTTTCTAAGCATGTTATACATCATCATGTCATAACAACTTAATCCACACATAGGCATTTTGGCAAACACCTTCAAGGCAACAATTTATGTTATCACATAAGAATTTTCACCTCATTCACAAAACATAATATAAAACGTATAGCTTGCTCATATAATCACTTTTCCCATAGAATTACCAAACAAGTAATTTTCACATCACAATTTCAAGCTAGGAAATTCTATTCGAACCCATTACATACTCATCTTCCATACCCATTTCACCCATGTCATATGCATAAATGAGTGAAATACATATTCCCCTTTAACCCACACATTTCATATAACGCTACAAGTGAAAAATGAACCAAAGTAGGGGAACCTCTACCTCTCGAAGTGTAAAATGACGTTGGGAAGCCCCAAGAACTCAAAACAACCTTGAATCCTCACTTCCCAAAAATCTCGTTTTTCAACCTTTGGTGAGACCCATCGTTTTTGGTGTGGTCGCGTAGCCCTCGGCGAGGAGAGCAACTTTTCCTCTTAGCCCGAGTGAATCCGAAGCCCGTGGAGTCATAGATCGTAAAGAGAAGTGGAGAGCTCCCCCTTTTTCCCTCTCTTCCCTTCTCACATTAACTGGCTGAAGAACCTGGCCAAGAAATCTAATTTCCCCCCTTTTTTATACCCTCATTTACTTGGCTCACATTGTGCCACACAACCTCTTTTTTTCGGATTCGTTTTCTTCCCGAAATGATTAAATTTCGTTTTGGTTCAAGTTCAGATTAATTTTATTTTAATTTGCCTTTAATTATTTCCCAACTTTCAAAATTTTATTAAAAATCCGGTTTTTGGGTCACCCGAGACTCAATCACCTCGTAAAATGTGAAAAATTTGACTATCTTAGAATTCAATAAAATTTAACATGGTAACTAGATTTCACGAGATGAATCCAACGGTGAGGTCCATTTCGCCATCTGAGATCTAAAAAAATTCAGGTCTCCAACCCATACTGTAGCAGCAAAATTATAGTTTTGCCCTTGTTTACAAAAAATTAAATTTACCAGATTTTACATTCTTCCCCCCTTAAAAGAATTTTGTCCCCGAAATTCACGCACGCACATATACACTCATCCGCATGCATATGCAACAATAAGTTTATACATAAAATCATAAAACTTGTACCTTCATCCTTGAACAAGAACGGATAGTTGGTACATATAGTGTCCTCACGCTCCCATGTCGCCTCCTCTATGCCTCGGTGCTGCTACTGCACCTTCATTAGCCGCACGGTCTTGCTTCGCAAAACCTGATCCCGGCTATCCATGATGCGCACCGGTCCCTCCTCAAAAGGTCCCATTAGCATCAACCACAAGCTCTCCCCAATCCACCACATGAGTCGGATCCAGGGTGTACTTCCGGAGCATAGAGACATGGGATACCGCATGAATATCCGATAGATTTGGCAGTAACGCCAACCGGTAAGCAACTGTACCCACCATCTCGAGTACCTCGAAGGGTCCGATGTACCTCGGTAACAGCTTTTCCCGCTTGTCAAACCTGACCACTCCTCTCTTAGGCATCACCTTAAAGAAGACATGATCTCCCACCTCAAAATCTAGAGGGTGATGCCGTCTGTTGTCATAGCTCTTCTACCGACTCTGAGCCGTGAGAAGACGCTTTCGAATCAAGTCTACCTTCTCTGAGGTGTCTCTGATCAAGTCCGGACCCGTAGAGGGTCTCTCCCACATCCGTCCAACACACCGGAGATCGACAAGACCTCCCATATAGTGCCTCATAGGGTGCCATCTATATGCTCGCCTGATAACTGTTGTTATAGGCGAATTCCACTAAGGGTAAGTGATCTTCACCGCTACCCTTGAGATATAGGATGCATGCCCACAACATGTCCTCCAATATCTGGATGGTCCTCTCAGACTGATTGTCTGTTTGGGGATGAAAAATAGTGCTCATCATTGATTATGTCCCCATGGCTCGTTGGAAACTCTCCCAAAAATGAGCCATAAATCTAGGATCCCGATCTAATACTATAGATACGGGTACCCCATGCAATTGAACAATCTTCCGTATGTATAACCTATAAAATTCCTCCAATGTGAAGGTCATTCGCACTGCTAAAAAGTGTGCCGACTTCGTAAGCTGGTCCACAATTACCCACACTACGTCATATCCCCGCGATGTCTGTGGCAAGTGAGTCACAAAATCTATTGTGACATGCTCCCACTTCCACTTAGCTACCTCCAAGGGCTAGAGTAATCCCACTGGTCTCTGGTGCTCAGCCTTAACTTGCTGACATGTAAGACATCGGCTAACAAAGTCTCCAACGTCTCTCTTCATCCTGCTCCAATAATACTGCCGACAAAGATCATGGTATATCTTCGTGCCACCTGGATGTACAGTAAATCGGGAAATAATAGAATTCTCTGAGAATCTCCTCTCTGAGATCTACCGACTGGGAAACCATAATCCTCCCCCTAAACCGAAGACCACCATCCGAGTGAATGGTCCATCCCTCGTCACCCGAACCTACCTGTACTCTGTCTCTGACGAATGATAACTCTGTATCCAGCCCTTGGGACTCAATCATCCTACTCAGTAGGGAAGGTGTAGCCACCAAATTCCCCAGAATGCCCTGAGTCTGAACCATGTATCGTAGCCCGAACTATCCCACAGTCTCGAGCATTTGCCACTCCCCGGAGCCACACTAGCCAAGACTCCCCGTGACTTCCTGCTNTGTATCGTAGCCCGAACTATCCCACAGTCTCGAGCATTTGCCACTCCCCGGAAGCCACACTAGCCAAGACTCCCCGTGACTTCCTGCTAAGTGCATCGGCCACCACATTTGCCTTACCAGAATGTTAATGCAAAGTGAAGTCATAGTCCTCTAGGAACTCCATCCACCTGCGCTGCCTCATGTTAAGGTCCCACTGTGTGAAGATATACTTCAGACTTTTGTGGTCTGAAAACACCTCAAATTGTTCACCATATAGATAGTGGCGCCAAGCCTTCAAGGCAAATACAATGACTGCCAACTCCAAGTCATGCGTGGGGTAATTTTGCTCGTGATTCTTTAACTATCAAGAACCATAAGCTACTACCCTCCCGGACTGCAACAAAATGCATCCAAGTCCATCCTTTGAGGCATCACAATTAATTGTGTACCTTTGTCCCCTTTCTGGAATGATTAGAATAGGAGTTGATGTAAGCCTCCTCTTCAACTCCTGGAATGCCATCTCACAAGCATCATTCCATTCAAACTTGACCTCCTTCCAGGTCAACTTGGTTATAGGAGCATCTAATCGAGAGAAGTCCTCAATGAACCTCCTATAGTACTACGCCAATCCCAAGAAACTGTGTATCTCGAAGACTGACTTTGGTCTTCTCCAATTCATAACTACTTCCACCTTTTCAGGTCCACGGATACACCCGAAGCTGACACTACATGTCCCAAAAATTTTACCTCCGTAAGGCAAAACTCGTACTTTCTAAACTTGGCATACAACTGATGATCTCTTAAGGTCTGGAGAACAACCCTCAAGTGACTCTCATGCTCCTCCTTAGACTTAGAGTAGATCAAGATGTCGTCAACAAAGACTATGATGAACTTATCTAGGTAGGGTTGGAACACCCTGTGCATGAGATCCATAAATGCCACTGGAGCATTCGTTAATCCGGAAGGCATGACTGTAAACTCGAAATGCCCATACCGCGTCCGAAATGCCGTCTTAGGGATATCAGTCTCCCTGATCCTCAACTGATGGTAGCCCATGCGGAGATCTATCTTGGAGTAGACCCGTGCTCCCCTCAGCTAATCAAACAGAACGTCAATCCTCGATAAAGGGTATCTATTCTTGATAGTAACCTTATTGAACTGCCGATAATTTATGCATAGTCGAAGGGTTTTGTCCTTCTTCTTGGCAAAAAATACTGGAGTGCCCCAAGGTGAAGTGCTCTGTCTAATGAAGCCCTTGTCTAATAATTCTTACAACTAGACCTTGAGTTCCTGCAACTCGACTGGTGCTATCCTATGTGGAGTCATAGAAATAGGGGACGTACTAGGATGCAACTCAATGTTGAAGTCTACATCCCTATGTGGAGGTAATATCGGTAGTTGATCCAAAAAAACATCCTCATACTCACATACAACCTGAGGTAGACCCAACTTCTGTCTCGTCTTGTCCTCTAGGGTAAGGCTTGCAAACCAACCCATCAACTGTTCGTGCCATCTAGAGTCATACACGGCCTGAGGTAAATCATCATGCTTTTCCCCTGGAACTTAAAACATACAACATCAGGTGTGTAAGTAGTGACCCTCTTCCTATCACAATTAATGACGACCCGATGTACCGTCAACCAACCCATCCCAAGGATCACATCAAACTCCGACATGTCCTTAACCCTAAGGTCCATAGTGAGTAGAATCTCCGAGATCTCTAACTCACCTCCCCGACATATCTGATCAATGCAACCCTAACCTTAGCTCCTAAGGTTAACTTTTCCCCTAAAAACTCCTGTAAGGTTGTGATTTANCCCCGACATATCTGATCAATGCAACCCTAACCTTAGCTCCTAAGGTTAACTTTTCCCCTAAAAACTCATGTAAGGTTGTGATTTATAAATCTATTTTATCAACGAAACGTGACAATAACGATATATGGCATGCTAGATTCAAATGACACATGTGCTCACAATTCGAGAAGAAATGTACCGTGGGCCACCGACTGGTCTGTCAGCTCAGTCTAAGGTGCAATGGCGTAGACACGCCCTTGGGTCCTTGAAGTTTCAGCTTGTGGGGGTTGTCATGGACCTCGACCCATGGCCTGGGATCCCTGTCTATGAGGATAATCCCGCCTTCTGTGACCCACTTGGTGACAATGGTAACATGGCCTCTGCCCTGCTTGGTTGGGAACTCTAAAGTGTCCACTCCTTTGGGAGGTTTGCCCTTGGCCTTGGCCCACATTCTGGCTCATCTGGCCTGATTTTAGCGTATCCACACATAAAGTACTAAGGGCTTGGATAGCACCCTATAGGTGGAATAGATCTCCTTGGTTCAAAATGGGACAGGGATGAACAATGTGTGCTTGTGNCCCTTGGCCTTGGCCCACATTCTGGCTCATCTGGCCTGATTTTAGCGTATCCACACGTAAAGTACTAAGGGCTTGGATAGCACCCTATAGGTGGAATAGATCTCCTTGGTTCAAAATGGGACAGGGATGAATAATGTGTGCTTGTGAGAGTCCCATTGGCGATTGGGATTGAGACGTTTCGGAACTCTGTGAGGATTGCCTCAGGGGACAATTCTTCCTCACATGGCCTTGTTGTCGACAATAGAAACATGTCTTTTGACCTCCTTGAAACGTCCCCTTGAATTTCTTCCCTCTTTGGGACAAACGACCTTGAGCTTGGTCGTGCCCTTGCGATCCCTATGGGCTGGATGTCCTCTGCTTTTTCCATGAATGCTGGTGGCCCATGGAAGTTAAACTCCTTTGGATGGCTTGAGCCTCTTGGCTCATATTGGCACTTGTTTGTGCTAAGTTCGCAGCTATCATACCCATAGCCTCTATGATGCCCATAGCCTCTATAACGGCGCGTTGGTCAAAGGTTGGTGGTGGTTGGTTATTGCNAGTTAAACTCCTTTGGATGGCTTGAGCCTCTTGGCTCATATTGGCACTTGTTTGTGCTAAGTTCGCAGCCATCGTACCCATAGCCTCTATGACGCCCATAGCCTCTATAACGGCGCGTTGGTCAAAGGTTGGTGGTGGTTGGTTATTGCTCCGCCCACCGCCTCGGCGGCCCCTTCCTCAATTTCCCATCTACACACATGTAAGATAGCAATAGAACCTCACATAGTATCCCAAGATAGGAATCAAGTATAAACTTTGAAATCTCACTCCTTGTCTCCCTAGTAAAGTGTATACCCCACACTAGTAGACTTTTACACCATGAACTACACCGTTCATCCCTTTTTCCAAAATTCCAGGTTATGTTCTCTAACCCTAGTGTTTCCTTCCATATACATTTTACCATGCATATCATTCACATAATCACATAGCACATAATCATATAACAAAATATAAGCACATAAGATGAAATGTAAAATGCATGCAATGGTTTAAACCCAATGCCCATCAAGCCCTAGATAATTCGTATACCTATGCTTTGATACCAAACTGTGACTCCCCTAAAATAGGGGGTCCCGTTGACAACCGATCAACCCGCGGAATGCCCATGAGTGTCAGTTGAGCCGACATCTCACCAATAATATCCCAATACCCAGGATTTTAACTCACACGTGTTACCCTTGTTTCGTTATTCATTTACTCTTATGGAGGTTCAATATACCCCAATATATCTCTTTTAAGGTCCATTTGTGTCAAGGGAACTAAGGAAACCAAGGTCCAAAGGCATAGCAAGAAATAAGAAATTTTCAAAGTTTGAGGGAGTGTACCGGTACGCTAAACTCTCTGGATAGTACCGTACCGGTACGCCATACTGGTACGCTTTGCCCACCTTGCAACCATGTTGGATGTGTGGTGAAGATATGGACACATTACATGAGCATTTTGAGGCTTAGAAGTGAAGAAATCAAGGAGGTCTTTGGTGTTTGGTAACAAAGGCACCAACACTAGCACCATCTGGTGGAAGTACCTCAGGTTTCCTCCATTTTGACCATGATCCACTAAGAAACTAGAAAGGTTTAAAATAAAAAAGTTGTAGATCTAGATGTCTTCTATATTGTGTCAAAATTTCAGCTCAATCCAACGGTTGGATCAAAAGTTATGACGATTCTACGAAAACTAGTTTGGAGGAGAAAAGTGTACCGGTACGCCGAACTCCAGGAGGTTTAGTGTACCTGTACGTAGTACCGGTACGCTCTACTGAATGCCCAAAATTTCCTGTTTCATCAATTTTTCATTTTCAATTCATCCTAACTCATTTCACCATCATATAAAACTTGTATAATGATGTTTAATACATAAAACATGATCCATACAAGGTTATTACAACCCATTCCATATAATTACAATTCAAAATGGAATATAACCTAAGTTTTTCTACAAAACTTGTTTCCAAAAGCCACAAATCGGCTTTTCTTCATCTTTAAGGCCCCGAATGCGATTCCTCTACCGGTACAAAATCCGCACCTGAAATATGTTCCCGTATAGGGTGAGCCAACGCCCAGTTGAATATTTTTTGTGGAGGCTACTCCCCAACCTAAGTACATATACAATGTTCATATACAACATTTTCCAACAACAATCATTCCAACCAATATTTATGCAAATCAATGTTGGAATCAACATGTCATNACTGACTTTGGTCTTCTCCAATTCATAACTACTTCCACCTTTTCAGGTCCACGGATACACCCGAAGCTGACACTACATGTCCCAAAAATTTTACCTCCGTAAGGCAAAACTCGTACTTNATTCATGCAATTTAATCCCGAGCCTTCACCGACTCCCACTACACAATGCAATGCGCATGTATAATGAATCCGTCAATTGACGAAAAATGCATCCAATGATTGTTTAAAATAAAAGTGNGGCAAAACTCGTACTTTCTAAACTTGGCATACAACTGATGATCTCTTAAGGTCTGGAGAACAACCCTCAAGTGACTCTCATGCTCCTCCTTAGACTTAGAGTAGATCAAGATGTCGTCAACAAAGACTATGATGAACTTATCTAGGTAGGGTTGGAACACCCTGTGCATGAGATCCATAAATGCCACNATCTTGTGTCTTTTTTGGGTAACAGATTTTGGAATCTCACCGCCGGCTCCGTATGCCTTTCTACACTTTTTGGACTTGCACTGATNCCACTGGAGCATTCGTTAATCCGGAAGGCATGACTGTAAACTCGAAATGCCCATACCGCGTCCGAAATGCCGTCTTAGGGATATCAGTCTCCCTGATCCTCAACTGATGGTAGCCCATGCGGAGATCTATCTTGGAGTAGACCCGTGCTCCCCTCAGCTAATCAAACAGAACGTCAATCCTCGATAAAGGGTATCTATTCTTGATAGTAACCTTATTGAACTGCCGATAATTTATGCATAGTCGAAGGGTTTTGTCCTTCTTCTTGGCAAAAAATACTGGAGTGCCCCAAGGTGAAGTGCTCTGTCTAATGAAGCCCTTGTCTAATAATTCTTACAACTAGACCTTGAGTTCCTGCAACTCGACTGGTGCTATCCTATGTGGAGTCATAGAAATAGGGGACGTACTAGGATGCAACTCAATGTTGAAGTCTACATCCCTATGTGGAGGTAATATCGGTAGTTGATCCAAAAAAACATCCTCATACTCACATACAACCTGAGGTAGACCCAACTTCTGTCTCGTCTTGTCCTCTAGGGTAAGGCTTGCAAACCAACCCATCAACTGTTCGTGCCATCTAGAGTCATACACGGCCTGAGGTAAATCATCATGCTTTTCCCCTGGAACTTAAAACATACAACATCAGGTGTGTAAGTAGTGACCCTCTTCCTATCACAATTAATGACGACCCGATGTACCGTCAACCAACCCATCCCAAGGATCACATCAAACTCCGACATGTCCTTAACCCTAAGGTCCATAGTGAGTAGAATCTCCGAGATCTCTAACTCACCTCCCCGACATATCTGATCAATGCAACCCTAACCATAGCTCCTAAGGTTAACTTTTCCCCTAAAAACTCATGTAAGGTTGTGATTTGTAAATCTATTTTATCAACGAAACGTGACAATAACGATATATGGCATGCTAGATTCAAATGACACATGTGCTCACAATTCGAGAAGTAAGAAATGTACCGTGGGCCACCGACTGGTCTGTCAGCTCAGTCTAAGGTGTAATGGCGTAGACACGCCCTTGGGTCCCTAAAGTTTCGGCTTGTGGGCCTTGTCCTGGACCTCGACCCATGGCCTGGGATCCCTGTCTATGAGGATAATCCCCCTTCTGTGACCCACTTGGTGACAATGGTAACATGGCCTCTGCCCTGCTTGGCTGGGAACTCTAAAGTGTCCACTCCTTTGGGAGGTTTGCCCTTGGCCTTGGCCCACATTCTGGCTCATCTGGCCTGATTTTAGCGTATCCACACGTAAAGTACTAAGGGCTTGGATAGCACCCTATAGGTGGAATAGATCTCCTTGGTTCAAAATGGGACAGGGATGAATAATGTGTGCTTGTGAGAGTCCCATTGGCGATTGGGATTGAGACGTTTCGGAACTCTGTGAGGATTGCCTCAGGGGACAATTCTTCCTCACATGGCCTTGTTGTCGACAATAGAAACATGTCTTTTGACCTCCTTGAAACGTCCCCTTGAATTTCTTCCCTCTTTGGGACAAACGACCTTGAGCTTGGTCGTGCCCTTGCGATCCCTATGGGCTGGATGTCCTCTGCTTTTTCCATGAATGCTGGTGGCCCATGGAAGTTAAACTCCTTTGGATGGCTTGAGCCTCTTGGCTCATATTGGCACTTGTTTGTGCTAAGTTCGCAGCNACCTGTGTTTCGTTATTCATTTACTCTTATCGAGGTTCAATATACCCCAATATATCTCTTTTAAGGTCCACTTGTATCGTTGAAACTAAAGAAAACAAAGTTCAAAAGGTTAGCAAAATAATTTAAAATTTTTAGATTTTAGTAGACAATATACCGGTACACTTTTCCTCATGGGCAGACTGTACCGGTACGCATTTCCGGTACACTTTGTCCAGTTTTGCCCAATTCACCTATTGTCGATTTTAACCCATTCCAAAACCTACATTTTTCATCCAAAACATACTAAATCATGTTTTTCACATATAATCTAATATATACAATATCTAATACAACCCATTCCATACATTTACATGCCAAATGGGTTTTAAACAAAAGTTTTACAAAAACTTGTTTCCAAAAGCCACAATTTGGCTTTTCTTCATCGTTGATACCCCAAATGAGTGCCATCCATCAGACTGTAGTCGGCACTTGAAATATTTTCCCATATAGGATGAGCCAATACCCAGTAGAATATTTCCTACGGAGGCTACTCCCCAACCTAAGTCCATACGCAATGTTCATATACAACATTTTCCAACAACAATCATTCCAACCAATATTTATGCAAATCAATGTTGGAATCAACATGTCATGCCATGATATGAGATGAAACCCATTCATGCAATTTAATCCCGAGCCTTCACCGACTCCCACTACACAATGCAATGCGCATGTATAATGAATCCGTCAATTGACGAAAAATGCATCCAATGATTGTTTAAAATAAAAGTGATGCATTTGTAAAACCAAATCATTGTGGATGTTACCCATTAAATGGATAATTTTATAAAATAAAATCTTGTGTCTTTTTTGGGTAACAGATTTTGGAATCTCACCGCCGGCTCCGTATGCCTTTCTACACTTTTTGGACTTGCACTGATAGAGTGTATGAACCAGTAGCCAGGCTTTGCACCCGAGGATGTGTCTAGCCCTTCTTGCTATACCCAACACAAATTTTATTTTCATGCATCCGTGGAACTCTGTTGAACCGAGGTCCAACGGTACCAAGCCCACTTGTCATTCACCGAGGACGGTGTTTGACCCAAACCATGCACTCACACCCATGAAATGCAATGTGTTCTCCGTGCATAATGCATTGTAATGGACCATTACACTATCAACATCATGCTCAATGTAATGAATGTCAATGAGCAATTTTAAACCACATGTCTACATGTTTCATGAAAATTCATATCATAAGCATATAAATTTCATAAATCATCACAATGTCAATATCTCAATGAGCATATATCAACATTTNTCGGTAGTTGATCCAAAAAAACATCCTCATACTCACATACAACCTGAGGTAGACCCAACTTCTGTCTCGTCTTGTCCTCTAGGGTAAGGCTTGCAAACCAACCCATCAACTGTTCGTGCCATCTAGAGTCATACACGGCCTGAGGTAAATCATCATGCTTTTCCCCTGGAACTTAAAACATACAACATCAGGTGTNAACATAATATAAAACGTATGGCATGCTCATATAATCACTTTTCCCATAGAATTACCAAACAAGTAATTTTCACATCACAATTTCTAGCTAGGAAATTCTATTCGAACCCATTACATACTCATCTTCCATACCCATTTCACCCATGTTATATGCATAAATGAGTGAAATACATATTCCCCTTTAACCCACACATTTTATATAACACTACAAGTGGTAAATGAACCAAAGTAGGATAACCCCTACCTCTCGAAGCGTAAAATGACGTTGGGAAGCCCCAAGAACTCAAACAACCTTGAATCCTCACTTTCCCAAAATCTCGTTTTTCAACCTTCGGTGAGACCCATTGTTTTTGGTGTGGTCGCGTAGCCCTCGGCGATGAGAGCAACTTTTCCTCTTAGCCCAAGTGAATCCGAAGCCCGTGGAGTCGTAGATCGTAGAGAGAAGTGGAGAGCTCCCCTTTTTTCCCTCTCTTCCCCTCTCACGTTAACCAGCTGAAGAAACTGGCCAAGAAATCTGATTTTTCCCCCTTTTTATACCCTCATTTACTTGGCTCATATTGTGCCACACAACCTCTTTTTCCCAGGTCCATTTTTCATTCCGAAACGATTAAATTTCGTCTCAGGTCAAGTTTAAATTAATTTTATTTTAATTTACCTTTAATTATTTCCCAAATTTTAAAATTTTATTGAAAATTTCATTTTTGGGTCACCCGAGGCTCGATTATCTCGTAAAACGTGAAATTTTAATTATCTCGAAATTCGATGAAATTTGACGTGGTGATCAGATTTTACGAGACGAATCTAACGGTGTGGTCCATTTCGCCATCCGAGATCTAAAAAAATTTTGGTCTCTAACCTGTAATGTAGCAACAAAATTACCATTTTGCCCTTGTTTACAAAAATTTAAATTTACCGGGTTTTACAAATTCATTTTCTTTATTTTGTATTACAGTAACACCAGAGTTCTTTGGAACTACTTGTGTAGGACTAACCCATTTACTATAAGATATATGATTTAGAATATTTGCATCTAATAGTTTAAATACTTCATTGCAAACCACTTTTTTCAAATGTGGATTTAATCTTCTTTGCATTTGACGAACTGGTTTAGCATTTTCTTCTAAATATATACAATGAGTACATAAAAATGAGCTTATACCTTTTACATCTGTAATTGTCCATCCAAGAACACTTTGATGATCTTTCAATACTTTTGTTAATTTTTTTTCTTGATTTTTAGATAAATTTGATGATATGATTATAGGATGAATTTCATTTTTTTTCAGAAAAACATATTTCAGATTGGTTGGAAGTGGTTTTAAATCTGGCTTGAAGATTTTAACATTGGAGTTTTTAGGTTAGATAGCAAATTTTCACATTTTGGATTTTCTAGATTTTCTGATTCATTTTTAGATGCAGATTTTATTGTGTATAAATTTTTTTTCAGAAAAACCTTTTCAAAATACTTTTGGGTTAATGTTTCAACACAATTTATTTCATGCACTTCATCTTCTTCTCTAGGTTGTTTAGCACTGTTAAATATTTAATTCCAAAGTCATATTTCCAAATGAAAGTTTCGTGATTCTATTTCTACAATGAATCAAAGCATTTGATGTAGCTAGGAATGGTCGACCTAGAATAACTGGGATATATGCAGATGCATGAAAAATTGGTTGAGTATCTATAACGATAAAATCTGATGGAAAGTAGAATTAATCAACTTGTATGATAATATCTTCCACAATTCCTCATGGAGTTTTTATTGATTGATCTGCTAATTGAAGTGTGACATTGGTAGGTTTTAGCTCACTTAATCCTAATTGCGTATAGACTGAATATGACATTAAATTACAGCTGGCTCCAAGATCTAGCAGAGTTTCTTCAATTCAGAAATTTCCAATGATGCATGAGACTGTTGGTCTTCCTGGATCTTTGTACTTAAGAAGAGTATTATACTAGATTATAGTACTAACTTGTTCAGTTAGGAATGCTTTCTTTGGTACATTTTTTCTTCTTTTTATTGTGCAAAGATCTTTTAAAACTTAGCATAAGATAAAACTCTTTTAATAGCATCTAAAAAAGGAATGTTAATTTTGACTTGTTTGAACAGTTCGAAAATTTCAGATTGATCTTTTTCAGATGTAAGTTTTCTGACTCTTTGAGGAAAAGGTAACAGAATATGACATGGTTGATCTTTTTCATTTTGTACTTTGGGTTGTTTTTCAATTGAAGGTTTCGGTTCAAGTGGTTCATTAACATGAATTGACTTTCGCATTTTCTTTGAAATTTTAGGTTTAATAGTTTTATCAATTACCTTGCCACTTCTTAACGTTGTGATTACTTATACTTGACTTGGGGAAGGTTCAGATGACACAGAATTAGCTTGACTTTGCGGCGATTTTGGCTGAGATGAAAATTTTCCCTTTTCTGGCATACTGAGAGATTGAGTTAACTTAGCTAGATGACTCTTGATATCTTCAATACTCTGAGAAGTTTGAGCTTTAAAGTCATTCAAAGCTTGAGTTGTTTGAGTGTTAAAATTCATTTGACTTTGAATAAATTGATTCATAGTATCTTCCACAGTTCTTCTTTATGGGGGTTGATAAGGTTGATAATTTTATGGTTGTGGTGGACCTTGTGTTTGATTTATAGGTTGTGTATTTCTCCAACTAACTCCATCCTGGATTGTAAGTTTCAGAATATGGATTCAAATAAGGCTTATTATTATTATAAGTTGGAACAACATTAGATTGTTCAATTAACACTTCTTTAAATGCAGGTATAGTTGGACACTCTGCTGCTGAATGTCTTGACAACGCACAAATTTCATAGATTTGATCAGTAGTTGAAACAACAAACACTTGTTTTTTTTTTCATCTCTAAAGCTTCCAGTTTTTTAGATAAACTTGCCATTTTAGCTTTTAAATCATCATCTTCTTTTAACACATATTTTCCCCTTTCAGATGTAGATGACTTGGTTTCCACTATATTTGAAGAAGTCGAATCCCACATCTAGGAACTTTTAGAAATAGTATCAAAAAATTGAAATGCTTCTTCAAGATTTTTATACATAAATTCCCCCTGTGCCATCATTTCAACAAATTGTCGCATTGCAGGAGGAAGAGCATCATAGAAAAAACCAACTAAGGTCCAATTTTAGAATGCATGATGTGGACAAGCTTGGAGAAGATCTTTAAATCTTTCCCAACATTGATATAAAGTTTCACTTTCTTTTACAGAAAAATTCATTATTTGACGTCTTAATGTATTTGTACGATGTACAGGAAAAAACTTTTTAAAGAACTCAACATGTAAAGTTTGCCAGTTTGTGATTGAATTAGCTCTTAAAGAGCTAAGCCATTGTTTTGCTTTATCTTTTAAAGAAAAAGGAAATAGTTTTAGTCTAACCATTTCAGAATTATCTTGCAATGTTCTACAGACTTCTTCAAATTCTTTCATATGAACATAAGGGTTTTCAGTTTCCAGACCATGAAATTGGGGTAATAACTGTATTATTTCTGGCTTAATATTAAGATTTGGAGCATCTATTGGAAAAGCAAAACATGATGGGACATTAGTTCGTGTAGGGTGTAGATATTCTCTTAATGGTCGAATATTTTGACCTATTTCTTGTTCTCTAGGTTGTTTTTCCCTAGGTACGTTTCTAGCCATATTTAATTCAAATGATTCTTGAGTAGATGAAGATGACGATGATGAAAGAGATGACTGATTTACAGATCCTACGGATGAATGAACAGACATAAACTATTTAAAAAGAAAACACATATAATACAACTGTAACGACCCAAAACCCACCTTGGACGACATTACAATCTATAAACCATTCACAACATGAGAGCAACTAAATAATTTCATCTATCAAATATAACATTTACAATATTATCCCAAAAGAATAAGCCAACCATGGCCATTACATCCCAAAAGAATGTGATCGACTATGATAATTACATCCCAAAAGAATCACATTTAAACTTGCAACGGAATAACAAAAGGTTAATCTTTACAAAATCTCAAAAGAAATTTTCTAGTCTAGCAACTAGGAGAGTATAAATCTAGACATCCACCTCGGGATTTGTGAGCCCGTCTAATGGAGCTTCCCAATGTGTCGGCTCCTCAACCCCGAGCTCTTCCTTTAGACCACAATCTGAAAAATATAGTTTGTAGGGGGTAAGCACGAAGCTCTGTAGCAACATTCTCCTAAACTCATACAAGATTTAGAAAGCATGTAAAAACAAGTCGGTCTCATTTTACAAATATCATATATTTATTTTTTGAAAGAAAATAGGAACATTTCAATAGATCTCAAGTTTACACAATAGCAATAATTTAAATGAATAGTAAAATGAATTTTCAAACAATAAACCATTTCTAACCATAAGCCATTTTCCACAAGTTCTTGTAGAGTCCCATACCTCCACAAGCTATTGTAAGAAACGAATTCCACACAATAATCATGTTCTCATGTATATTGGTTGCTTACCATGAATCTACACAACGACTCTATCTCGTTCACCCAACTATAACCACACAAACCACTTTAGGAAAGGCGTATACCATTTCCCATGGCATTGACAAATCCTTCCCAGGAAAGGTATACCCACCCTCAGTCTCAAACTTACGTGAACAATAGTAGTTGCTCTCACAAACAACAAACCACTACAAGTGTTANTATAATACAACTGTAACGACCCAAAACCCACCTTGGACGACATTACAATCTATAAACCATTCACAACATGAGAGCAACTAAATAATTTCATCTATCAAATATAACATTTACAATATTATCCCAAAAGAATAAGCCAACCATGGCCATTACATCCCAAAAGAATGTGATCGACTATGATAATTACATCCCAAAAGAATCACATTTAAACTTGAAGTGGTATAACAAAAGATTAGTCTTTACATATTCTTAAAATAAATTTCCTAGTCTAGCACCTAGGAGAGTACAACCCTAGACGTCCACCTCAGGATCCACGAGCCCGTCTAGTGGAGCTTCCCAATGTATAGGATCCTCAACTCCAAGCTCCTCCTCTAGACCACAATCCGGAAAATATAACTTGTAGAGGATGAGCACTAAGCTCTGTAGCAACATTCCTCCCAAACTCGAACAAGATTTAGAAAATATGTAAAATAAGTCGGTCTTATTTCACAAATATCATATATTAATTTTTGAAAGAAAATAAGAACATTTCAATAGATCTTAAGTTTACACAATAACAATAAATTAAATGAAGTAATAATGCCAAATTACAAATCATAAATCATTTCCAACCATAAACCATTTCCACAAGTTCTTGAAGAGTCTCATATCTCCACAAGCTCTTGTAGGAAACCAATTCCACACAATAACCAAAATCGTTCAATAATGTCATTCCATATTCTCATGTATGTTGCTTGTTTCCCATGAATCTACACAACGACTCTACCTTGTTTACCCAATCATAACCACACAAAACACTTTTGGAAGGGCGTATACCATCTCCCACGGCAATGACAAATCCTTCCCAAGAAAGGTATACCATCCCTCAGCCTCAAACTTACGTGAACAATAGTGGTTGTTCCCACAATGAACAAACCACTACAAGTGTTAGGAAACCATCTTACCCCCACTGGGATAGACTAACCTCTAATACTCTACAGCAGTGCTCGAATGCAATTCAAGTCCATCACAACAACCATACAAGAGATACAATTCCAACCAAATTCTCAAATCAAAAGTAAATCTAAAATTCCCAAATTTCACAACTTACATTACAAGAGCACAATTGAAAAAAATAAGCAAGACATCATCAGAAATACNGGTTAATCTTTACAAAATCTCAAAAGAAATTTTCTAGTCTAGCAACTAGGAGAGTATAAATCTAGACATCCACCTCGGGATTTGTGAGCCCGTCTAATGGAGCTTCCCAATGTGTCGGCTCCTCAACCCCGAGCTCTTCCTTTAGACCACAATCTGAAAAATATAGTTTGTAGGGGGTAAGCACGAAGCTCTGTAGCAACATTCTCCTAAACTCATACAAGATTTAGAAAGCATGTAAAAACAAGTCGGTCTCATTTTACAAATATCATATATTTATTTTTTGAAAGAAAATAGGAACATTTCAATAGATCTCAAGTTTACACAATAGCAATAATTTAAATGAATAGTAAAATGAATTTTCAAACAATAAACCATTTCTAACCATAAGCCATTTTCCACAAGTTCTTGTAGAGTCCCATACCTCCACAAGCTATTGTAAGAAACGAATTCCACACAATAATCATGTTCTCATGTATATTGGTTGCTTACCATGAATCTACACAACGACTCTATCTCGTTCACCCAACTATAACCACACAAACCACTTTAGGAAAGGCGTATACCATTTCCCATGGCATTGACAAATCCTTCCCAGGAAAGGTATACCCACCCTCAGTCTCAAACTTACGTGAACAATAGTAGTTGCTCTCACAAACAACAAACCACTACAAGTGTTAGGAAACCGTCTTACCCCCACTGGGATAGACTAACCTCTAATACTCTACAGCAGTGCTCGAATGCAATTCAAGTCCATCACAACAACCATACAAGAGATACAATTCCAACCAAATTCTCAAATCAAAAGTAAATCTAAAATTCCCAAATTTCACAACTTACATTACAAGAGCACAATTGAAAAAAATAAGCAAGACATCATCAGAAATACCATTTGTTGTTTAATACAAAGCACTAGAGTTTTGAAATCCAGAACAATTGAACATTAAGAAGAAAAATCCATTTTTCTCAAACTAGGGTTTTTATGGCCATCAAACCATAAATACCTTCAAAACATGGTGATACTTGTAGAAACTTCAAGGAACAAGTATTTCATAGCATATATTTAAGATTTAGAAGAAAAACATGTATATATATAAACCCTAGCCTCAATGGACAAGAATGGAAGAAACCCCTACCTTTCTCCTTGGCTTTGGTGTGAAGGACAAGAAGATTTGACCTTGAATCACCCTTAAAACTCTTGTTTTCCCTTTCTCTCTTCCTCTCTAAGTCTTTCTATTAGGGTTCTAAGAGGTGTGGGGTGAGAATGATGTGAAAGAATGAGAGCAAATGGAGTGAAAATGGGGTTTTAAAACATAAAAATCCTGACTTTTTAACGATCTACCGGTAGTTCGTATCGAGCTACCAGTAGTTCGGATCCACTGAAAGCTTACTACCTGTTGAGCTACCGGTAGTTCGGATCTACTGGACATTTACTACCTATTGACTACCGGTAGTTCGGATCCACTCGCAACTTACTACCTGTTGAGCTACCGGTAGTTCGGATCCACTGGACAGCGTACTACCGGTAGGTCCTGTCCAGATTTGTCTATTTCCTCTATTTTTCATTTCAAACCTATTCCAAACCCTTTCAAAACCAACTCAAACTTATACAACATATATTTGTATATCAAACATAATTGGTATAAGTTCTATTGCAAACAGTTTCATATATTTACAATTCAAAACTAAGTTTGAACTAAATATTTATCCGATTCTACACTATTCACATTTTTATCTCTACTCTTACAATCTACTTAGTTCATGCATATTCCATTATGTATATTAGCATTTCAAAAATATAATTACATTGCTATATTTGATAATACGAATGTGGGAGTTTACAATAACTAAACAACTTTTGTATCTTATTTAATTTCAAATTACCGTAACTCCCCGGCAATGGCGCTAAAAACTTGATTTGCACTTTCTTCGTGATCGGATTAATATTATACACCCAAGTATAAGTGGTCGAATTGTAGTTTTCTCGATTTTAAGTCCAAGTATCGATCCCAAGAAGAGTGTGTGTGATTAGGAAATAAAATAAAAATAGTAAAGCTGTTTATCTTAGATAGGACAACATGTGATAGCTTGTGGTGTGAGCTTAGATTGATAAATAGTTTAATTATGTTGCAGATAGAATTAGACAATAATAAAAAGTATCCTTTAGTTCAAGGATCCCATATGCGTTAGATTGGTTAAATACTGAAAATGCTACCTTACAACAATTAACTTCCCTGTTACTCGTAAGTCAACTGGTAGGTCTGATATTTATAAACCATCACACAACAACTTCTTAGGTTAACTGGTGGTATCCATGACAATTGATTAATCCAAGCAAACCAGAAGGACAAGTCATTCATGTGGAATACTTGAATTATTCATTTGTCTTCATAATTGTACGTGCATACATAATAAATCATAACACAACCACTTCTTAGGTTAACTGGTGGTATTAGTCATTACATAACTTCTTAGGTTAGCTGGTTATAGATATGTCAATTGACTAATCCAAGAAAATCATAAGGACAAGCCATTCATGAGGAGTAATTGAATTATTCATTTGACTCTATCTGTGATACATATACCATTTAAGCATCCTCAGTGTTCCGGTGGAGGATAAACCATGCCGATACGAATGTCGTGGTTGTTAGACTGATAATATTATCATTTATACCAGTTAAATGATCTGAGTAATCCCGAAGGACAAACCATTCATGAGGATCACTTAGGTCATTAGTCTGATAATTATATAAATAGTAATTAAATAACCCTGATAATCCAGAAGGACAAGTCATTCATGATGATCATTTAGGTTTTGTGTCATGCATCAGTTAACATCCTCAACGTTTCGGGGGAGGATAAACCATACCAATAGGAATGTCGTGGTTGTTTAACCGGCAGGTTGATGATGCACTGATGATATAATTCCAGGCACAACACTGTACATCACTATATCATGCATGAAGCACATAATATATAGATATATAAATATATAAAATATCAACATCTCTAGGATTTAACCAGTATTATACATATGTTTACCTCTCACTGGAGGATATAAGTAACTACTCACACCCCAATGCTACAGATAAGCAAGGAGTGCGGGCAACTTTCATTACAACTGAAATTAAAATATAAACCCTAAAAAGTCTTCCACAAGGAACAATTGAAACACAATCACCTTACTATCAGTTATGACAAAAAAGTAATGGCAGTTCAACTATCCGAATAGAAAGATATAACAGAAATGTAAAAGTACAGAGTTTGGACGGAAGTGTATGATGGACCGAATCGAGTTGCAAGTTTTTCTTTCTCTTTCTTTTTCTCTCTCTTGGATTTCTCTCTAAAGCTCCCTTGGATCTAGCCTCTCAAGAATGAAGGGAGGCATGCTTATTTATAGTGAAAGAGGAAGCACGAGGTGGCAGATCAATCGTCAGCCGCCTTTGGACCATTGTCTGGACACCATCACCACTATCTGGACGGTAGCATCTTGCTGGATTTTCAACTTGCATACATGCTGACTCTTCATGTGTGAAAATTATACTTTGGTCCTTTATTGTTTCAAGCCTTGATGCATTGTTCCTCTTATTCTCCAGTATTTCTGCATTAAACCTTGAAATTTTAAACATAACACACATAAAACTTTAATTACGCATAAACCCTAATTGATCCTAATTACTAGTTTTTAGTTAATTTATCACACCAATTTTGACTTATTTAACTATTCTAATTTATATATTAATTAGAGTTAATCAATTTGGGAATGCAAAACCCTAGAATGCCAAATCCCTGAATGCATTTTCCCCTCCAAGGAATGAGGAAACAATATCCCAATTGATCCTCCGGCGAGGTCAATGAGGGATTATCTTCAACCAATCCGAAGCACCAGCCCCTTTTGCATACTTCTACCAGTCCAAGCTTATGCCTTCCTTGTTAAACTGGGAATGTTACAACTTGTTCCTCAATTCCATGGAATTGGAAGAGAAAATCCTTATTTGCACATTAAGGAATTTAAGAAAATTATTGCAACATTTCTCACAAATCATGCCATGGAAATCATAGCTTGCATGAAATTATTCCCCTTCTCCCTTAAAGACAAAGCCAAAACTTGGTTGAACTCATTGAAACCTGGATCGATAAGTTCTTGGGCACAAATGCTTTCCAAATTTTTAAACAATTTTTTTCCGGTACCCAAGACCACTGCTCTTAAGAAACAAATTTAAAACTTTTCAGAGAAATCCAATGAGTAGTTTTATCAATTTGGGATTAATGCAAAGATTTGCTATAATCCATTCCACATCGTGGATTTGAACCGTGGCAATTGGTTAGTTTCTTCTATGAAGAAATTACATCAGCTCATTGACAATTCATAGACATGATGTGTAATGGAGAGTTTCTAAACAAAGATCCAGATAAGGCCCTTGAATACTTCAATACATTGGCACAAAATGCTCAATCATGGGATATCATAGATCCAAATAATGTGCCAAGGTCCTCTTCGGGGAGTCAACCAAGTGGGGGAGGGATGTATAATTTGTGGGACCAAGAAGACTTACTTGCCAAAATCAAAAAGTTGTCCCGAAAAGGTGGAGAGTTTAGATATGAATAGGAGGCATGAAGTATCTAATATGGCTAAGGCTGAGTAGTGTTGCTCTATATGTGAAAGTGTTGAGCATTTTATCTCGGAGTGCCCAAACATTCTGGCACTCAAAGAGGTTTATCAAGAGCAAGTGAATGCTTTCAACCAAAGTAGGCAATCATCCCCTCCACATTCCAATACATATAATCCAAGTTGGAGCAATCACCCGAACTTTAGTTGGAAGATGACAACCCTACTCCTCATGGGTCTAGCTCAACCCTACTATGGTCATATTCCCTTGTCTAGCTCCCAATACCTACGGTCCAATCAATAAGGTTTTTCCCAAAACCCATCACCTCAACAAGGACCATCCAACCCACCCACCTACCAATCTTCTCACAAAAGAAACTTGGAGGATGTCATGCACCAATTCATTCAAACCCAAACAACAATCAACAACCAAGCCATCACCGCTTTCAATGATATTCAGACTCAAATCACAAAATTGACCAATGTCATAGGGTCATCCTAACAGGAGAAAGGAAAATTTCCTGCTCAACCTTAAGAAAACACTAGGAGTCAACACGTGATTGAGTCGTCCGAGCCCACCAAGGAGAGTTGTGATCAACTTAAGGTGGTCACCACCCTAAGGAGTGGCAAACAAATTGACAAAACCATTTTTCCAAAATTCTCACCCAAAGCTATATTGGCAAAAGAGAAAGAGACTACGGATAACTCCGAAGGGGGTGAAACACATGAAGAGCAAAAAATTATTGATTTGAATGTGCATGAGTGTCCTATTTCGGCCCATTTTTCCCATTGAAGCCACTAGCTAACATTGCTATCTATTTGGATATCATTGAAATGTTTAAGAAGGTGAAGATAAACATTCTACTCCTTGATGCCATCAAGCAAATGCATTCATGTGCAAAGATCTTGAAAGACTTGTGCACCGTGAAAAGAAAGATGAATGTGCATAAGAAAACATTTATCATAGAGCAAGTGAGTTCCATTTTGAGATCCAACACACCACCCAAGTTCAAAGACCCTGATTTCCCTACCAATGCCATAACTATAGGGAACTGTCGGGTGGAGCAAGCACTTCCAGACTTGAGAGCAAGTGTCAACCTCCTACCCTTCTCGGTGTACCAACAATTGCAACTTAAAGATTTGAAGCCAACTCCAATTACTCTTCAGTTGGAGGATCGAAGCATTAGAACACCAAGGGGAGTTGTTGAGGATGTTTTAGTTCAAGTTGACAAATTTTATTTTCCTGTTGATTTTATTGTACTTGATACTCATCTGGTTGCTAATCCTAGTTCTCAAATTCCTGTCATTCTAGGTAGGCCTTTCCGTGCTACATCTAATACTGTGATCAATTGCAGGAACGGATTAATGAAGCTTGCCTTTGGGAACATGATGATGGATAATGTATTTAACTTATGCAAGCAACTGGGTGATGATGACGAAGTGCATGAGGTAAACCAGATTGACACTTTGGTGGGGGACCATATGGAATTACTTTGCCATTCAAATTTAGGGGAGTTAGAGTTTGTTGATGAAAAGGAGCCAAAAATACAAGGGGTAGGAAGTGGGCCCTAACATTTTAGAAACTTCCACAACAAGAAAAAAGAATTTTCTCATCAAACGTAAAAACACTAATCTTGGAATTGAAGCCACTACCTTCCACGTTGAAGTATGCATTTCTCTGGGAGCACAAGACATTCTTGGTGGTGATAAGTTCATCCTTGGAGCCGAGGAAAGAAGAGAAATTGTTGGAAGTGTTGATAAGGCATAAGGAAGCAATAGGTTGAACAATTGCCGATATCAAGGGGATTAGTCCCCTCATTTTCGCACTCCGAATCTACTTGGAGGAAGACACCAAATCGTCCAGACAACAACAAAGAATGCTCAATCCTATCATGAAAGATGTGGTGAGGGATGAGGTGCTCAAACTATTTGATGACATTAGTTTTTCAATTTTCGATAGTAAACAGGTTAGTCTCACTCAAGTAGTGCCAAAGAAGTCAGGGTCACCGTGGTTACAAATGAGGAGAATGAGTTGATTCTAACAAGGTCACAGATTGGAGAGTTTGTATCAATTATGGGAAACTCAACTCATGTACAAGAAAAGATCATTTCCCCTTGCCCTTCCTTGACCAAGTGTTGGAGAGAGTAACCAGACACCTCTTTTATTACTTCTTGGATGGCTACTCCGGCTACAACCAAATCGAGATTGTTTTGGAGGACCAAGAGAAGACAACTTTCACGTGCCCTTTGCTTATCGTCGAATGCCATTCGGGTTATGTAATGCACTGGGAACTTTTCAGAGATGCATGATGGGAATATTTAGCGATATGGTGGAGAAAATTGTGGAGGTGTTCATGGATGATTTTCTGTGTTTGGGGACTCATTTGAGGGGTGTTTGGAGAATTTGGAGACAGTGCTTGAAAGATGTGAGGAAAAGAACTTGGTACTCAATTAGGAGAAGTTCCACTTCATGGTGATAGGACATCCTAACTATCACTTTAATCCATGTCCACGTTCACCCTCCATTATGCACATTAATTCACAATTTAGTTTCATTGATGTACAAGAAATCCTAACTATCACTTTAATCTAAAGCACAAGGCTTGTATAAAATTTTGAATCCACAATTTTGTTCAATCTAGTCCTATCTCTCTAGTGCTAATCCATAACCTATAGGTCCCATGTAAGACCTACAACCTAGGCTCTGATACCAAAATTTTGTAACGCCCCAAAAAAAAACACCTTGGACGACATTACAATTCAAAATAATTCACATCATGAGAGCAATTAATATGATCCATTAATAAATAAAATCCATCCATCATATCTAATATTTACCACATCATCCCAAAAGAATATGCCCAACCATGACAATTACATCCAAAATAATCAAATTTAACTTGCAGCAGAATAAGAAAAATATTAAACTCCACCGAGTCTCAAAAGGAAATTCCTAGTCTAGCACCTAGGAGAGTATAACCCTAAGCATCCACCTCGGGTTCCACGTGCCTGTCTAGTGGAGCTTCCCGACTCTGAGCTCCACCTGTAACACATAATCTGTAAATATATTGTTTGTAGGGGTTAAACACTAAGCTCGGTAGCAACATTCATCCCAAACTCAAACAAGGTTTAGAAAACATGTAAAACAAGTCGGTCTCATTTCGCAAATATCATATATTAATTTTTTTTGAAGAAAACATGAACATTTCAATAGATCTCAAGTTTACACAATAACAATAAATTAAGTGAAGTAATAATGCCAAATTACAAATAACAAATCATTTCCAACCATAAATCATTTTCCACAAGTTCTTGTAGAATCTCATACTTCCACAACAATAAACCATTTCCCACAAGTTCTTGTAGAGTCTCATACCTCTACAAGCTCTTGTAGGAAAACGTTTCTGGTACAATAAACCATAACCCACAACTTGTATTCGTATCTCAGGTATGATGCATGATTCGCATGAATAAACACATCGAGAATATCCTGGCCCACACACACACACCCAAATCCTTGCAAGGATATCCAACCTTTAGGAAGGGCGTATTCCAACTCATAGCAGTGATGAATCTAACCCAGGAATAGTATACTACCCCTTCTCCTCGGTACCAGTGAGCGAATAGTGGTTTGGTCCTCGCAAGGCACTAACCCCACTACAAGTGATAGAGGACCTTCAAACCCACACGGAGTAAGAAACGCATCTAACCCAGTCTACGATATCCGGTCAACGGTCACCCATGGTCATCCAAACATCCACAAGAGATACAATATCCAATCAATTTCTCCAATCACAAATACATTCAAAAATCCCCAATTTCACAAGTAGTATCCCAATCAAACAATTTAAGAAAATATGCAAGAGATCATCATAAATACCATTTTTGTGGTTCAATGTAAAACACTAAAGTTTTGAAATCAAGAACAATTGAACATTAAGAAGAAAATCCATTTTTCTGAAAATTAGGATTTTCATGACTATCAAACCATAAATACCTTCAAAACATGGTGATATTTTTAAGAACTTCAAGAAACAAGTATTTCATAGCATATATCTAAGGTTCAGAAGCAAAACATACATATATATATATAAACCCTATCCTCAATGAACAAGAATGGAAGAAAACCCCTACCTTCTTCTTCCTTGGTTTTTGTGTGAAGAACTTGAGATTTGATATTTCCCCAACTTAAATCCACACTTAATCTCTTGTTTTTCTCCTCCTTTCTTCCTCTCTAGGACTTTCTAGGGTTATAAGTTTGGAATGGGGCTAAGGGAGGCGACCTTATGTATTTATAGTGGAAGGAAGGCCAGCTGTTCGGGACTTAAAAATTTAGATTTTTGAAAAACCTTCCGGAAGAATATTACTTTAACCTTCCGGAAGGTTTTCATCGACCTTCCGGAAGGTTTTGCCCATTGGATTAGCATGTGCCTTAACCTTCCGAAAGGTTTTTCATCGACCTTTCGGAAGGTTTTGCCTATTTTTCTACAAATCTTTCCGTCTTCATTTCCAACCCATTTCAATCTGTTCCACAACCATCCCAAACTTATACCACATACATTTGTATGTCAAACCTAGTTAGTACAAGTTCTATTACAATGATTTCATATATTTACAAGCTAAAACTAAGTTTTAACTACTATTTACTCGAATTTTTCCATATTAACATTTCAAAAGAAATAATTACTTGCTATATAAACCTATATACATATATAAAGATAAAAGTGTGGGGTTTACAATCCACCCCCTTTAAAGAAAGTTTCGTCCTTGAAACTTAATCGTTGAGTTAGTCTATCTAATTCTCATTTGACCATGATGTCGCCACTTCTATTCATCCTATAACATAAGCCAAGATTAAAATAGAACATCGTATCCTAATTTTAAATCCATCCCTTCAACTTATACCGTCACTACAATTAGTGAAGTCCCCAAGATTACCTTCATTCACTACTTTTGATTATTCTTTATACTCAATAACTTCATGTGATTGTCTAAACTAATTCCATATCTTGCATAATTGCTAGATCCTCAACTTATTTCCTATTCATCGGATATCACTTCTCTTTTGAATTTACCAACCATTTTAAAAATCTCATGTTTGTTTTTTTCATGTAGCTTATCCATAAGCATTTCACCATAACCAAATTCCATTTCATTGATGGGATTACTCATCATTCCTATACCCAAATTACGTTATAATCCAAAACTTAGCAATCCCATTATGACAAGTTCTACAACAATTCCTTAAATAGATGTATCATTCTTAATGACTTTGTTTCTCACTAGACTAGAGAAACTCACAATATTTAAAATCTAATAATACTTCACATCCTATGGACACTTATCAATTTCGGTAGTTCGGTGGACATCGTAAGATTCCCAACAATTATAACCATCAAACTATACCCCAAGTTTTTTCCAAGAAATTGAATCTCACTCTGCAAACTTATACTCTCTACATTCACCACCGTAACCATAACTAATGATTAATTCCACTAATATTGAATCTAATCCAATGGCTCGTTGCACACTCTGATATAAATTAACATCCACCAAGTCTTAGATTAACTAGCCACAAGATAAGAATTTCCATTAATTAACCAATGTTCCTCAATTTACCCACATTAGTCATCAGTCTTAATCCTTATTAGTAATTCCCAAGATATTAACGATCTGCTAGTTACTAGGATATCCATAGTCATTTATCTCAAAAATTACACAAGGTTTCTACATCCATGTCAAAGTCAATCTTCATAGGTATCATCATTGATTCTCCAAATTACATCTGTTCAATTATCATCACTAACCATAAAAGTTCAAATCTTTCATACTCATACTAACAATCCTCAAGTATAACTAATCATACCCATCTTAACAAAGTACTAAAAGAGACAAGAGAAAGAACTTCATATTCCTCCAACACAACTTCAATAACATTAAAAGATCCTATAGAATAATAGAAGTTCATATCAAACCTTGGATATCTTCCTTATTTCCATAATTGTCTGTTATATCTAACCTCGAGCTTTTAAACCTCTATAATCTTCAATCCAACAATATCAACAGTCAAATGAAACTCCTATAAGCTCACTTCCATAAATTGACCTCAATTTCTAATTAAGGTGTGCAATACAAGTCAACTATTAACTTAACATTCAACTAAGAGAGTCTTGATTGTTAATACTTTAGAGAGTCTAAGAGTAGTCAACTAAGCCCTCAAGGAAATAAGATAAACTAAGTATAATGCTCTCAATGAGTATCCTATGCGTGACCCTTCTAAACATTCAAAGTAAATTTAATATTCTCCATAATATTTTTAAAACAATATTGGTAACCTCAAGTTTGTGGTTATGAAAATAAACTCCTATCCATTTAAGAACCATAACCACAATTCCTATCGTTAATCCACAATAGGCTCTCATTCAATGTAACTTTGTCATATTTCATCAATTGATCATATTTGAGAATTATACAATCTCATAACAGCGTACTCACCATTACAGAAAGCATAACACTCCCATGGTTTCCATCATAAAACCAAAACTACATTCATTCCTTAATTTCTTTGACTTTTAAGTAACACACATCAATTTTCATAACCTTATTATTCAAAACTTAGTCCATCTTAAAAACATCTAAGTTGACCTTACCTCCACACATCCAAATTGGGTTATCACATCTCCTTGACTTCCAAAAATATAAGCAAGATTAATAGTAGAATAAAATACTTAGAGTTAGCAAGGCACCAAGTCATAATCCTATTTTATATTGTTATCCATCAAAATACTTCAATCAATATGGGGGTATCTCTAAATTGAAGCTTAAATAGTGATGGAAGCTTGCTTAAGGATAAGTCCTTTAGAGTCTAAGAAGAAAAGCACGACATTTTGCTATCTAAGGAATACCACAACGCAGATTTTTGATCAACTTCGAAGAATAAACTGATTTAACTCAGGTATTTCTAGCATGTGTGATCTATATGGTTGGAAAGATATAGGAGATAAGTTTCTAACAAAAAAAATGGTGCACAATTTGAGATTTCTAACAAAGAGTTATGGCCCAATTAGTGAAAGGTAGTCTGCTTGACTGATGGTTTTGCTACAGTTGTCCAATTCGAGTTTGGGTGTCTTTTGTCATANATCTATATGGTTGGAAATTTATACGACTTAGGATTCTAACAAAAAAGACGGTGCACCATTTGGACTTTCCAACAAAGAGTTATGATCAAATTAGTGAAAGGTAGTTTGTGTGACTGATAGTTCTGCTATACTTGTCCAACTCAAGTTTGGGTGTCATTTATCACAAATTTTATCTCATACCCCTCTCCAATATAGATAATATGACTTGCATAAAAATTCATGTCTAGCATCATTTACAAATCAAAATTCAAATTACCATTCTACTCCTAGAATAGTCCAAAACGACACGATATAAAACTAGAATATACATCCCAAATTTTCGTCCACTCGTCAAAGCTAGTTAATCCATGAATCCAAACAAATAATTAATTCCTAACCTAATTAAGTAACAAATCACACTTATCTTATAAGCATATCACTTCAAAAAAAGTCAAGTCTAGAGTTTCCTTCACCCTCACCTAATACTCCCCAATTCGGAGCATACAACCTCTACACACCCGTCGAGTATCCAACCATTCTCCTATAGGCATGTCAATACTCAAGGCATGTTCTAGCTTCTCAAAGTCCAATCCCAAATGAAGAGCATATGTAGTGCGTATGAATGAATGAGCAGCACCTGGATCGAATAAAATTTGGGCCCAAGAATTTTAAAGAAGAACGTTACCTTCAACAACTGCATTGGAAACGTCTTCCTTCGGTTGGGTCAAAGAAAAAACTCTTTCTTGCTTGGTACCACCTTGGGCTATAGCTCCTAATGGTTTCGGTTGTAATGACTTCTGTCATGGTGGCTTATTTGCATGTACTTGTCCCGTTACTTGATTGGTCTTTGGTGGAATCAATGGACAGTTATTTTTGAGGTGCCTGAACCCTCCACATGCGAAGTATTGACGTGGGTCAGTGTCTGTTATGTTTCGAGTAACCCTAGCTCCTCGAACGACTTGATTCCTTTGCCCCGAAGCTTGGTCAGGTCGGCGGTACGGAGCTGCCCTTTGTGTAACTCCACCTCTACTAGCACCAGTCCTGATCAGATCTCCCCTCACGATGTTCTGTCGTCGCTGGTTGTTGTTTTTATTCTGGCGTTGTATCAGAGAGGATAGCTCCCTTAGGCATTAATAGATGTCATTCAGGGCATCAGGAGGTGGTGGTGGTGGGTTTGCTTGGCCACCATGTCTCCATCCACGTCCACGTTCACCCTCCATCCTACACATCAATTCACAATTTAGTTTCATTGATGTACAGGACATCCTAACTATCACTTTAATCTAAAGCATAAGGCTTGTATAAAATTTTAAATCCACAATTTCGTTCAACCTAGTCCTATCTCTCTAGTGGTAATCCATAACCTATAGCTCCCATGTAAGACCTAGAGCCTAGGCTCTGATACCAAAATTTTGTAACGCCCAAAAAAAAAAAATACCTTGGACGACATTACAATTTAAAATCATTCACATCATGAGAGCAACTAATATGATCCATCAATAAATAAAAATCCATTCATCATATATAATATTTACAACATCATCCCAAAAGAATATGCCCAACCATGGCAATTACATCCAAAAGAATCAAATTTAACTTGTAGCGGAATAACAAAAATATTAGATTCTACCGAGTCTCAAAAGGAATTTCCTTATCTAGCACCTAGGAGAGTATAGCCCTAAGCATCCACCTCGGGTTCCACGTGCCAGTCTAGTGGAGCTTCCCAATGCACCTGTTCATCGACTCTAAGCTCCTCCTCTAACACGTAATCTGTAAATATATTATTTGTAGGGGGTGAGCACTAAGCTCAGTTGCAACATTCCTCCCAAACTCGAACAAAGTTTAGAAAACATGTAAAACAAGTCGATCTCATTTCGCAAATATCATATATTAATTTTTTTGAAAAAAAACATGAACATTTCAATAGATCTCAAGTTTACACAATAACAATAAATTAAGTGAAGTAATAATGTCAACTTACAAATAACAAATCATTTCCAACCATAAACCATTTTCCACAAGTTTTTGTAGAATCTCATACTTCCATAAACTCTTGTAGAAAACCGTTTCTGGTACAATAAATCATTTTCCACAAGTTCTTGTAGAGTCCCATACCTCTACAAGCTCTTATAGGAAAACATTTCTGGTACAATAAACCATAACCCACAACTTGTATTCGTATCTCAGGTATGATGCATGATTCGCATGAATAAACACATCGAGTATATCTTGGCCCACACACATACACCCAAATCCTCGCAAGGATATCCAACATTTAGGAAAGGTGTATACCAACTCATGGCAGTGACGAATTCAAACCAGGAATAGTATACTACCCCTTCTCCTCGGTACCCATGAGCGAATATTGGTTTGGTACTCGCAAGGCACCAACCCCACTAAGAGTGATAGGAAACTTTCAAACCCACACAGAGTAAGAAACACATCTAACCCACTCTATGATATCCGATCAATGGCCACCCATGGTCATCCAAACATCCACAAGAGATACAATATCCAATCAATTTTTCCAATCACAAATATATTCAAAAATCTCCAAATTTCACAAGTAGTATCCCAATCGAACAATTTAAGAAAATATGCAAGAGATCATCATAAATACCATTTTTGTTGTTCAATGTAAAGCACTAAAGTTTTGAAATCAAGAACAATTGAACATTAAAAAGAAAATCCATTTTTCTCAAAATTAGGGTTTTCATGACTATCAAACCATAAATACCTTCAAAACATGGTGATATTTTTAAGAACTTCAAGAAACAAGTATTTCATAACATATATCTAAGGTTTAGAAGTAAAACATACATATATATATAAACCCTATCCTCAATGAACAAGAATTGAAGAAAACTCCTACCTTACTCTTCCTTGGTTTTTGTGTGAATAACTTGAGATTTAATCTTTCCCCAACTTGAATCCACTCTTAATCTCTTGTTTTTCTCCTCCTTTCTTCCTCTCTAGGACTTTCTAGGGTTATAAGTGTTGAAATGGGGTTAAGGGAGGCGGCGTTATGTATTTATAGTGGAAGGAAGGCCGGCTGTTCGCGACTTAAAAATTCAGATTTTTGAAAAACCTTGTGGAAGGTTTTTCATCGACCTTCTGGAAGGTTTGCCTACTGGACAAACATTTCCATTATACTTCCGGAAGAACTTTATTTTAACCTTCCGGAAGGTTTTGCCTATTTTTCTATAAATCCTTCCTTCTTCATTTCCAATCCATTCCAATCTGTTCTACAACCATCCAAAACCATCCCAAACTTATACCACATACGTTTGTGCGTCAAACCTAGTTAGTACAAGTTCTATTACAACAATTTCATATATTTAGAAGCTAAAACTAAGTTTTAACTACTATTTACTCGAATTTTTTCATATTAACATTTCAAAAGAAATAATTACTTGCTATATAAAACTATATACATATATAAAGATAAAAGTGTGGGGTTTACAGGATATGAAGTACTTCTACTTCAACAACCTGTATTTTTTCAAGTATTGCCCAGATCAAGTGATGAGAAGATGCGTACTGAAAATGAACAACATGATGTCCTTTCATTCTGCCATTCTAAGGCATGCAGTGGTCACTTCTCTTCAAATAAAACTTTGGCTAAGGTTTTGCAATCCGATTTTTATTGGCCTTTTTTAATTAAAGATTGTGTTTCATTTTGTAAAAAGTGTGATAGGTGCCAAAGGTTGGGTAGTGTGACTCTTAGGAATATGATGCCCCGTTCTCCTGTGCTAGTCATTGAGATATTTGATTGTTGGAGCATCAACTTCATGGGTACATTCCCTATGTCCTTTGGCTACCTCTATATCCTACTGGCAGTGGACAATGTGTCCAAGTGGATAGAGGTCATCCCAACCAAAACCAATGACCACCGAGTTGTGGTCAAGTTATTAAAGGAAAATATATTTTCAAGGTTTGGGATACCTCGTGCAATGATGAGTGATGTTTGGGTCTCATTTTTGCAATAGGTCATTTTCTTCTTTGATGTATAAATATGGCGTAATACACAAGGTCTCCACCGCTTATCACCCACAGAATAGTGGCCAAGCCGAGTTGGCGAATAGGGAGATTAAGAACATACTAGAGATAACAATAAGTCCAAATGAAAAGGATTAGTCACTTAGGTTGACCAATGCTTTGTAGGCTTACTGCACTGTGTATAAGACCATCCTAGGTATGTCTCCTTATAGGCTAGTCTATGTCAAGGCTTGTCATTTGCCAGTAGAGATGGAGCACGAGGCTTATTGGGTCATCAAAACCTTGAACTTCAATTTGAGAATGATCGGAGAGAATAGAAAGTTGGAGTTGAATGAATTAGAGAAAATCCGGAGAGTTGCATATGAGAGCTCAAAAATTTCAAAAGAGAGGGCAAAGATCTTTCTTGATAAATCCATTGTAAGAAAATTATTTGAACCTGGACAAAAAGTGCTCTTGTATAATTCTCGACTCTCCAATTTCTAAGGAAAACTCCGATCTCGTTGGGATGACCCCTATCTTGTCAAGTTGGCCTAGCCCAACGGAACCGTGGAAATTACAAACCTCGAATATGGCAAAATATTCAAGGTCAATGACCAAAGACTTAAGCCATTCTTCGAGGGTTTTGAGGTTAAAATGGTGGAGGAGTAGTCAGTGGATCCGGTTTACCCGAAGCTTGTTGATGAGTAACTGTTCAAATAGATTGTAGTGTACAGTCGCTTTCTTTTATATTTACTAGATCGTGCACACGTGCCTTGCATGTGGACTTTTTGAGTTATGATTTTGTTTTTAAAATAATTAAATAAATATAATAACAAATACCTACTTAAAAATATAAGCTTTTGAATATTCCTATTATATAATTTGTGTAATTTGTAATAGACATAACACTGCATATTTTCATAACTGTTTTATTTTTTTC
Source organism: Ilex paraguariensis (assembly GCA_963454935.2). Lineage (NCBI taxonomy): Eukaryota > Viridiplantae > Streptophyta > Magnoliopsida > Aquifoliales > Aquifoliaceae > Ilex > Ilex paraguariensis. Next base: position 325,398 of record CAUOFW020000003.1, on the reverse strand, counting down.
TTAAGTTTTAATGAATCACTTTCTTGTAAACCTCTACCCTTAAATTTTAGAACTCTTCATAGGAAGTTAATTATTTAGATTAATTTTATTTGCAACATCATAGTAATGATATAATATATTTTATAGTATGTGGGTATATATAACTAAAAAGTATTGTAGACGCTTACTAAATCATAAAAAATACGAAAGTGAACTATTTTAAGTTATGTTGGTCATTTAATTATAAATAATTGGTTAAACAAATTTAAAAAGTTAAGTTGTGGTAAGTAATTTAATGAGAGACCGAACATATTCGTAGTATTGCTAATTGATACAAATAAAATATTTTATAGTATTGCCAATAAACATAACTAAAGAATATTTATTAAAACTAAAACATAAAAAGAGAAGAAAATGAAAAGTTAAGATTTAATAATATTATCCAAATTATATTAAAATAAATCTTATATTAAATAAGACTCTAGTGCATTTATACAATTTCATTTGAGAATTCAGAAACTTGTCATCAACTAATGAAAATAGATAGACATAAATAAAAGTAAGTTTAATTATTTAATAATTATTTTTTGTCTTTTAAAAGACAGAATATGAAAGGCTTGAATATGTGTAATATTAATAAAGTTTTATTAATATGAATTCCATATTAATAATGTTAGTATTGTGAGATTAAAGTTATCCAATTAAAAGTTTAACATCAATCAAATCTTATTAATATGAGGTCTAAATTAAATAAGGCTAGTATTATCTTTATACATTGCTTTAGGGTTAAAATAGTCAATCAAAGAATTTTCTTGATTGTGACGCCCCTAAATCCGGGGTCCCATTGACCACCGTCAATCTGCGGAAATATCCGTTAGTGCCTCATAATCCGACATCACGTAATAGTATCCCTTTACTTGAGATTTTAACTCACACGTGTAACCCGTGTTCTTTCAATTATTTAACCCAACCAAAATTCAATATACCTCAATACATCTCATTTAATGTCCATTTATATCTTTGGAACCAAGGAACCAAAATCAAAGGGCATAGTACTTTAGTTTTAAAATTTGAAAAAAAATACCGATACAGCGTACCGGTACCGTCTGTCCTGCGTACCAGTATGCAATACCGGTACGCTTTTCCAAATTTTAAAACTAAAGTACTATACCCTTGGACTTTGGTTCCTTGGTTCCAAAGATACAAATGAACATTACATGAGATGTATTGAACTATATTGAACCTTTGTTGGATTAAATAATTGAAAGAATACGTGTTACACATGTGAGTTAAAATCTCAAGTAAATGGATACTATTACATGATGTTAGATTATGCAATACTCACGGATATTTCCGCAAGTTTACGGTGGTCAATAGGACCCCAGATTTAGGGACGTCACATTGATAGTGTACTTTTATTAATAGTATAGATTACCAACCTCACATTTAGACTAATCCAAGTGTAGAATTGTCTCCGCTGGTAATTAATTAAACATGTGTGACATGCAATTTTTTTTTTCAATACAAGATCAAGTAGATTAAAATATTTGAATAGTCAATTGGAACAACTATTTTCCTCGCTACGTTGCTAGTAGAAATATAATTATCAAGAACAACATATCACTGAAAAATCCCCCTAAAATTTGAATTGCTCATGTACAAGTCAACACATGTAGATTCACATTCGCGTATAATTACTTCTACCAAACTGATCAAGACATTTCTAATATAAGACATTTTGGGATCTTCTATAAGACATATCCACATGAATATGTATCATGGTTCTTACAGTTTACACTACACTGCATAGAGTGTTATTCCTGTGTAAAGTCATTCATGTAAAAGCATTACCAAAAAAATGATTTATAATTATAAACACACACAGAGAGAGAGAGAGAGAGAGAGAGACGTAATTGAATAGAAAATCACACATTACCACTTCCATTGACCAAAGAGTTATATATATAGTTACACATATGAGAATAGGCAATGACTATTACCCTTCACTTACTAACAACAACAATCTGTCTAGACCTACAGTTCGCGTAGATTCCTTCTTGATCCCAATTCTGCTCCTGATAAGGCATTGACACTACAAAGAAAGGAATAAGCCGCCAGTGTGGACGCCAAGTACAGAATTCCACATGATGATCGCAAGAAACACTAAAATGTAAAAGTTATTAGACGCACCTCAACTCATCATTGACATTTTAATGTACCACAAAAAGTTATTCCAAATTCTAGAACTCGAAAACATATCATGCCATGGTTCAATAGCAGAACATAAAATAAGAGAATTATGGAATTTAATTGTAGGGACTTTTTTTCCCTGATTAATGGAGGACATGAACTCTAAAATTGTCACGCTACATAATCAGTTAGCATTTAGATAATAAACATCAAGGTTTTGAAACAAAGAGGCAGAATAAAAGCCAAAATCCAGTCTGGTCTAAGGCTTACTGCTCCTACTGAGATAGGACGTAGCTCCCACGCATTTACAAATGCCAAATTGGGTCTAACAACACAATGTAAAATAATATGAAAAATAAAATTCAAAAATGGGTTTTAAAACATGGTCGCATCATCAATAATCAAGCACATCCATAGCAACAGGTACAAGATGCTACTGAATTTTTTTCATTTAAGTTGTATAAAATTATATATTGACAGCAGAATTTTGCTTTCCCAAGCTACTGCAATTTCCCAAGCTTTCTAATGAAATGCAACACTAAATTAGTATTATGTTGTTTGAGGACCTGCTTGGTTTGATAAATTACGTGAATCTTGAATCCCAACACTGACTCTAGCTGATTTGCAACAAGTAATGCATCATATTATTTAAGCATAATGTACTCATTAAAAATCCTATGAGTAGAGTCAAAACAACAAACTTCTATGAAGGTGTAATCCCATAATTGAGAGTTTGATGACACATTTCAGAAATCAGTTAATTCAAATCCAACAGAGAACCTAAATTTCTCTTTCATAAGTTGTTATGCTAAACTCTATCATTGCCCAATCATTGATAAACATCTACCTGACTTCCAGAAAATCCCCAATATAAAAAACCACTCATTATCCTTGCAAAACTAATATTGTAAAACTACACAAATCTTAGAATTTAAGAGCCAAGTTTAGGCGACAACTACACATAATAAACAGAATAATCAAAGACTGAGTGAGATCAAAGTAAAACAAACCCAACTCAATCGAATCAAAGCGTATACATTAGTAATGAAAAACAAACTTGATTAATATCAAAACTACTATATTCAATAAACTATCACGGAATGATTCATGGAAAACATTCTTTTAATGTATCTGTCAGAGCTAGCTTCGAGTTTTGGGGTCAGGATTTGGATTTACATAGCAAAACAACTAAAGATTTAAGTTCAGACCCTTGCCTGTCAAAGTGTAGTAGACACTTGGTGATCAAATATTTGATGACCCAATGCCCCCCATAATACATGTCGTAAATACCAAGTCATTAATGGTTTGTAAAAAATCTAACTATGCTCCCAAAGAAAAAAAACCAAGTGCCTTACATGGGAAAAAAGTGGCTTAATTTCTAAAAATTGAAATGACAAATAGATTAAACATTAAAAAAACCATTTCAAAATACAAATCAATTATTTATAACTAACAAGTTCAGACCGCTACATCTAGTGAACCCAAAAACTATAAATACCTCAAACCATTATTATAATTGACAACCCACAAGATTGAAATAACAGTTATACAATTTAATTATACAAAAGAAAAAAAAAACAAAAGATATGAATAATATAAGTGAGTAAGTGATACAATCAAGAGCTTTAGCAACACAGATCTGATCATCTTCAAAACAAACAAAATTTTGCCCGTTAAAGATCTCAAATGGAGCGGCAACAGATAAAGTAAAATCAATTGGGTATAGGAAATGCGTGTCAACCATTTGAGATCGGGACATAGTGAGAAACTGTATCAAGAACTACTTTAGTAATGTGATATCTGTGCGGGCTTGATCCTGCACGATATATAAAATATTGGGAACAGATCTCTCCCCTGGTGAAATTTGGATGAGCCGGTTGAGTGGCCAAACACACTGCTCGAAACAGCCCACAAGGAACGATGGCAACCTCGAACGGCAAAGGAAGATCCTGGGAAAGGAAGAACGATCCTGTACGTGCGAAAGGTATTTCCTGGGACAAAAGAGAACAAGTTAGAAGGGCGCCGGAGTGTTTTCCGGCGTATCCCCTCCGACGGTCTGGTCAGTCTTTGAATGAGAGAGAGGAAGGAGAAAACACTGAGAAGGATTTTTCGTAGTAGAGAGTTTGTAATTGCATACCCGTTTGCCTTTTTGGGAGGGGTATTTATACCTTAGAAGCTCATGATTGCTGTCAGTGTGGTCAGTAGGTGATCATCAGGCACAGGTAGCGTGTGTATTGATTTGATGAGGAATGTCTTCTCTAATTGACTGCTCGGGGTCCCGAGCAATCAATGTTGAGTCGTCGGGACGCCGACGGTACAATATGCTCCTTTCGGGAAGGGTGTAATAAATGCTCCGTGATAGGAGCATTTATTGCCTTTCATATCCGAACCTTACCGCATTGAATGCGGTCTCGTCAACAGAAGGGTGCAATTAATTGTTTGCTTCCCAAAGCGCATGTCAGCAATAGCATGCGGTTTGCCTGTTTTTGATGTGATATCGTATGCCACGCGTCCGTCACGTATTGGCTATGACTTCTGTATTCCAGCATGTTCTGACATTACTTGTGTAAGACGAGGTCATGATGAATAGTCTAGACTGGCATAGGCTGATGTCCCGTACGTCAGTAACTTTATCCGGGAGTAGAGGAAGCGTCCAGGATGGAGTGACCCTCGGCACCGAGGAAAGGCTCACCTCGGGGGACCAAGGGGTGGTGTGTTTCCGAGGTACATGGTGACCGAGGACACGTGTCGTTGTATAATGCACCGAATATGTGATCCTATATGAGAGGTACCTCGGGGGAGAGGACGCTTTTGCCGATGGTGCTTGAACCCGAGCAACATTGT
>CAUOFW020000003.1:260896-305490 GCA_963454935.2 Ilex paraguariensis | reverse complement strand
GGGGGGGTGGGTGGGTTTTATACGGGGGTTAAAAGGTTGAATATATAAAATGACAATTATATCTCAAATAATCAAATATTAAAATAATTAAATATTTATACCCCAAATAATCAAATATTAAAATCATAAGGTCACAAAAAAAGTGTGCGTATACAAACATGAGTTTGAATTAAATTGGTTAAGGGGCACTGTAAGAATCGAACACACATTAAAATTATATAATATTTTTCATAAGCATACTTACATCTGACATGCATGCGTAGGGGCAACCCAACAAATCTGGAGGCCCTAGGCGAGAATATAATATGGGCCCCTATTTATAGGCAATAATTATCAAAATATATTCATTTAAAAGCTATTTTTCTAACTTTTTGAGATGCAAAAATATTGATTAAATGTTTATATTCAAGTTTTGTTAATATATCTTTTTCAATGGATAATATAACTAACCCATTTAATATTTCTTGTGACATAGTTGATCAGAGATAATATTTTATTAGTTTAAATTTTGAAAAACTTTTTTTTTTTCCGAAGCAACTGTTACCGGTATTATTAACAATATTCTAAAAGTTATACATACATTTGAAAAAGAATCTAATCATTTTATATAATTTAAAGTTTCTGTTAGAGTGTTAATTTCAGATTGTAAGATTTTTCTTAATACAGTCAATTCTTGAAATAAATCTAAACCATCAATATCATAAAATAAATCATGCTTCAAAAAATTTTCAAGGTTAAGATAATAACTTTTCAAACTATCATCATCTAAGGATTTTAATTTTTTAAAACAAAATCAAAAATCAAAAATATTTTCATATATTTTGAATTGTACAAATCTACTCTTGATCAAAGAAAAATTTAGACCCTCTCAAATCAACTCATCTAAAATATAGTTACTCAGAACTGAAACTTCTACTTGGGGGCCCCAAAATTTTAGAAAAATTGGGGGCCCTAGGCGGCCAACTAAGTGGCCTAGGCCTAGGGTCGGCCCTATGCATGTGTATGGATTGATAATTAGTATTTAATTACGAGTAATGATATGAGACTTGAACTTGAACGATGAATATTTTTATATTTAGGAATAATTTTATAAAGAATGATTACAAGAAGAATTGTTTTATTTAAAATGTGAAAAATTAAATAAGAATGTTGATATATATGTACCCATTTTTTTTTGTATACTTATTTATACATAAACATGTATATACATATTCAAATTATTGACAATCTATTAAATTCGTCTTTCAGACCCTTAATCACTCCTTGTACATACTAATACATTTTATTTCATCCTTATTCTTATTATTTTATAACAATAAATTTATGTCACATGCTTGTCACCCGATTAATTCCACATGCGCTAACATACATAAAATAATAAAGTATTGTTATTATGAAATTGTGAAAATAATCATGCTATAATAATGTTTCTTTGGGTTTTTATTTTTTGTTAAAATTTTTTATGATGATGATTCTTTGTTGCTTGCTATGGTTTTACCTTCAATGTCGCGTATTAGGGATGGTGTTAGGCCCTTTTTTTGTGAGAAAGGAGTGTTAGCCCGTTTGTATTCCCTTCGAGTGTCGATAGAATTGATTGCAAAAAGTTCCAGTATTTATACTGGTAGTGGGAATAACGCCTGTAGAAGTTGAGGCTTTATCAGTTGAAGCTTTATCTTTTTTTTCATCTATGTCTTTAAAACATTCCGCAATAATTTGACATTTAGAGTCAGTGGGGTAATTATTTCAGTAACGAACATGATATTTTCTAATTAGCCTGGGATGTTCGTTATGATTAAAATTACAAGCCAATGTCCACTCCCAAATCCATGGAACAAAGAATTCGAGAGAGAAGTTAATAATTAGCTTTAATGTTATATCATTATCCTTTAAGGATGAACTTTTGTCTTTATACAAGTCAAATAATTTTTTCATAAGTTCAGGGTATATCCTGTCAATGGCACCATGAGTTTCCCACCGGTCATAAAACCAGTTAGGAAGTTCCGTACAAGTTTCAGTAAATTGGAAGAACCATGTATGTTTTAAATTTATAGCGTTATACAAAAAAGCATTATTCTAGTCTTCAATATAATCAAAATAGTTATACTCCATATATAGAGAATTCCTTAGTGTTCTGAGGATAATGAGATTAAGACTTCAGTCTTTAGCATGAATTACCCTTAATATGAGGGTTTTACTATATTGAGGATCTTTATTGTCCGAATTATAATTATAAAATCTCTTGAATTTAACAGAGTCAGTTTCAATCAGAATATTCTTATAATATTCTCTGTCTTTATTACCAGAAAATAAGAATGTTTGATCCATTGTCATAAATCTACCAGCAATATAATATGGATCAGTCATCCAGCTATCATATTCATAATCAAGGGTCATTATACTGTTATAAGCAAGTAGAGTATGTGACTCTGTATAATTTAGTTTAGGTTTAGCCACAAGAGCTTCTTTAATAGATTTTTTAGATCTAACGACAGTGTAACCGTCATTATCTTTATCATAAATTTTATGTGAGGATGAAGATCCTTCACTTTTATTTGAAGATGAAGGTCTATCTTTAAAAAATTGATTATTAACAGTTTTAAACTTTTGAAATTTAGTTAAAAGGGGGTAATAAGCATTGACCTGGGCTCTTAAGATGAAGATCTATCTTTAAAAAGTTGATTATTAATAGTTTTAAGCTTTTGAGATTCAGTTAAAAGGGGGGTAATAAGCATTGACTTGAGCTTTTCCACTAGGCCGCCCTCTGTCTTGGCCTCGGCCACGGGTATTACTCTGGCCTCTATTCATGATTCCCGTGCAAAAATTCCCTAGTTAGAAAATCGGGAAGAGAATTTAATTCTCCTTTAACATATTCAATTTTAAAATAAAAAATAGATAGGATAGTCTGCCATTGTGCAAAGATCTGTTTAAATGTAGTATTCTTTACATCTTGTTTAAGAATATGTTTGGTAGAGTTGCAATCAATTCTTAATAAAAATTATTGATTTAGTAAATCATCTTGAAATTTACTAACACATTTAATAATGGATAAAATCTTCTTTTTAATAGTAAAATAATTTAGTTGAGTAGATCCCCATTTTCCTGAAGTAAATCAAACAAGTGATTCTTTAGTGAAATTGAGATCCTTTTGTTTAAGAATACCTCCATATCCTTTATCTGAAACATCAGTCTCAACAATTTTAAACCATATTCGATTTATCAAAGAAAGACATGATAAATATTTAGCTTTAAGCTTAATTTTTTTTACTGCTTCAGTATGAAGCTTTGTCCAAGAAGACAGATTTTTTTTAAGTCTAGAATATAAAATAACAGTATCTTGTGCAAGATTTTGATAAAAGTCTGTTAAATAATTTAAAATTCTCAAAAATCTTTGTAATTGCCTTTTATCTTTAATCTCATTCGGAAATTTGGATGCATATTCAATACTCCTTTCTATGAGGACTATATTCCCTTGTTCAATATAATGGCCTAAAAATCTTACTTTTAATTGAAATATTTTCATTTTAATAGCAAAAAGAACAAGTCCATTGTTTTTAACAATTTGCACAAATTGATTCAGACGTTTAAGATGCTGATCAATAAAATAAGAAAATATTAGTATATCATCAATATAAACCATGCAAAATGCATAATAGGGATTAAAAATATCATTAATTATATTTTGAAATTCAGATAGAGCATTTTTAAGTCTAAGTGACATAACATTTCACTCATAATGTCAAAAAGGTATTGTGAAAGTAGTTGTATACCTATTTATTTTTCCACTTAGCAAGACATGCCATAGAAAAAAAAAAAAAAAAAAGAAGAGGTCTTGCACTTGAATATTTTGGCTAGATCAAGAGCCAAGAGGGAAAGAAGAGGAAGGAAGGAAAGGAAAGAATAGGTAAGAAAAGAAAGAGAAGAAAATAAAGAAAAATAAACAAGACTCTTCACTCACACTTGAGAAATTTTGGTTAAAGCAAGAAGGAAAAAAGAGAAGCTTGAAAGTGGAGCTTAATGATGGGTTAAAAGTGGAAGATTAGTGGTGTTGCTTGGTGGTATAGGAAGTGGGTATGAGAGGTAAGCCATGTAATCTATCTTCTCTCATTTTAAATGTATATATAAGAATTTTTAGTGTATATATATTGGATATTGCATGTAATCTAAGAATGGTGTAAAGATTGTTATGGAAGTGTGGAATCATGGGTATTGCTTGGAAAATTAATATAATGTTTAGGTGGGTGTGTGAGCATAAGGTGTTGTTGCATAAAAAAAAAGGAAGAAAAGAATTATTGTATGTAGGTTGAATTTTGATTTAGAGATATAATAGTCTAGTGGATAATTTAAAAATATTATGAAATGTTCTTGAAATTGAATGAATCCATGGATGAGTAATTTACAAGAAAACATGAAATATTTTATGATGTAGGAAAATATGCAAATTCAAGTATACTTTTGTTTTGTTTGCAATTTTATGAGAATTGTTTCATTTAATGTAATTGGTTCAAATAAATATTGATTTAACGGATTTGAGAAGATTAGTTGAATCAATTCGAGTAGATAATTTTACTCGATGTAAATGGATCATTTAATTTGAATTGAATTGATTATTAAACTATTAGCTTAATCACTTTGAGTAGATAATTTTATTAGATGTAAAAGAATTATTAATTTGACTCAAATTGAGTATTGAAATTCGAGTTTCATAAACTATTATGGATTTAAGCATTATTACGTATCAATGCTCGAGTGGGATTATGGATATTGTGCACGACAGGTCCAAAGGCAAAAACGTCAAAAAATGCCGCACTTAAAACTCTGACGGAGGGTTCGTCTACGATATAGAATCTCACGCAAGATAGGTGTGCTATACTACATTCTTTTTATTGATACATATTTAATTTTTGTTTAAATGGTTGTTCTGTGATCTCTTTTGAGATTTAATAACTGAGTGGTGTAATATTTGAGCGATAGAGATGGTTTAAATGACGGAGTAAGCTTTCGTGGCTTGGGTTAATTGTGTGACGAAATTTGTGCATGCATTTCGAGTTGACCGTTTGTGAGCTGAATTTATTTGCAAACATGATGTATTCCTATGATGAAATAATAATGTGGATGTGAGCCATCAAAATGACGAGAGTTGCAATGAGAGCGTGGGTCATAAAAGCGATTAAGAATATTATAAATACACAAGTTGTCCATAAGATAAAAGTATCATGTGGATCGTCTTCGTGGTGAAAAATATTAAGTTTTTATATGGTCTTCGTGACTGGAAATATTAAGTAACTATGAAATGTCTACGTGACCGAAAAATATTAAGTATATGAGTCGTCTTCGTGACGGGAAATATTAAGTGATTGTGTGACGTATACGTGACGGGAAATACTAAATTTGTGTGTCATCTATGTGACGGAAAAATATTAAACATATGAGTCGTCTTCGTGAAGGGAAATATTAAGTGATTGTGTGACGTTTATGTGACGAGAAATATTAAGTTTGTGTGTCGTGTTCGTGCTAGGAAATATTAGGTAATTGTATAACGTCTATGTGATAGGAATTACTAAGTAGTTGTGTGTCGTCTTTGTGACAGTAAATATTAAATGATTATGAGTCACCTATAAGATAAGAATTAATTGCTTGATACGAGTCATCTACGTGACCGAAATTAGCGTTGTGATTCGAGTTGATTAACAACGCCATCTACATGACAGAATTAAATTACGTATGTAAGTCTTCTAAGTGACAAGAATGAGAAGTACCTATCTGACTTGAGTCATCTAAGTGATGAGAATTAATTATGTTTTATATGTCGTCTATGTGATGAGAATTATTTGTGTAGCTTGAATTTCCTGTGTGACTGGGGGCATGCGCGAGGGTATTCGTTGTGTGGCATAATTTACTTGTGTGAAAGTAACTATTTTAGCGGTAAATTTTGCATATGTGATTTATACAAGTTATGTCTATATGATGTATCCGAACAACGTGTAAGTGGTGAAGTGTAACATTTAATGTTGGTAATTGCAACATGGTTAAGGTTGTTCTTAAATAAACAAAGTGTTTTCTTTATCCGTTGTTGTGCTCATAATTATTGATTGCATCATTGCTCTCACTAATAGTTTCAACGACTTTTCAAAAAAAAACACTAAAGACGAGATGAGTCCACTGCCGAGTTTAGAGGGTCAATTGGGATGTAATCATGGAGTTTTAAACATAATTTGTATGTATATAAAGGTATCAAAGTTATGCGGTTGTTGTTGGTTTCTCCTCATCATTTGTGGTAGATATTGTGCTATGATTTGGGGTGTTTACAGGCACAATAGTCATTTATATACAAATATCAAACTGGGTATGGACGAAATTGAATGTTGAATCTCAACTTTATAAAGAGAGATTTGAGTTTGGAAGAGTTTGAACAAACCAATCTAAACCCTTCCCAAAAAAACAACCAAACAGCCCCGGGTGACTTGACACAAAATTAAGCCACCCACTAACCCAAAATGTGAATGTTTGAATGTTATAGGATTATTATTAATTTGGAATTATATGGATCATGATTCGATTTGAGAATTGAGTTATAATTTGAAATTGAAAATTTGAGCAATCTAAACCGTGAACTCACTCCTTTTTAGGTTGTCCAACCCAACTTTGTGAAACGCTAATGCTCCATTTGGTATGATGAAAAAATGGAAGGATTGAAAGTTGGAGAAATAAATAAAATATCATGTTTGGTAAGGAAAAAAAATATGAAGAATGAAAAAGTTGATGAATTAACTTTCATTCCAACTCACAAAAATTAATCCCTCCAAAATTGGAAGAAAAGTGGATGAAAAATTAATTATTTGTATTAAGATGTATCTTATTTGTCTATATATCTTTTGAAATATACATATATTATGTATACATTAATTTCATATAAAAATATAATAATAAAATATGTATTTATATATATATTAAAAAATAAAAAAAATAAATAATAGATAAAATTTTAAATTTTAAATTAAAAAAAATATTTTTTCCATCTTAATTAAAAATAAATCAACACTAACACGATACGAAAATAAACAGGTCAACTTGAAACTTGACACGACCAAATTAGGCTTAACTAATGTTCGACACAAATTTGTAATAACTCAACACGAATTTGACACGACACGACTTGATTATTACCCCTAATTTTAGTTAGCACAAAAAAAAAATTGTCATTTTTATTTTTCATTTATCCAACCAAATACAAAAGAAGGAAAATGTATCATTCTTACTTTCTATCCTTCAAATATCTACGCTCCAAACTAAAATTTAATCACATATTGTGGACAGACCCGCGGAAGGGCAATTGGACATGGGTCTGAGAATGTTGGGCCGTACAATTATGGGCTGGAGATAGATGTACCAAAAACAGTGTTCCTACATTGGTGTTTCTTGAAAAACCAGGTGTCTCCCAAAATAAAATACCCTCATAAAAGTAGATTCAAATGGGATAGTGAAAGCTCATCATTTTTAATCTCAAGGGTTACATAAGTAGTAATAGGACGAACTATAAATTTAAATGATTTGAATTTAAATTTTAGCAACTTATTGGAGCAATATCATGAGAGATTTATCATTTATAGTCCCGACATAGATAAAAAAAAAATAGTCTCATCCATGTAAGAATTATGAATTCTTCTTCCAACTCGTCTCGGAATCGACGCTATAGCAAAGAATAAGAATAAAACAAAAGAAGAAATTTGTCTAATAGTAAAGAATAAGTTTTGGACGTAAATATTGAGGCCATTTAGTAACTTTTTTTAAAAAGAATTTCGAGTTTATCTAGTTATTATATAAATATTAGGATTAGTGTAAGAGTATAAAATTTTGGGGTCACAACTTTAAATGAAAAACTAGTTTGAATTTTACAAGTAACCTGTGTTTAGAGTCTTTAATGTTTATGTTCGGGCTTGTAATTTTATTTTTAGTTATTTTAATTGAAGTTAAAATTATAAGTTGCAAAGGAGAAATTCAAAAGCAAAAAGAATTTCATGATTAATTCTTTTAATTGTCATTGCACTTTTTGATTAGTTTGATAGTTATATTTTTGTCGTGCTTAGATTGGTGGGCTTGCAAAAAAAAAAAATGATTTAGAAAAAAAGCACTGAAAAAAACCAATGCAATATCCACTAATTTAGTTACTTGTGAATTTGGTATTAATATTGTAGTTATTGAAAAAAATATTGCCGATTACTACAAAAAAAACTATCTCTTTATATTATAAAGTACAATATAATTTAAATTTCAAAAGATAAACAAAATGATTTTTACTTTTCGTGGTAGAGATCTCTTTAAATTTTACTTTAAAATTAATCCGACGACTAATATTAACATTCTAAATTTAATAGAAAAAATAAGCCCCTAAGAATGTATTTGGGGTAAATTTTTAAAAGTGTTTCAAGAACTTATAAATTCTTATAAATATTTTAAACAAAAACAAAATAGTATTTGAAACCGTCCCACCCCCACCACGACGACCCCTATCGTCCCACTACCACTCTCACCACCATTACCACTACCATCACAGTCACCACCCCACCACCACAGTCAATGTCGTCGGCACCACCATCACCACACCCATCGCCCCACCACCACCATCACTATTACTATCACCACCGGTGCCGTCACCCTACTACCACCATCGCCTTTTCCACAACAACAACCACTGTCCCACCACCACCGTCATCGCCTTATCACCACCATCCCTACTTTTGCCACCCCACCACTAGCACCATCACCATCACCATCACCACCATTTATACTACCACCACCCTCACCCTCACCCCCACCGTCCCACCACTATCATACTTACTACTACACCCCACCACCACCACCACAATCGTTGCCACAATCATTGTCGTCCCATCATCACCTTTACCACCACTACCCCCACCGGCCCACGACCATCACCACTATTACCACCGCCACGACTACCCCCCATCACTACTCCACCGCCATCACCCACCACTATCACATCTCATTTTTATATTTATCATCACTACCATCAGCATCTCACGACTATTGTCGCCACCCACCACTGCTGTCACCCACCCCCACCACACCTATAAATACCGTCATTTGCCACCACCCATCATACTGTCACCCAGAAACATCCGTGGTCGCCCACCACCACCATCGTCATTGTCCATCATCACAACCCACTACCGTCCTCATCCCACCACCACTACCGTCCTCACCCATGACTACCAGTACTACCGTCACTGTTGCCACACATGGCTACCGCCATTACTGCTACCCACCACCTCTTATCCCCACAATAACCGATGTCTAAATTCATTTATCTCTTCTGTATATTTGTGATTTGATTTTAGATGTAAATGTAAATATGTTTATTGTTAATCGTTATTTTATTACTTTGTGCTTTCAGACACAAACAATAACTAGTTTATTTATAAAGACTAAAAATTAAGTTATGAATGACTAATATCCTGATTTTTAGTAGTAGAAAAACACTTTTTAGGACATTGATAATGAAATTAATATGCAATGTTTTTAAAATATAAAAAGCTTCATTTCTTCATAAACTTTTGTAATTAGCCTTTTCCAATGTTCTTTTGTTTTCATAAATTTTATATACTAGCTTTTGACTCCTATATGCTAAATAAAGTTTTAAGTATCAAATATGATATAAGTCAATACAATTAAATCATATTATTTTGTCAATTGCAAAAAAAAATTCAAAACTTATAGTAAAAGCATACTTTTTCTTAGACCCCACAATAACATAAATTTTGTGCATTATAATGTTGTTTAGGTAAAATATCCACCCAATATTAAACTTTTGACTCCACCCCTGAATCTTCACCATTCTAAGTAATCTTTGGATTCTCTGATTTTTTGTAAGAGTGATATCATGTCATTATTGATATATGATATAATCAACTAATAGTAATATAACAAATAAAATTGGTGAATTTTACTGTTTCAGCATGGTGTTTTATTAGATAGATTGATTATTGGTAGTTATTAAAATAAAATAAAAAACCCACTAAACACACAATATTTTATAAACTAGTTAAATGTATCATCAAATAATATTAATAACGTGATTTCATAGTTATATCTGATATATGATATCATCAATTAATAGTAATATAACAAATAAAATTGGTGAATTTTACTATTTCAACATGGTATTTTGTTAGATAGATTGATTATTAGTAGTTATTAAAATAAAAAAAAAACCTTCTAAACACACAATACTTTATAAACTAATTAGATGTATCATTACGTAATATTAATAGTGTTATATCTAATATTTTCTCAAATAAAAAAAAACCCATGGGAGAACCAAACAAATGAACAACAGAGATAAGGGAAGGAACTGATGGGAATCAATCTCTCCAAAGCCAAGACATTGGTCGGCTTAACGACAATGAAATAACGTAGAAAATCAAGTTTGATAATGGGATTTTTTTGGTACATAAAATAGAGATGCAAATAGACTAATTTATATATCTTTCAGGAATATTGTCTTTTAGTATCACACAACTATTTGTAAGAAATTCCACTGCAGATCGGAGTCGAAACTAAAGTCTCACCATATGCTTTGGACATTGAAAAATAGGTTTAGTCCCACCAAACTCCCGTAACTGTTAGGGGTGCAACTCGGGCGGGTTGGACAGTCAACCCTAGTTCTATTCTAAGTATATAATCTTCAACCCCAACCTTAACCCTAGCTCGGGTCGGGAAACTCAACCCGAACACTACCCAAGTTTAATGCAAGTGGACTCGGGTTGAATTTAGATTAATAATTTTGGGATGATTTCAGGTTACTTTGTGGGTTAATTTCGGGTTACTTCAATCAAATTTTTAACATAAAAATCATAATATTAAGAACTCAATGTTTGAAATAATCCAACTATAACCATACAGAACATAAATAAATACAACTACAATCCTTGCACAAACATAGAGTTCACTGCTTAAACAAAATCCTTGCACAACTAGAATCCTTGAGAGAGACTGAGAGTGAGTGGGGGCCTGAGGGAGACGCACATTTGAGTTAAGATTAACCTTAGGATAAAATTGTATTTATATAGTATTAATTCGAGTTGAACCCGATTATTAACTTGGATTGACCTCGATTTTAATATTCGGGTTCAACGTGTGAACTCGATGGCTCAAACCGAGGCCGGCCCAAATTAAATTCGGGTTGAAGTTTTTTGACTCAGACCCAACCCAAGTATTAAAATCCTAGCCCAAGTCCTAATTTTTTCGGGTTAGCCCGCCCAAATTGCACCCCTAGTAACTGTGGAGCCTCGAGCTAAGGACGGATTTTTAAAATTACTTAAAAAACTTATAACTTTTCATAAGTACTTTAAAAAAAAAAAATGTTTGGACCTGGCCCACCACCACCACTACAGTCACCCCACCACCACAGCTACCCCCACCACCACTACCACCGTTGCCGCCACTACCTCATTATCACCTCTACCACAACAACCACTACCACTATCACACCCCACCACCACTATCACCACTACCATTACCACCACCCTTATTGTCCCACCACCACTGTTATCGCCACTCTACCATTACTCTTACCGCCCCACCCCCTACCATTGCTGTCGCCCCACCCCCACCCCTACTACCCCACCACCAGTTCTTCTACAGCAACCATCACTATCGCCCCACCACTATCACACTATCATCGCCCCGCCACCCCTACTGCTTGCCCCTATTATAATCGGTACGTAAATTTCTTTCTCTCTCATCTATCTTTTTAATTTGATTATGAGTATGAATACAAATATATTTATTATTGATTTTTTTTTATTATTATTTCGTGCTTTCAGACACAAAAAATAACTAATAATTAAATATAAAAGCGTTACGTGTGGATTGTTCTGATGATAGAAAATAAGAGCTACAACATCGAAAGGTAATTGGACCATAGACTTAAAAGGCTACCAAAATATTCTTTGCAGGTGCGATGCATGCTATGATTTGGGTCCCAGGCACTGCCTTTCCAGGGTGGGGGCGACTCGGAGTCCACCTGAGACATGACTTAAATATATGATTATGTATAAGTATATATGATTGTGCATGCGTTTGTATAAAATTTTTACAAAGCTGTTGGCTGTAAGATTGGTTGATGTGCTGCCTAGAGTGATTTCTATGGAGCAGCATGGGAGTACCACATAATTATCTAGATGTAGAAGATTTGAACTAAAAAATTAAGTATTTCTAGGGTTGTGTTGGATCCACAATTAATCCTACGGATTCTTAGGATTGTTATACTCATTTTATGTCCTATAGTTTTCTTGGATCGAGCAAAGAATCACAACTTTTTCTACACTAATAGAGTTAGTTGATCCACTGATATATTGAGCAACGGTATAGGATCAGATCCCAAAGATAGTAAGGTTTTTCTTTTTTATAAAATAAATTATTTTTCAAAAATTTTATATAAAACTGGGATAGCTACCTTTCAAAAAACTATAATAATATGGGAAATGCTTATGTTTTATTCTTCTGAAGGTGGGACAAAAATATAAAATTAATTAATTATTAATTCAAATTAAAATTTAAACATTAACCCCTTTTGATTAACATGAAAAAGGGGATAGATCTATTGAATCGTATGAAATATATATTTTTCGTTTTGTTTCGTGTATAAATAGAAATTTATAACTTGTTATTAGTTCGTTCTTAGACGAGATTTTTCGAAAAAAAATTCATCGTTTATGGACAAAGGGATCGCGAAGATAAGAGGTGGGCCATGAGATAAACTACTTTGGAGGGACAAAGTACGAACAAGATTCTTTTTTTCCTCAACTCTTTTCCGTCTATCATTCCAACCCTTATCTTTAAAGGGGAGAATCACTACGTGATTACATATTAAAATTATTAATGATTATTTAATCCCACGAGGAAGGATCTTCATCATCATCCAGAATGGAATGTTTTATGTAGTCTCCAAACGTAAAATTATCATATTAACCTTCTTTAGAGGTAATAGAGAATTGAAAATTTTAATTTATTTCAATTCAACGAAAAAAAAAAAGTGTGAATAAAATTCCGATCCTTTGTAACGAGAACACCGTAAAAAACTAGGGTCTATTTTTGGATGAAAATAAACATTTTGATTGTGATAAAAATGTATTAATTCAATTAAAGTTCTTTTTTTGGCCGAATTACATTTTGTACAAGTCAAGCCCTCTTTATATTTTGTTTCTCTTGATGTAGAAAATCGTCTTACAAATTACTCTACTCAGCAGAAGTTGAAAAAAAATTAGTCAGATAGTTTGGACATCAGTGTTTTAGTTGTTAATAACTTGAATTATAAAACTCGGGTGTCATACGAATTATCTGATTAATCTATGACTTTTGATAATTATGTGCATCTCAAATTCGTCATAAAGACACTTCTCAATCACTGGAAAAAAGAAAAAAGAATAACTAAAGAAGAGAATATAATTCTATTTGAACTCCTTAAATATTATACTTAAAAAAAATACAAGAACAAATAAGACGGTTTAAATTTAACAATTTGTCTTATTACTTATATTTTAACCTTTTAATCATAATAAATCTTTTATTTAATATTAATTTTTTAAACACAATAAATATTTTAACTGCCCATATATTTTTCAAATACACTAAAAAGAAAAGTGTTTTACACGAGTTGACCCTATTTACTACATTTAAAAAAAAAACAAGAGTCAAAGACTTAAGGGTAATATTGTCAATTGGTTTCAATAAGACAATATTTAACATGAAGATAGTAAAAGGTAATTTTTAAAGTTGAAAAGAAGTTAAAGGGGTGTGCTGTGTGCTTGTTGTCTGAAGTGGAAGGCACCTGTTCCTACGTTGTCTCTTCGTAACCGTGTGGGTCACAGTGAAGTGAGACCTCACCTAGGTGGGTCCGACCTTTCTCTCTAACTTTAGTCCAACACGACACCAATTTCATCAATACTACGATACTGCCCATGGACTTCTATTTAGTAATCCTTAATCACGTTCCTATTAAACCCACCGATTAGCTTAGCCTTTTTTTTTTTCAACGATCAAAGGTGTTTGGTCTAATTTATATGTATATTGGCTAATCATCTTTTTAGTCTGGTCAAAAATAGACAATTTACATCAAAATAAAAGTATTTATAATCTAACTCTAAAAGATTACAAATATTTGAATTCAAAACGTCTGAGTTTATAATTCGTCTATATTATTACTTGAATTATCTTTAGAGTTTCTGATTAACCTTTCAAAATTTGGTAAACGAACCTCCTCTGTAATGCACTCCAACTATAAAAAATTAGTGTGTATAATGACCCCCTCATATTATACATTCGTGTGTATAATATGACATTGGTAGGAATTTATCCCATTTAAGTTTAGTATTTACGAAATTAGGTTGTAAATAGCTTGATTTATTTGACTTATTTAATAAATGAGTCGTGAATAAAATACATTAATTTTGGCACGACAACATTCATATGGTTTAGGCACAATAGAGACTGATATCTTAACACAACCCATCAACTCCTTATACAAAATTTGACTTGAATATACCAAGATTTAAAGTAATGAATTCGGTTCAAAATCGGGTGGACCTATCGTACTCACTTGAAAATAAAATTGTGCATGAATTGAATCAATTTAGCATAATACCACTTGCACAATCAATTATCATCCTATGAAGAGTAAAAACAATTTTTTGTGTTAGCCAAAAAGAATTAGCCTCCAAACTTTGTCCATAATTCTTTGAAAGGCAATATGCTCTTCATGGAATTCTTCATGAAAGGCAATGTGAATTTGTTTGTCTAACATATTATTCAAATTCAAATTAAAATTCAAATTCGTTTTATCAAATTTTATGGATTCAAATCAATTTGATTGTTATCCCATCCGAATACTAAATAAATATATTAAGCAATTTAATAATTATTAAATAAATTTGAATTAAAATTTAGGCATAATTTATTAAAATGAACTATAATTAAGTT
The DNA here is from genome assembly GCA_963454935.2 of Ilex paraguariensis. Taxonomy (NCBI): domain Eukaryota; kingdom Viridiplantae; phylum Streptophyta; class Magnoliopsida; order Aquifoliales; family Aquifoliaceae; genus Ilex; species Ilex paraguariensis. The sequence goes on along the minus strand of CAUOFW020000003.1, from coordinate 290,493 downwards.
ATTCATAATATTTATCTAATATTACAGTTAGAAAGCTGAATTTCTTAACTTATAAAAGTATAATAATAGTTAAGATTGATCTAATTTTTATCTACTTTGATCCACTTGTACAAAATTCATCCCAAATTTTTTTTCCTCACTCAAAAGCATCAACTTCTCTACCTGGCTCCCAAGACCAAATAACTCAATTAACATACTCCCCAATATTAAATAATCATATTAATTCACACCTACTTCTCTTAACTTTAGTTTTAAATTGTGTAATAAAAAAACTTAATAATTATTTAATATGCAAATATTAGAAGATCAGTTCAATTTTTAATATTATATTGTGTATTCAGATACAAGATTGTTGCTAGTATCTAATATTTCAAGTGAATATCCAATTTTTAACGATTATAAATATGAAATGTAAAAATAAAATTCAACAAACAGGATCTATTGAAAGACTTAAATAGAGATATCCCAAATGTTGTTGAATGTGAAGGTTAATTATACTAATTCTAGTTTCCAAGTGTTATGGTGTTTTTTTTTTTATTGGGATGTTCGGATCAGCTTACGTGCACTTCGATTAATTCTCTATTTGATTCGGTCAAAAGCAGACCATTCACGCCGGAACTGAGGTATTAATGAAGAATAAATCTCTTATGCCCTAACTCTAAGAAATTGTCAAAATTTCTTGACCATTGACTTTATCTCTATAAGGAATAGTAATTAATTTAGTAATCTCTTTTGAATTAATGCACTCTTGGTCATGGTCCATGTTTCCCTTCAACCCCGAGTACACCACTTTAGGGTTATCATTCTTCAATTGCATTTAAGATCTAATATTATAGTTTGGAAATCAAGATATTCTCTAATACCTATTTTTCATTTTTCTTCTTAATAAATTAGTTATAATGTATCTTATTGAGAGACCGACTTATATAATAAGTTTCACTAAAGTTCATTGCAAGTGATTTACTGAAAAAAAAAAAAAAATTATATATCAAAGTGAATCTCATTCTACAATTCGACAACACTAAAAATTTAAGATCTCTTACTTCACTTATAGTAATGTCAAACCCCCCCCCCCCCCCCCCCCCCCCCCCCCCCCCCCCCCCCCCCCCCCCACCCCCCCCCCCCCCCCCCCCCCCCCCCCCCCCCCCCCCCCCCCCCCCNCCCCCCCCCCCCCTTCACCCCAATTATCTCGGGCGGGGCCCTAGTCATAGGCGTAAGACTACTGCCTAGGCCCCCAAATAAATAGGAATAGTAGGGGTCCAATTTTTTTTTAGGACCCAAATTTTAATTAGTATTACAATTTTAGGTACAATTTATGAATTGATAAAAAAGTCAACCACAAATTACCAAGTTTGAGTAGATTGAACAATAAATTGATGAAATTTTTGTGCCCTTCAGATCAATAAGTCAACACAAATTCAAGCAAACACAAAACAACTCATTAAATTTTACATGATTATAAGTAAGACAAACATATACTAAGTGAATTTTGACATGACACGACTGAATGATTATTCTTATATTTTTTTTTTTTCAATCTTATCTATTTTTATGTAAATATTGAAAAAATGAAAAAAACTTAAAGTTGAGACATTTTTTATATGAGTATGATTGTTTGATTAATTATTTTTTTAGATACACAAAAAATACTTACGAAATGTCTGAATAATAGAAGGAGTGTGAGTTTTCTATTCAAAATTCTTATTTGTTTTTCTAAAAATAATTTTGTTGTACTATTTATTAATAATTTTGTTGTATTAATAAATTTTAATTTTTTTTTTGATATTTTCAATTGATAGCTGATTAAATATATTTTAGTCTCTCTAAATTCAACTTCAATTAATGAATTTCTTATAACTAAAACTTGAATACAAAAACTGAATTAGTAGTTTCTCATCTCAAATATGAAATTTTTTTTTAAATAAATATATATTAATATTTAAATTTTTTGCCATCTATCAAGCCGCAAAGAAAGGGGGGGGGGGGGTTATCCTGTTCACTAGCCAGTAAAGTACTTTCTTAAACGACGATTTGATATGTGAAGTACGGATACTCGGGATACATATTTTTACGTATTTGATAATAGTTAAATATTAAAATATTTTATAGATATTTTTATAATAGAGCAATGTGTATAATTTTTTAGTTGAACTTTTAACATCTCTTTTCGAATTACATACTATACAATACATTAACAAAAATTTCATATTACTTCAAAGGTACATGAGTGTTTTTTAAGTATTACCTACAATTACATGTCAAAAGACTATATAGTAAAGTTATTATATTATAATCTTAGTAAAAATTACTTCTAAATACTGGATAAATATTAACTTTAATTCTTTTAATTAGTCACTTCACTTTGTGAATATACCACAGTTACACGATATATATTTTTTTGAAACTAAAAAGAATTATTAATTTTTCTTATTATATGTTAAAGAATAATCAAAATATATAAGTATTAAGTTGGTTAAAAATATTAAATATATTTTATTATAACCGTATCCTGGTCATACTGATATCCTATTTTTTTAGATTTTGTTGTATCGCCGTATCCGTATCCGTAACCGTAGCCGTGCTTCATAGGATACATATAATGGGAATTTTTGCAGTAATTAAATCATTTTCCCACTTATTAAAAGGAAAAAAAAAAGAGTTGATCCACTAAATTATGACGTCACAAGCACATTTCCACCATGATATCATGTGTATCTCAACCTATGCACATGCCCACATGTGCATTGTACTAGAAGAATCAAGCCAGCTCATTTTTCTGTCGAAGTGGACTACAATATTAGTGAGGATATTTTTTTTTTTTTGGGTTCAACGATAAAACGTGAAAAGAGTTTAGATCAATTAACGCGTATTTTGATTAATTTTTTTTAATTTGATTAAAAAAAATTATTTACACTGAAACTAAGATATTTATGAAGAATAATTCTCTCATGACTTGACCCTAATACTCCATTTGATATTATGAAAAAATAGAAGAATGAAAAGTTGAAATGATGAAAAATTAAAGGGATAAATTAAATATCATGTTTGGTAAGGAAGCAAAATAGGAAGGATAGAAAAGTGGATGAATTCACTTTCCTTCTAACTTATCAAAATCAATCCCTCCAAAATCAGAAGAAAAGTTGATGGAAAGTTAATTATTTATGTTGAAATGTATCTTATTTGTATATATATTATGTATATATATATATTATAAAATTTTTAAAATTAAAATTAAAATTTATTTATTTTTCATTTAAAATAGGAGTGAAAATTTTTGATTCAACACGACTCGAACTCGATACGAATTTAATGACACAAACTTGAAAATGACCTAACATGCAAATAAAAAATTTGAAATGCTCATAATTTTATGACTCAACACGAATCTGACACGATAAGACTCAATTGTCACTCCTAATCTTAGTCAACACAAAAAAAAATTAAATAAAAAAATTAGTCATTTTTTTTCCATTCATCCAACCAAACATCAAGGAATGAAAATATATTATTCCTACTTTCCATCTTTGAAAGAAGGAAAGTGTATTATATTTATTTTTCATCATTAAAGGATAAAAGATGTATCTCTACTATTTTTCATCATTCCTACTAAGAACATAAAGAATTAGTAAAATTTGAATTCAAGATTCAAACTCAAGATAATTCTCTTATTTATAGCTAGTCTTATATAAGAAAGAAAATTTACTGATTTATTGTTGAATTATTCATTGCAATAAATTTAATTATAACAACTCGTGCAGTTTGAATAATACAGTTAATATGTCAATATTTTAAGGTCTAAACTCGCCGACATGTGGAAGTTTATGAGTAAAACACGTTCAATTCATAAATTCACGTTAAAATCATAATTGTTGGGAATATATTTTGTGAAACTGATGTATCGAAAACTTAGGTTGCTTTTGGATCAGATGTTGTCACTCAAACGAATACAAACAAATTACACTGCCTTTAAAATCAACACAAAATCTCAATGAATCATAATTAACTATCAAAAGCCATCTCTCTCTCTCTCGGAAGAGCAAATCGAGTCCCTATTCACTGTTGTTGGAGTGCTACATTTCGGGAAAAAAAAAAGAAGAAAAAATTGAATTGGAATGAAAACTTTATGCCATATTTAATGGGTTATAGTACAATAATCAATGTACTATGCTAATCCTCTTGATTTGGTTTTTTTGGGTCACTAAGCTTGTATGGAGATGCTTTTGATAATGCACACTAATAATCACCGTGGCAATAATGTAATTTTAAAATAAATAAAGGGCTTCTTGCAGTTGTAATCATTATAATACAGAATAATGTGTCTCTCTTTCGCACAGTACTCTTCTCTTCACTGTCTTTGTCACAAAGAGCTCTGGTTTGAAGTGTCATAAGAAACGAGAGATTCTTCATTAAGGTTGGTATGCCAAAACTAACGACTGATTTTGGTATCCTAAGCTTACATTTTCATTTTTTTTCGGTTTGGGGACTGTTTCCCCCCCCCCCCCCCCCCCCCCNACTATCAAAAGCCATCTCTCTCTCTCTCGGAAGAGCAAATCGAGTCCCTATTCACTGTTGTTGGAGTGCTACATTTCGGGAAAAAAAAAAGAAGAAAAAATTGAATTGGAATGAAAACTTTATGCCATATTTAATGGGTTATAGTACAATAATCAATGTACTATGCTAATCCTCTTGATTTGGTTTTTTTGGGTCACTAAGCTTGTATGGAGATGCTTTTGATAATGCACACTAATAATCACCGTGGCAATAATGTAATTTTAAAATAAATAAAGGGCTTCTTGCAGTTGTAATCATTATAATACAGAATAATGTGTCTCTCTTTCGCACAGTACTCTTCTCTTCACTGTCTTTGTCACAAAGAGCTCTGGTTTGAAGTGTCATAAGAAACGAGAGATTCTTCATTAAGGTTGGTATGCCAAAACTAACGACTGATTTTGGTATCCTAAGCTTACATTTTCATTTTTTTTCGGTTTGGGGACTGTTTCCCCCCCCCCCCACCCCCTTGAATTTACTCTGTTCCGGCTTGGGGACTCTAATTTCCCCCCCTGAATTCAGGACTTTCCGGGAAAATCTGTAGCTGAGTTCAGATTTCAGGGATGACTTGACGTCATTGGAAATGGGTCGGTGGTTTCTAGGTGAAAGGTTGGACCTTTTCCTTTCATTTTTCTCATCTCCCCCCTCTCTCTGTGCTTGCCTGTGTGTGCTTGTGTTTGTATTTGTGTGTGTTGTGTGTGTGTGTGTGAGCGAGCGAGAGAGAGAGAGAGATGAAGTTGTTTCAAGTTTCATCTCTGTGTCTCACTGGGTCAAATTTTGGAATGTTTGAGTGTCTTGTTTATAGTCTAAGAATTTTTTTGATTAATTATCATCTTGTTGTTTGAATTTCTTAGTATATTTGTTTCTGACTTTACACAATTTAGTGCATTGCATGATTACCTATTGTTTTTGTTGGTAAGAATGCAGTACTCATATCTTAAAACATGACAAAGTTGGAAGTAAATGTTGGGTTAATTAAGAATCAAAGAAAAAAAAAATTAAAATAAGAATCAAAGAGGTGAATTTCATGGTTTTGTTGCAAATTTATTTGAATAGCAAACTTATGTGCGGATTATTGCCTTAGTACCTCTTAATGCCCTGTAGAAGTAATCCTGAATTCCTGATAAATATTTTTGCTGTTGAAATCCAAATAAAATGGCAGATTGTATGGTTGGCTATGTTGTTTGAACTCGAGAATATTTCTGAGCCTTTTGACAAACGGAGTATTCGGATCCAAATACTCTCTATTATACTTTCACTCAATTTTAGTCTTGTCTTGACGAGGGGTCTACTTATAGAAAGTGGGTCCCATATGAATTCGTGGTAGGTGAAAATGTAATGGAGAGTTGAGATATCCTGGTTGTATCCCACACTTAAGCCTATTGCAGAAGGGTGAGAATTGCATACTTTGACTAGAAATGTCATGAAATAGTTATATGAAGTATCCCAGGACTTGTATTAGCTTTATAGGATTTAATCAATCACATTTTCTGATTATCTCGGCTATCTTCCACCCAGTTGCAGCACCAGAATATTATAGGCTTACTTCAAGCATGTTAGTTTCCTGGTTTGTGAAACATCTGCCATTTTCTAAATAAAGGCATTGTTTTGCACTTCTTTGATTGCTTTTTAATCAGCAAAAAGCGAGGATATTTCATGTCGCATACGACTTAACAAACCTTTGATTTGCATGTGAACAATATGAAGCAATGGCTTTGAAGGAGTGGGAAAATCTTGCTGGTTGTAGAAAACTGTCACTTGCTGTGGAAAATCTTATATATATTAGATAGCTAGTGATGTATCATGGAAATGATGATCTTTTTTAGGCTTGAACTCTGCTGTTAATACTGCCTTAGATTATGTTAATTAGACTTTCATTTTCTTTTTTTCATTTTGTCGATTTGTTCTCCTTCATCACATTACTATTTGGTTGCAGATTATGCTGCTTTGCTATAAGAGATCCTTTCCTATTGTTTGGAGTCCAGAGTTCCTGATAGTATAACTCCAATTCACAGATGTCAGAAAGTGCATCTAGCAGTTGTTAAGAGCGAAATCATAGGGCTTCGTCTCTTGCAAGCAATGATTTCCCAGTTTCATGCATGTTTCATACCGATTTGACTTAAGCCTTGTGTCAATTCTTCCTGCCAGAGAAAGAATACCCAAATATTCTGTTAAAAATAAGGAGCAAGGCAGACTAATTTAATCAATGCAAGCATCACAGCACCACAGAAGTTCAGGCATGTCCAACACATTGTATTACCAGCCAATGCAAAAATTTGACTTCTATTGTTCGCCGCAGGTTCAAACTTTAGACCAGGAGTTGTACTACAAGAGCAGCAACGGTGGAAGCCAATACCCCACACAGACTTTCCATGTACAGTACTGCACCCTGGAGTCATCCACCGCAACTAGCAGTTACACTGTTTACAACTCACCATCAACTGTCGGCTTCTCACCAAATGGAAGCCCCATTTCCAAACAGGAATCTCAGTCATACCCATCCGATCCACTCCACTCACCAGACATGGCAGACAATACCCATGGTTCTCCAGTTTGCGGATCCTGCACTATGGATGATATGAATAGCTTTATGCACAAGCTGAGAGAACTGGAAACAGTAATGCTGGGACCTGATTATGATATTCTTGACAGTTATGATAATACCTTGCCAGGTAGTGTAGCCTCACCCGATATAGATAGTTGGAGGCAAATCATGGAGGCTATTGCCAGAAGGGACCTGAAAGAGGTTCTCATTGCCTGTGCAAAAGCAGTATCAGATACCGATTTGTTGACTGCGCAATGGTTGATGTCTGAGTTACGTCAAATGGTATCAGTTTCTGGTGAGCCAATCCAGCGTCTGGGAGCATATATGTTGGAAGGGCTTGTTGCAAGATTGGCTGCTTCAGGGAGTTCCATCTGTAAAGTTTTGAAATGCAAAGAACCTGCAAGCGCTGAGCTTCTTTCTCATATGCACATTCTTTATGAGGTCTGCCCATACTTCAAGTTTGGATATATGTCAGCAAATGGTGCCATTGCAGAAGCAATGAAGGATGAAAACAGGGTTCACATCGTCGATTTCCAAATTGCTCAAGGGAGTCAATGGATTACTCTAATCCAGGCTTTTGCATATCGCCCTGGTGGGCCACCCCACATCCGCATAACTGGTATCGATGATTCCACATCTGCTTATGCACGTGGAGGAGGACTGAACATCGTTGGTCAGAAGCTATCCCAGCTTGCCAAGTCATTTAATGTGCCTTTCAAGTTCCATCCTGCAGCCATGTCTGGTTGTGAGGTTCAGCTGGAAAACCTGGGAATTCGACCAGGGGAGGCACTGGCTGTGAATTTCGCGTTTATGTTACACCACATGCCAGACGAAAGTGTCAGCACTCAAAATCATCGTGACCGGCTGTTGAGGCAGGTTAAAAGTTTGTCTCCCAAGGTGGTGACCCTTGTTGAGCAAGAATCTAATACAAATACTGCAGCATTTTTCCCTCGTTTCGTTGAGACTCTGGATTACTATACGGCTATGTTTGAATCGATTGATGTGACTCTTCCGAGAGAACGCAAGGAACGGATCAATGTTGAGCAGCACTGTCTGGCAAGAGATGTGGTTAACATAATAGCTTGTGAAGGGAGTGAGAGGGTGGAACGGCACGAGCCGCTCGGGAAGTGGAAGTCACGGTTCAGAATGGCAGGTTTTACTCCATGTCCATTGAGTTCTGTGGTGAATGCTACAATCAAAAGGTTGTTACAGAACTACTGTGACAGATATAGGCTTGAAGAAAGAGATGGAGCTCTGTATCTTGGTTGGATGAAGAGAGATTTGGTTGCTTCTTGTGCATGGAAGTGAAAACAGAGGCAGTGTTTTGACTTGTTTTTAAAGGATCTGGAGGCCAAGCTGAGGTAGAACCTTTTATCTGCTTGTTCTTTTGTAAGTTGCAAATAATTGGAACAATGGGTTCCCTCAGTAGTGCATCTTCAATATAAGTGATATTTAGCTTCGGAACTGTTTTTTTTGAATTTCCTTACGAATTCTCTAATCTCAGTGTTGATGGTTTATTTTTGACCGAATCGGAGAAGGGATTAGTCGAGATGCGCGTAAGTTAGTTCGGACATCCTTGACTATTGAACAAAAAAAAAAGTGTTATTTTAGTGCCACAATACAAAATACTATTTTTTGGAGTTTAGTTATAAACTTGTGGAAGTTAAGTTATAACTTTTGAGGGTCGTTTTGGGGATTGATGAGATCAATAATGACAATTTTTGTAGAGGCCAAAATGTAACTTTAGACCCCCAAAAGTTTGTTTTTTTTAAGGATTGATCATGACGATTTTGTTATAACTTAGACCTCAAAAGGTTGTATTTTGAATTAAACAGGTGGTAAACTTCGGTATCGTACCTCTTTTGGTATTGAAGTCGAAACCTTTGGGATTTCCTTCCACCCACCAATTTATGTTTTTTGTTTGAAATGGAAGAGTTTTACACATTGTCAACTTAGCAACTGTACTGTTTAGTGTCTAGTTTTTTTCTTTCGAATATCTATTGAAAACATTATGTAATAATTTTTTAAATATAAATATATATAAAAAAAACCATTTTATACCTATTTAAGGCCCATTGGAGCCAGCCTGTTTGGTGCTCATTAGGGCTGGCTCAGTGGGCAGAAGTGAGACTAGGTATTTCAAGACGGGCTAGCCTGAGACTGGCATAGCTGGTGGATAGCCTGGGCTGCTAACAGTTTGGGTCGGCCCAGAAGAGCCCAGAGCCCAATAATTTCAAATAAGTCATTTTTTTTTAGTGGAAATTAAAAAGAAGTGTAATACGAAACTTGTAAATTTATTAGGTCACTAAGGACAAATGATATGCCCTATTTGATAGATAGATCTATAGGGCTCTTCTCCTTTTTGTTTCTTATTATGACCTTAAATTATTGTCATACCTTTATCTATTTTGTCTCACTCTTTCTCTCTACTCTCTTCATTCATTTTTTCACTCATCTCCCTTTAATTTCTCTATCCTATTTCTTTCGTCAATCTCTCTTCCACCTTCATTTAAATTTTTATCTTTCCTCTCTCTTTCGTCTCTCTTCATTTAATTTATCTCTCATCTCTTTTCCATCAACTTATCAATTTTATCTCTTTGACAAAACCTCTTCTATCCACAGCTCAACCTGCGAGCTTGTTCGAAAATTTTTTTATATACAATTTTAGTTAAAATAATGAATATTTTTATAAATTAATATTTGTATAAATTATATTTTTGAATCAAAATTAGAGTTAAAATTGATAAAAATAAGGTAATGAATAATTTTATTTTTGATTAAGGGATGAACTACATCCAATAGAATGAATGCATCCCAACTAAATTGTCTCATACTCACTTATCTATCATCTACATTATTCTATCCTTTAAAAATTGTATCCTTAATATATGAAAAAGAAAATAATACATTATTTATAGTATCTAAATTTTTAAAACTTCAAATTTTGACATTGTAAAACTTATTTTAAAGTTTAAAATTTAATGATTTAAAAGTATAATTTTTTTTTTCAAAAGAATTGTGGACAGGCTAGGCTGTGTGGGCGAGGTCTTGAATGAAGTTTAAATGGATTTTTTGGGCCAAGTTATTGGGTGGGGCTTTGGGCTCAATAATCAGTTTAATGGGTTCTTTTTGAGGATATTGATCTCGGACGAACCAACTATTGAGGCTATCAAGCATCGTGTTTATTTTTTTTGGGCCGAGTAACAAAATTCATGGATAATCCGCCCCATGAACACCCCTAATTCTATGTCCTATCTATTCCTTTCCATCCTACTCATTCTATTTCCAATCCTTTCCATCTAGGGATGTCAGTGGACCGAAGCGGGGGCGGGGAGTGTGGTCTTCATCCTCGTATCAGCTTGAAAAAACTTCGTTCATCCCCGTCCGCGGGTAAATTTCTAATCCCCGTCCCCGCTTCCCCCATACCCGCCTAAGCCCAAGCCCAAGCCCAAACTCAAGCCTAATCTAAAATTTTAAATAATCCAACAACATTCTAAATAATTTAACGTAGTCTAACACAACATAATGTAAATAGCAAAATGTATAAGCCAAAACAATATAGTATTCTATTTAAAGTGTCATTGGACCACAAAAAGAAAAACGAAACTATTAGAGAAAAAAGAAGAAAAGAAAAATAAAATTGAACTAAAAAAATGATAGCACTACACTTAAAATTTTCAAGAGAAATTTTTGTTATTACAATTCATATTACATCTATAAAGTGTTAAAAGATGAAAACTTAAAATTTCGCTAATTCAATAATTCTTTTCATTTCTTAGTTCACTCTAGTAGAGGAACTCATCAACCTCCATTCACAATATTTCTATCCACGATGAAATGCAAAACTATCTTACTCTCTCTTTTCTAGTTTTTAGAGCATGGTCAATCCAAACTCCTAACAATTTTAATTAGTGAGCACAAATACAAAAAAGAACAATCAGGGACAAAAGTTGATAAAATTACCACATAGCAATGTCACTTGTTAGTTTGATTACCATATTTCTAGATTGGTAGTTACAGTAAATATATTTAGTCAGGACTTGGGAGTATTTATATATATAACGAGCGGGGCGGGAGTAAGGATAAGTCTATCTCCGCCTTCATCCCCGTACGGGTTTATATGAGTATCCCCGTATACGTGTACCGTTCAATACGTATAGTCCATTCCGGTCCAAACAAGACGGGTTTGAACGAATATCCGTTTTTCCTCGGTCCACTGACATCCCTACTTCCATCCTACTCATTCTATCTCCTTTCTCTTCCATCTCACTCCTTCGATCTATTCATTGTATTACTTGTTTTCATACTTCTTTGGTATTTGTACTCTTTAAATCCATTAGTATATTGATAGATTATCTACTATTCAAATCGATGTAGATATTGACTCATCTTATGTAGCAAAAAGTATTATCAATCTTGTCCTTGGAAATGTTACAAATATCATTGTTGATTGTGTAATTTTTAAAGAGGTTTATGTATACTTAGAGCTGTATGTGGTGAATTTTTTTTCTTAATTTTGGTATATGAAGAGGCTGGCCCTCATTATTACACGTGTTATGAAAATTAGAGCTCACGCGAGGATGACCAGACAAGGCACGTGAGAAAGGCATGAGTCACCGAGACAAATACACTTAGTTGAACTATTCAATAAGCTTGGCAAGCAGAGAATGAGCTCGGCTCTTACCAAACCGTGCTATTTAATAAGCCAGGAAGCAATGAATGAGTTCGGCACTAGTCAACATGCTTGGTGTTCGAGGAATGAGTTTGATCCTGATCATGACCAAGTTGAATTGAAATAACAAATAGAAAGATAAAGATTCGCCAAAAACTTAGGCGTACAAGATAAGCTAGCAAACTTAATTATAGGCCAAGGGAACTACTAGAGATATTACAACAGCTTTCCAAATTGAATCACTGAAATGATGGAAGGTGTGTCACATTGAATCGAAATTCACAAAATTCTAACTAAACAGGGTCTATAAAAATCAAAATAAGTCAAGGTGAAAGGTACACTGAACTCTCATTGTCATCTAGTAAACGTTTATATTTCAGTATTGACTTAAGTATCAGAGTGTCTGCGATCGAAGCATTTTGATCTTGGACAGTTTGTTTGTTTTACAAAATAGGAAGATTGGGAGATCAAGTTCAGAGATATTCCTTACCTAACTGTTTCGGAACACGCGATAAGTGGGGTATTGATGAGGAATAATCGTGGAAAATTGAAATCAATTTACTATGTGAGCAAGATGCTTTTAGATGTAGAATCAAGGTATACTCCATTGGAGAAGCTTGCGCTCGCACTGATCAGCTCGGCTAGAAAGCTTAGACATTATTTTCAGGCTCACCAAATCACTGGTGCTCACCGATCAGCCGTTGAAATCAATTTTTCAGAAAGCCGACCTGTCTGGACGTATTACAAAATTGGCAGTTGAGCTCGAGGAGTTTGACATTGAATTCGAACCGAGGAAGGCAATCAAGGGGCAGGTGGTGGCAGACTTCATTGTAGAATTCCAACCTAAAATCAGTTCAGAGCAAAGCCAACAGACTGATCATTATCGAACATCATCGTCTGGTGGTGAATGGACCCTATCGGTTGATGGGTCTTCAAATCAAAAAGGTGTCGGCATTGGTTTCACGCTAATGAGTCCAGATGGTTGTATTTTGGAGAAGGCCATCAGACTCAAATTTCAAGCCTCGAACAACGAAGCTAAGTATGAAGCTCTAATAGCCGGAGTAACGCTAGCAACCGCACTAGGGGCAACGAAGCTCCAGATATTATCTGATTCACAACTAGTGGTATCATAGGGGAGTACACGGCCAAGGATGAAAGAATGATGGCGTATCATGCCGTTGCAAAAAAAGAATTATACAAAATACCATAATACTCGATCCAACAGGTTGGAAGAGCAAAGAATTCGCATGCCGATGCTTTAGCTTCACTGGCCTTGGTCATTGACCAAAAAATTGAAATATCTCTTACCATTGAGTTTCAATCCGAGCCTAGTATTTGCCTGACTAGATCTGATGAAGTCTTATATAACAAAACTGAGCTGAGTTGAATGAATCCAATTATTGGCTTCTTAAAGAACGATGTTTTGCCTGAAGACAAGAAGAAAACTCATAAGCTACGTCTGAAAACGGCCAAATTTTGGTTATCTCTAAGAAACGAGCTTTATCGACACTCATTTGGAGGCCCATATTTGAAATGTGTACACCCGAAGATAGTCCCAGATTTTCTAATCGAAATACAAGAAGGAAGTTGTGGAGCTCATACAGGTGGGAGATCTCTGGCTCACCGAGCTATCTCTCAAGTTTTTTGGTGGCCATACATGCATAAAGATGTTCAACAGTTTGTTAGGCGATGTGAAAAGTGTCAGAAATTCTTACCAATACTAAGAAAACGATCCCAGAAGTTACTTCCATTGGCGAGCCCTTGGCCATTCGTGCAATGGAGACTAGACATTGTCAGCCCTTTACCTGGGACCCCTGGCAACAAGAAGTACCTTTTGGTTGCAACGAATTATTTCACGAAGTGGGTGTAAGCCGAGCCCTTAGCCAACATCCGAGATACCGATACAAGGAAGTTCATTTGGAAGAACATCATCACCAGATTTGGTATTCCGCACTCTTTAGTTTCGGACAACTATACACAGTTTGATAGTGGTATCTTCAAAGCTTTCTGTTAGCAGTATGGAATTCGAAACGACTACTCCACACCAGCCTACCCTCAGAGCAATGGACAAGTAGAAATCTCCAACAACACGATCTTGGATGGAATCAAGAAGAGGTTAGAGAATGCTAAAGGAAGATTGGTAGACAAGTTGTCAAGCATTCTGTGGACGTACCGAACCACACCTTGATGGTCAACTCGAGAAACCCCCTTCGCCCTAGCTTATGGGATAGAAGTTGTAATTCCATTAGAGATCGGCTTACCGACCCGGAGAACCGAGTTGGTTGAAAGCAACAGTAACGATGTTGTTATCACCTGAGATCTTAATTTAGCAGAGGAAAAAAAAAAGAGAACAAGCAGCTATAAGAATGACCTATTCCCGGCATCAAATGACCCGGGCTTATAACAAGAAAGTTAACCCTCGATCTTTCACACTTGGAGACCTAGTCCTCAGACGAGTACTGGGATCAACAAAAAACCAAACCCATAGAAAGTTTGGAGCAAACTAGGAAGGTCCCTTCAGAATAGCCCACATAGGGAGCAGCGAGTATTACGAGCTGGAGACCCTAGACCAAAAGGCAGTGCCACGCCCCTGGAACATCGCTAACCTTAGAAAGTTCCATTTGTAAAAATTACCTTTGAAGATAGAGCTCCAAAGTGCCTTCGGAAACTTAAGGGTGTTCCTTAAGATTTGATAGATGATTACCAAATATACCAAACTGAAGATTTTAATAAAAAAATTTCAAGATTCTTTCCTATGCTTGCTCCACATTATATATGTCCTACTGTTAAGGCAGAGAGGCAAAAATCTTGATAGAAGTTGTAAACTTAAATCAGGCACAGCTATCTGATCTAATCCAGACATGACGATGTAAGCTGATCAGGAATGGATTTGAGTCCAATCAGATTGGTGGGTCGGTGCAGAGTGGAAACTCTCTTATATCCCGAAGGGGACTAAGAGTAACTCTACTAGGAGGCCGAGCTCTTTGAAGAAGGGTCGAGCAGGGCCACAACTTCAAGAGTTATCAAAAAAATTTCTAAGTGAAAAAGGTCCTAGTTGAGTGACCGAACTCTTTGAAGAAGGGTCGAGCAAGATCATAACTTCAAGAGTTATTAAAATTTTTCTAAGTGAAAAAGGTCCTTGTTGAGTGACCGGGCTCTCTAAAGAAGGGTCGAGCAGGGCCATAACTTCAAGAGTTATCAAAAATTTTCTAAGTAAAAAAAGTTCTTGTTGAGGGACCGAACTCTTTGAAAAAAGGTCGAGCAGGGCCATAACTTTAAGAGTTATCAAAAATTTTTCTAAGTGAAAAAGGTCTTTGATGAGGGATCGAGCTTTCTGAAGAAAGGCCGAGCATGACCTTTATTTCATAAGCTATCTAAATTTTTTCTAAAAATAAAAGGACCAAACCTTCGAAAAAAGGGCCGAACAAAAGGATTGCACGTCAAAAGTCATGTTTTTTCAAACATACAGTAAATTACAGAAACTAAAAGACCAAAAAGTGTTTTGCATTCATACTTCAAAAAAAAATTATATAGATCACTGAACGATTACATCAGAAGTTACAAAAAAGAAGATCTCTTAAAGTATTTTAGGAGGAAGGGGCTGTGAAGAACTCGGAAGCGGATGCCTTGCAAAGAGCTCAGAAGAAGCTGGAGCAGTTAGGGCAGTATGCCAGCACTGACTAAAGTACGCTTCTTGAAATTGAGGGATCTGCAGGGCAAGGCCATTTTTCGCCTTCTTAACTCCTTCATCATAAGCAGCGTCTTCTTTCTCTTTAGCTTCAGACTCATACCGATCAAATTCCTCAAGGAGTGTGGAATAGTCAAGTTGGGATTGTGAAAGCTCAATGTTGGCCTCATGCTCAGACTCCTTCAACTTTTTAACCTCTAAAGAAAGCTTCTGGTTCTCTTTGGTCAAGCTTTGGTTTTGAGCCTGCAGAACCTTAACTTCCTCGCAGGGTTGAAGCTCGGGCGTAGATAGCATCCTTCATAGCCTTATCTTTTCTGGCTATCCTAGTCCCAACCTCATAAACTTTTTGCAGACCCTTGTTTAAAAAAGAAAAGAATTGACTTAGAAAAATTTTGAAGAAAAAAAGGAAAGCTCAAAAAGAACAAATCTTACCAGGACCATGTGTTGAATGCAGTGTTTTAAAACCCGGCCTGATCTGGTGGGTTGACCCGGTAAACTGATGCCTGAACCGGCCCGGTTCACTCATTAGATCATTTCTGCATAAGAATTGGCTAAAATTCACTGAACCGACTAAAACCCACCAACCCATGCAACCCGGATGAGTTTAATCAAATCGGCCGAATCATTTCATTTTGTATAAAAGGCTAATATTTGGGCATTTTTCCCTAAATACATAAATCAACTCTACTCAACAAGTTGAACAACGAAGACCAGCCTATGCCTCTTCGCAACAGTGCAGTAGCCGACAACCTTCTCAAGCTCTCAACAATCAGCCCAATCTTTCTCTCTTTCTTTCTGTGAGTTTCAGACTTTCAGATTCAGCTTCTCATCTCAAAGTCTCAATCTCAGTTCTCTCTTTGTGTCTTTGACGTAACAAGCAAGCTAGGGAAGAAAGCTTCAAAGCTCCTTCCCATCAAAGCATCGACAACCATTGACAGCAGTAGGTACACTATATTCTCTCTCTCTCTACTCTCTAACATATACACGGTTGACAAAATATACCCTAATCGGCTAATCTGCTATATTTGATATTTGATTTTTATACATTGAATCTTTGATAGTGCCCCTCATTCTCTGTGTTAAATACATTGAATCTTTGATAATACTCTAATCGGCTAATCTTTGATAATGCTTCATCGATGACACAACACAACACACAGTCCCTCATTCTCTGTAAAATCTATATAACCCAAGTATACAACTTTTGGTTTTTGTGAAGAATCTGAAGAGTTTTGATTTTGGTGAACAACTTCTGATTTTTTGTTCCATTATTTTTTG
Organism: Ilex paraguariensis; assembly: GCA_963454935.2. Classification (NCBI taxonomy): domain Eukaryota; kingdom Viridiplantae; phylum Streptophyta; class Magnoliopsida; order Aquifoliales; family Aquifoliaceae; genus Ilex; species Ilex paraguariensis. Next base: position 273,762 of record CAUOFW020000003.1, on the reverse strand, counting down.
TTATTTTTCGCTTATGTTGTTGTAGGATGTGGTTCTGATTTTTTTAAATGGTGGATTTATGAGGTTTGTAAGGTTACATTTAGAAATTTGATATTGAATCATTCAAATTGATTATTAATATTACTAGGTATTACGATTCTGAGTTTTCAATTTGGCATTTGACAAATTTTTTGGTATGATTTTTTGGGCTTTTATTTGATCTAATATACATTAAACATGGTTATTTTTATACTTATGATATTTTTTGGTATATTTTTTATTATTAATATTTATTTTTAATTTTTTTATTAAATAATCGGTCCGACCAATGACCTAGTGGTTGAACCATAGACCCGGTCTCTTTGTCGAGTTGATCTCTGGACCGAGTTTTAAAACTATGGTTGAATGGCTTGGCAAGATACTTCTTCATCAGTAAGAGCCTCGTTCATCGCCAGGTCCAAAGACAAGATGACTCCTCTAGCAATCCCCATGGTTACATTAAAGTCTTCAATAGTGGAGTCCTTTGCAGTAATCTCTCTCCTTTTCGCCCTAAGCACAAGATGAAAAGGAAGAATGATTGGTTTCGGAGAAAGGCTCGCCTTGCACTCAGGAACTCTTTGTCTTTTCGAGGCAGAGTCTTCGGCAAGCTGAAAGATTGAATCATCTTCTTAGAAAAGGGAATGAACAGATTTTAGAGGATCTATCTCAACAGGAACAGAAGTTTCAGCGGCTAGAGCCAAACTAGCTCGGTCACCTAGGGGCAGACCTACATCATTGGCTTCGGGAAGGACTTCGACAGTAGGCTCTTCGAGAACAGTGATCAGAGACTCACAAGTTGTTGGAATCAATCTAGTGGGTGGGGTTAGCTCAACCGTTGATAAAAAGTCAAAGAAATTTTTCACTGTCTTGCGTCCAGAAACTGCAAGGGAATACTTTTTTTTTGCTCAGGACGTCTTGTCCCGAGCAGCCTGGATCGTCTCTCGGTCTACAGCCAGAGTGGCGTTTGTTCTGTTTAGCACGACAATGAATGATGTATAAGAAGGTGTGTAACCTAACAGTGTATAGGCAGCTCTGTAGAACATGATCTCGTTGAAATCTCAAACCTTTTATAGTTCATCCATTTTTCACCGAGGAGTCAAGAATCTTGCCCTTGACTCAAATTGGGATGGGAATCCTCTCCCTTATGCCCGATCAGTGGCTCATCTTTTCCAGCAACCTGTACCTCAACGTCGTCTGAAATGTTATATTTTGCTTTGAAAACTGGAATCTCAGAAGAAAGGTGGTGCAGATATGAAGAGATGAAACTAAAATTGGGAAGGCAAAATGACAGAAAAGCAAAGAGAAATTGCTTGTAAAGAGGGANATCGGTCCGACCAATGACCTAGTGGTTGAACCATAGACCCGGTCTCTTTGTCGAGTTGATCTCTGGACCGAGTTTTAAAACTATGGTTGAATGGCTTGGCAAGATACTTCTTCATCAGTAAGAGCCTCGTTCATCGCCAGGTCCAAAGACAAGATGACTCCTCTAGCAATCCCCATGGTTACATTAAAGTCTTCAATAGTGGAGTCCTTTGCAGTAATCTCTCTCCTTTTCGCCCTAAGCACAAGATGAAAAGGAAGAATGATTGGTTTCGGAGAAAGGCTCGCCTTGCACTCAGGAACTCTTTGTCTTTTCGAGGCAGAGTCTTCGGCAAGCTGAAAGATTGAATCATCTTCTTAGAAAAGGGAATGAACAGATTTTAGAGGATCTATCTCAACAGGAACAGAAGTTTCAGCGGCTAGAGCCAAACTAGCTCGGTCACCTAGGGGCAGACCTACATCATTGGCTTCGGGAAGGACTTCGACAGTAGGCTCTTCGAGAACAGTGATCAGAGACTCACAAGTTGTTGGAATCAATCTAGTGGGTGGGGTTAGCTCAACCGTTGATAAAAAGTCAAAGAAATTTTTCACTGTCTTGCGTCCAGAAACTGCAAGGGAATACTTTTTTTTTGCTCAGGACGTCTTGTCCCGAGCAGCCTGGATCGTCTCTCGGTCTACAGCCAGAGTGGCGTTTGTTCTGTTTAGCACGACAATGAATGATGTATAAGAAGGTGTGTAACCTAACAGTGTATAGGCAGCTCTGTAGAACATGATCTCGTTGAAATCTCAAACCTTTTATAGTTCATCCATTTTTCACCGAGGAGTCAAGAATCTTGCCCTTGACTCAAATTGGGATGGGAATCCTCTCCCTTATGCCCGATCAGTGGCTCATCTTTTCCAGCAACCTGTACCTCAACGTCGTCTGAAATGTTATATTTTGCTTTGAAAACTGGAATCTCAGAAGAAAGGTGGTGCAGATATGAAGAGATGAAACTAAAATTGGGAAGGCAAAATGACAGAAAAGCAAAGAGAAATTGCTTGTAAAGAGGGAGAATTCTAAAAGGCAATATTTAAATACTAAAACCTACCGCCAAGACAAAAGAGGATGTCACAAAATACACGCCAGACAAGGCACGTGAGAAAGGCATGTGTCACTGAGATAAATACGCTTAGACGAATTGTTCAATAAACTTGGCAAGCAGAGAATAAACTCAACTCTTACCAAACCGTGCTATTTAATGAGCCCGGAAACAATGAATGAGTTCGACACTAATCAACATGCTCGGTGTTCCAAAAATGAGTTCAATCCTCGTCATGACCAAATTGAATTGAAATAGCAAATAGAAAGATAAAAATTCACCAAAAACTTAAGCGTACAAGACAAACTAACAAGCTTAATTATAGGTCAAGCGAACTACCAGAGAATTATAATAACTTTCCAAACTGAATCACTAAAATGATGGAAAGTATGCCGCCTTGAATCAAAATTCATGAAAATCATAACTGAACAAAGTCTATAAAAACAAAAAAAAAATCAAAGCGAAAGATACGCTAAACTCTCCTTTTCTTCTAGCAAACATTTCTATTCCAATACTGACTTAAATATCAGAGTGTCTTCGATCAAAATACGATGATCCTAGACAATTTGTTTATTTTACAAAATAAAAAAATTAGGAAGTTCAGAAATATTTTTTACTAGAAAGATCACGTCAAATTCCATGTAAGAGGTATTGTCAATTTTTTACCTCTTACGGTATATATTTATGAGAGAGAGCCATTTGAACAATGATAGCAATATTATACATAATNAGCACGACAATGAATGATGTATAAGAAGGTGTGTAACCTAACAGTGTATAGGCAGCTCTGTAGAACATGATCTCGTTGAAATCTCAAACCTTTTATAGTTCATCCATTTTTCACCGAGGAGTCAAGAATCTTGCCCTTGACTCAAATTGGGATGGGAATCCTCTCCCTTATGCCCGATCAGTGGCTCATCTTTTCCAGCAACCTGTACCTCAACGTCGTCTGAAATGTTATATTTTGCTTTGAAAACTGGAATCTCAGAAGAAAGGTGGTGCAGATATGAAGAGATGAAACTAAAATTGGGAAGGCAAAATGACAGAAAAGCAAAGAGAAATTGCTTGTAAAGAGGGAGAATTCTAAAAGGCAATATTTAAATACTAAAACCTACCGCCAAGACAAAAGAGGATGTCACAAAATACACGCCAGACAAGGCACGTGAGAAAGGCATGTGTCACTGAGATAAATACGCTTAGACGAATTGTTCAATAAACTTGGCAAGCAGAGAATAAACTCAACTCTTACCAAACCGTGCTATTTAATGAGCCCGGAAACAATGAATGAGTTCGACACTAATCAACATGCTCGGTGTTCCAAAAATGAGTTCAATCCTCGTCATGACCAAATTGAATTGAAATAGCAAATAGAAAGATAAAAATTCACCAAAAACTTAAGCGTACAAGACAAACTAACAAGCTTAATTATAGGTCAAGCGAACTACCAGAGAATTATAATAACTTTCCAAACTGAATCACTAAAATGATGGAAAGTATGCCGCCTTGAATCAAAATTCATGAAAATCATAACTGAACAAAGTCTATAAAAACAAAAAAAAAATCAAAGCGAAAGATACGCTAAACTCTCCTTTTCTTCTAGCAAACATTTCTATTCCAATACTGACTTAAATATCAGAGTGTCTTCGATCAAAATACGATGATCCTAGACAATTTGTTTATTTTACAAAATAAAAAAATTAGGAAGTTCAGAAATATTTTTTACTAGAAAGATCACGTCAAATTCCATGTAAGAGGTATTGTCAATTTTTTACCTCTTACGGTATATATTTATGAGAGAGAGCCATTTGAACAATGATAGCAATATTATACATAATTGTATTAAAAAGTAATAAATACATATATAATTTAAATAAAATCAGATATTGCTCTCTCTTTCACACATACACAAAAAATTTTAATTGTGCATTTTATATTATTATTATTAATCTTTTTTACTTTTATTTAAATAGGATTAACGGATTATTTGAAATAAATTTATCCTTAAAGACACAAAAGAAAATTTATCCTATCAGATTATAAGATTTTATCGGCCTCCAACTTTTTTATTATAAAATTCTAAATTTATATTTAATTTTTCAAAATATAGCTTAATTGATTTTCTTCAACCGGCCATTTTTTATTTTTAAACAAATTTAGATATAGATTTCAAAAACAATTTCCAATGTATATTCAATTTGGATTTATAAAAATAAACTGTAATCAGATTTGAATATGAATGAACAAAACCGATCCAGAACTGTTGTTTAATCTTTAGTATTTCTTTCTTCATCTACCCCTCTCTCTTCTGCTTTCCCACGTTTCTCTAACCCTCTCCAGTCCCCTCAACAGTGTTTTTTACTCTCCCCCTTTGCCTTTATCTTTTGTTGTGGTTTAGTTTACAAGGCATCCATTTTGTGAAATCCAATTTAAAAATAAACTTTTACTTTGAGATTAAGCCCCAGAGAATCCCAATAAAAATTTGTTGGGTATGTTGAAATTTTGGATAAATCAGAAAGACAAAAGAAAATAAATTGAAAAGAAATACTATTTATTATTTGAAAATATATACAAAAAAATCCATAAATATAAGCCACGACGAGTATAGCCTTCTTTCTTCAAGTATAGAAGAAGACTTGAAAGACAAGTTGGCACAAGTAAATTTAGCTTATGATCATTGTTAAGTGCTGCTTATGGTATAAACCAAACAGCACCGGACCGTCTATAAGCACTATTAGCATAATGTCCAAACATAGGTTAATCTGAAAATCACACAAATTTAGAAAAGGTATCAATTTCAAGTTTAAAATAAACGAAACAGGATTCATGTGATCGACCCAACCAACTATAGGGTAAAAAATATTATACCAATTAACAAGAAAACAATTGAGAGGACAAAAGACCACAGGGTTTCATAACATAACACTGAAATCATCAGAAAACGAGATGGAAAAAAGAAAATCAAGGAGCCTCAGAATTGCAGAATGACATCAAGGCTTTAATCAAAAAAGCCATTCAGTCCCGAAAGATGGTGTTCTTATTGATTGATTTCATCACAGGCCAATTAAAAAAAAATTGAAACAGAAAACAAAAAATCAGAAATAAAAAAAGTTGTATCAATCAGTATAGAGTATTGGAATGTGATTCTCATGGCCAGTCCTAAGAGGTAATTGCAGAGATTCTGCTCCCCAAGGCGATAGGATATGACAATACCCTCCTTCGAAAGCGGGAGGCTCCGAAGTAATTAGGAGCCTCAACCGCCGTTACATCAACAGAGGGCTTGATCTGCGACGATTTATCTTTGGGTTTTACGAACACCGTCTAGCTCGCCCCAATTCTCTGTAAATCGTCGCACAAACAACAAAATAAAATTCCAAAACAATCTAAAATTTACATATAGGGAACCACTTAAATACCAGAGAGCATGAATGATGTTAGCCAAACCATACGCACAATCTCAAGCAGAAAACCCTACACCAGGAGAGAGAAAGGGAGAGCCTTCATGGACGGCGCCGTTTGTCACATGCTGTGCAAAACCCTAGCGGTCTATTGATGATTTAATGGTTAAGACGTATTTATAGACTTGGTGATTCCATTTTGGCCGTTGGATTTGAACCTAATCCTGTGGTGGATGTTGTCGCATTTTGCAGTCGGTAATTCTTCGTGGGCAAATAACATCACTACCCCTAAATTTTGACATCCGTCCTAATTTGTTCCCACATCTCCAATTTTTACCCTTTTTTAAACTTGTATTTAAATTTGGATAAAAAAATTCTTAAATTTTTTTTTTAATAATAGAATCATACCCATATCAAATCACGGAAAATTTATTTATTTTATTCAAATCCATATTTAAATATTTAATGATAAAATTTGACTATTTTTTAAAGATATAATGGTTATATTTTACCTTCTTTTAAATTTGAATTTATCATCATTTAAATTTAAATTTCTCATTTTTTAAATTTAAGTTTCTCTAATGCAGATTTTTATATTAAATTAAGTTTTTTACCCTTTAATTTACCCAAATTTGAGTAAAAATTTATGTTTCTATTGGAAATGATCTTACTAAATTTTATTCCTTAGTGTTTTGAAAAAACAAACAATCCCAATCATTAGTAGTAATTTTGGTGGTGGAGGTGATTGGTTTTGGAGCGTAGGGCGTTGGGTTTTGAAAGAACAAAGTTTAGTTTTTTAAAAAACATTTTTATTATTTTTGATTTATAAAAAATATGAAAAACATTTAGTCACACCCTTTATAGTTTATCATATCTTCAAGAACACCTCTTATATTTTCTGAATCTTCAATAACACCTTAAAAATGTTAATTAAAATATAATTTTACTAAATTGTCTATGATATGTTTGAGGAAACACTTCATCCACACCCCTTTTATATGGGCCTATCTTTAATGAGACTTTTTCTGTTTTTAAGATATTTTTACCTATTAAAATTTGGATTGATTAGAATTTGATTTAAACTAATTAAAATTTATTTTTTACGTATTAAAATTTCAATAAATTAAAAATTATATTTTTTTACCTATTAAAATTAGAGTTAGTTAAAAATTATATTTTAATTAACTTGCATTGAATTTTAATTGGTTCAAATTTTGATACATTAAAAAATATAAATTTTAATCGACTCAAATTTTCATAAATACAATTTTAATTGGCACAAATTTTAATAAGTAAAAAAAATGACAAAAATTGAATTTTAATTGGCTCTAATAGCTCTGGCAGAGCTCAAATCGACTGGAATTTTAATACATAAAAAAATAATTTTAATAGTCTCAAATTTTAATATGTAAAAAAAAAAATTTAATCGACTCGAATTTTAATATATAAAAAATAAATTTTAATCGACTTAAATTTTAATTGAATTTTATGTAGAAGGATCCTTTGGATTTTATATAGGGACATTTTTGGTATTTTAAATAACTTTTTTTGTTAGAAATTGTGATTTAATGGGAGGAAGTGTTAGTAATGTTTAAATATAAGTTAGAAAAGGTGTTAGTAATTTTTTTGATAATAGAGGGGTGTTTTTGAAAATATAATAAATTAGAATAAGTGTAATTGAATTTTTTCCTAAAAATATAAAATTTCAAACTTAAAGGAGGGCAAAATGAATATGTTAAGAAACTATCAAATGACGGGGTGTAGAATTTAATTGGTATAAACTTGGACGGAGCAAGTAAAAACAAGTGAAAATTGGGACTGAATTCTCCTCAAAAGATTTATAATGATTTTAGTCTGTCGAAAAAATTTATTTAAAAATAAGTCTATTTTTAATCTTAAAGTTAAGTTCACTATTTTTTCAAAACTCCAAAATACTTTTCTTTAAAATTAGTTTTCTAACTTGAGAATTATTTTACTCTTAATTTATTATCAATGAAGATATGCCAATAAATATTTTTACATAAATTTAAAATTTAAATTCAAAAAACAACAAATACTCTCTTTCTCTCTCTATGTATCTATATATATAATTTTTTTACTATATTACTGTTCATGGTTTTTTTTTGTGAGCATGTTACTGTTCAAATTACTGTTGTTGTTAAACATGTTACTATTGTTATTTTCTCAAATATTAATACTTAATGTTATTATTTTTGTGTGTTTAAATATTACTATTTTTTGTGTGTTTAAATGATACTATTTTTTGTATTTAAATGGTAATATTTTTTGCGTTTAAATATTACTATTTTTTTAATGTTACTAAATGTATGTATATATATATGAGAGAGATAAATTATAATATTTTATATATAGATATGACACAGAGATAATTTTAATGTTAGTTAAACTCCTATAATTTAAGAATTTTTAATTTTTAATTTTATTTTAATTAAACATAATTACTACGGATATTTAGATAATAGAGATCAAGATAAACTTAATATTAAACAAATTTTTTTCCCGAAGTTAAATCCAAATAAGTTCACAAAGGGGTTCGGCTTCCAAATAACATTCACCTCCACAAAGGGGTTCGGCTTTCAAATTTTCCAAAAATCAAATACCACGATGTATATAAATGTAAAACGACGGCGTAATAGTTCAAGTAACTGTAGCCGCGTCTCCTAGTTCTGAGTTCCAACCATGTTAATCTTGTGTTGTGTACGCGGCAGTCAGCAATGGTATAGTTCGAACTGGAAACTCCATTGATCACCTTATAAAATACCACCCTCCCAAACCCCAAATTCCCTTCCCATCAACGCCTGAAAATCTTTTCTTCTTCCTCTCTCTCTCATCGCCGTTGTTTTCAATTCTCTCAGAATCGTCCTGTTTCTTTTCCTGGTAATCGTTTCTCGTTGGTTTTTTTGTACAGTTTCATTGGAGTTAAATCTTTCTGGGTTTCTCCAGAAGAATTTCAGAATAACGTCTGTATTCTGAAAAACTCCAATTCCCATTTACTCGTCGACGTCGCTTCCGATTCTCAGAAGAGTACTATTTCTTCGCCGGAGTAATTGTCTCCGGTTGGGTTTTGTTTAGCGCAAGAACTTTCATAATGCTGTCTGAAAACCTAGACCCACCTGACGAAGACGGAGAACCCTTCGTTGAAATCGATCCATCGGGACGTTTCGGCCGATACAGTGAGCTACTTGGTTGCGGCGCAGTGAAGAAGGTCTATAAAGCATTTGATCAAACAGAAGGCAGAGACGTCGCGTGGAACCAAGTGAGCTTGAGGAATTTCAGTGCCGATCCATCGGTTATCCACAGGCTTCGATCGGAGATCGAGCTGCTTACAACGTTGAAGAACGACAACATCATCGTTCTCTTCCACTGTTGGAAGGACAACGAGAGGAACAATTTGAACTCCATTACAGAGGCTTGCGCGAATGGTAGTCTCAGGGATTACAGGAAGAAGCATCGACGTGTGGCGGTGAAGGCTTTGAAGAAGTGGTCAAGACAGATACTCGAGGGCTTGGATTATCTCCATAGCCATGAGCCTTGTGTGATTCATAGAGATCTGAATTGCAGTAACATCTTCATCAATGGGAATGTCGTAAAGGTACTCTGTTTTCCTTACATTTATGAAATTCTCTGGTCTGGATCCTCTGTTAACTAGGGTCGAACGACTTTAATACGAGTCTAAAACATTTATTTTTTTAATCGAATCTAAAAAATTGTTAAAGTTTAATTCGTTTAAAAAACGAGTCAAATCTGAGTATTTGCACATAAACAAGTCGAGCCGAGTTTGTCAGACTTATTTTTTAAATTAACTTAAAAAATTGTTCAAATTCAATTCGTTTAAAAAATGAATCGTGCTTGAATGAGTAAAAAAACGAGCAGAATTCGAGTCAAATTTGAATAGCTCGATTTTATAAACAGCAGAGACGACATTATTTTGGTGTGAAATGTTATCGTTTTGAGGAACAATATTCCTATTGTTAAAAAAACTAATAACTGAAGATTTGGATTCGAAATTCTATGTTAATGGCATAGGATTTGGATCAAATAAAATTTGATTGACATCCGATCCGTTAATAGTATCGATTAAACATAAATTCGGTTAAACATGGCTTATATACTTTAACTATAAGTGGGTAACTAATGGATTAAACAAATTTTGACATGTCATTGTCTATGAAGTGTAGAAATACGACACGATAAAATCCAGCTTCTAGCATATTCCATGATAATTCGATTTCTAACCTGCTTATGATTTTGTTTCCTATGCCACAGGTCAAGATTGGTGATCTAGGCTTGGCAACAATAGTGGGGAAGACCCATGCAGCTCATTCGTTGTTGGGAACACCAGAGTACATGGCACCAGAGCTGTATGAAGAGAATTACAATGAGTTGGTGGACATATACTCATTTGGAATTTCATTGCTTGAAATGGCTACAATGGAGATACCTTACAGTGAGTGTGACAGCATAGTAAAGATATACAAGAAGGTGACTACTGGGGTAAAGCCTCAAGCATTTGAAAAAGTGAAAGATCCAGAATTGAAGGCCTTTATTGAAAGGTGCATTGGCAAGCCAAGAGCCAGACCCTCTGCCTCTGAGCTTCTTAAGGACCCATTCCTTTCTGATGTTGCTGACTACGATGAGGGCGAGATTAACTAGTGACTTGAGTTAATATTTCGCCATAAACTGAGTTTAATGTTTCAATGCAGCTCGATTGACCCCCTAATGAACATAGGTGGGATTGAAGGTTACTGTCACTGTGGTAGCACTGCTGTCCAGTTCTGATTCTTTTGTTTCCATGTAATTAGCAAAAAATTGTTTGATTGAAAGTTGGATACGTTTGATAGTATAAAACCTTTAATCGAATAAGACACCAAGTCAGCTTCCACTTGTGCCTCCTGGGCCGGTTGACCCTTTACCAAACCAAATGGGGAAAATCCTAAGTAAGAAACCTAAGCTAAAAGTAGTAGTGCTCCTTCTTTCTTGTATCTAGAAGGCTTTTTTCAATATCTTTGAACACTCTGTTTGTTCTTGTGAGTGAAATGTTGAGTCCATCTGTTAAAGTAGTATCATGCTTTTTGGAATTCTCGAAGCTGAGAAAAAGTGTCGTTTCAATCTACACCTATGAACTAAGTAAACCCAATGGAAACCAAAAAAATGGGGGTACTGCATTGGGCAAAAAATGATCCAAAAAGTAAAGACTCACCCAGCTGCAGAAAGGAGCTTTGAAAGCTTTACCTCCTTATTAAAAGGGGAAAAGGGCAACCTATATTAGTAATAATAAGATAGGCAATAGGTAGCTTACTTCCAAGCTAGCCTGGCGCCAGAAATCAAGAGATCTTTTTATGATTGTCTATTGTCTATATAGATAGTTAATAAACATTAACCTTTTAAAAGTCAAATTATCCTACATAAGATTAAAATTATCCATCACTTATCCCAAACAAACTAATGAATATCTTGTAAACTGAAAACAACCAAAATTGTTAATAACTGTTTTTTATATTAATTGAAAAAAAAATCAATTTTTATAAAAAAGAATAATATATCTTTATCAAAAGAAAAACCCCATAGAAATGGGTGGAAAAAAACTAAAAAAAGAAGCACAATTGAACCCCAAAAAGGAAAACAGAAATAATCAAGTCTTCCCTTCAACAAAAATTAACCCCTTGACATCTTAATTGCATAATTTTGAGATAATTAAGAGTAACTATCTCAATTAAGCCAGTTGATTCAAATTGTTAATAACTTACATTCAACAGAATCAACAATATCACTCTCTCTTTATCATATTTGGAAACATAGTCTGAAAGGGCAACTGCCAACAATTGAAATATTTGAAGTCGAGAAACATCATTGTAATTACATAGGGAGAATAGCTAAACAACCATGGAAGGTCCAAATTCAACATGTTATACAGATAGTGGATCACATTGGTACAGAAAGCCCATGAAAATATGCTAGACTCAAACAAGCAAAAATGTTACTATATGACTGGAGCTGCCATCAGAATTGGATCACTCTGAACTTTATGAGACTCCAAGACACTTCTTGCAACTTCCATGACAGATTGCCCATTGACATAATGCTGGCGACAAACAGGCATGTATACATCAGCACCACCTATGAGCTCTGTCTGTGTGTCATCTGTCTTCCTTAAGGTGAAAAAGGCACGTTTGCCACATAGTTCACATCTCGCTGTCAACTTTGTTATGGTATCAGCAAGGGGTATTATGTCAAGCACTGAACCAAAGCTTTTTCTGTAAATGAACATTGAAACTTAACATTAAAAAAACATGATTTAATGTACCACATAAAGACCAAGAGCTTTGACAATCAAGTGACAGATATGAAGCACTGCATCAACCACATAACAACGTTAGTCTGATATGAAATTACAAACATGTTTGCTCAGAAATGAGAACACAACGATCATTCTGAGCATCACCTTAAATAGTCACCATCAAGGCCAGCCACTATGACAGTTTGCCCATATTGGTCAGCAGCCTTCAAACAGAAATCATAAAGATCTTCAAAGAATTGAGCTTCATCAATACCAATCACATCCAGCTGTCAACATATACCACCAATGAGAAAACAATTGAAACACGATAAACACCAAAAATTGGAACACATAAAACAATTGGACCAACTATGTTTATGATTTAGAGGGGATGGTATCAACGATCTCACATGCAAGCATCAAACTGAAAAGTAAGGTGTATGAAAGAAATTAACAGCTTCCTGCCATTCAAAGTCAAGTTCTGAATTTGGTTCAAGGTACTTATTCTCTGTGCTTCTTTGGCAATAAAATTAAAGAATATAGATTCCAAAACCCCTCTTGGAGTCATTAACATTTGATTTTTGCTTCCAAAATCTTTCCTTGGAAAGCAAAAGTTTTTCAAGGTTATTCTTGGCCAAATCTAACTCCATGTTTAGATTCCTTGATAGGTACTGGCAACAATCCCGGATATAGAGTACTGAAGTAGTTTTTGAAATTGTGAGGATATCCCTTGAAATCACTCCAAATCATTTTGGG
>CAUOFW020000003.1:240328-259697 GCA_963454935.2 Ilex paraguariensis | reverse complement strand
GGGGGGGGGGGGGGTTGTTGCAATGACCTCTTTTTCAATATTGCCTCTATGCTCATCAGAATATGAAATATCAAAGGTCTTGTATCTCCCCTTCTACTAGGATGAGTAACACAATTTAGTTGCCCAACCCAACAATCTTTTGACGCCTAGTTAAATTTAACTACAATTTTTACCAGTGAAACAACAAAAAGCATAGCCCATCAGCTGAGTTCCACTCATTTTGCAACAATTGAAGGACATTGGCATTTTATCAGTACAATCTATCTTGGTTCTGCAGAAGCAAACTGAAAACCCAATGACCATCTATTCTATGACAGTGCACATGTCACAAATGAACCAAATGCCTTAGGTGCTTTCAAAATGCTTAATAATTTTAGTTTTTCACCAACTAACAAAATCACGTGTCTAATCCCAGCTCCCTACTGTATATACCGACACAATCTTTGCAAATATAGCTTTTACAACACAGATCCAACACAATTGCAAGACAACATAACTGGAAGAGTAGAGCATGAATACACAACAACACGCAAAAATGCAATAACAGTTAAAATTCAGATTTCAATCCTGTCAGTTTCAAAATTTGTCAATTATCATCAAGATCAATCATCCATAATTAGATTTGCTATGTCCCACTGGGTATAATAAATTTTGTAAAAATCAATGGGAAACCCAATAAATGTAATGGTGGATGATTAAACTCGAGAAAACTTAACAAATTGGTAGGACACATACCTATTAAAATCCACATTATACAACAGACACAAATCACTGAGCCCCAAATAAAATTGAACAATTTAAGAGGTGATAGAAAAGAAACATTTTGACATAAAGAACAAAAGTTCAAATACCCATTTTTAAAATACCTTTTCATAACCATCTTCACCAAATTTCTCTATAAAAGATGATAGATCTGGCAATGCCCAACACGGAAATTTTGCACCATCATGTGTCACAACTGAATCTATCGCATATCGGTTATCCTTACTTGACTTTATCATGGCTACATTCCTTCACACAGTTTACAAGCAATAATCAAAAACACTACATTAACAACATGAACAAGTTCTTATAAAAACCGAACTAGAAAACTTGTTCTTAAAAACGAAATTTGTAATTTGATTATCATCATTACAGAAGCGTAATTTAACCTTGAATTCACTAAATGAACAAAAAAAAATTACTGACTACCTGCCCTTGTTTCCTTCAGAATTGATTCGGCGAAGAAGAGCGGTGGTTTTTCCAGCAAACATCGGGCCAACAATAACGTGTATCTCGCCGGAAGGGCGATGAATTGAGCCAATTGGGTTGCCATTGCCGCCGACAACGGTCATTGGGGATTTGAATGAGGAAGACATGGTGGGTTTTAGAGGGAGAAAGTTGGGTTTTTTGAGAGATGATTATGAGAAGGAGAACTTGAAGAAAGTGAAGGTGGATCTGGAAAGAAGATGTGTTAGCGGTAGTTCGAAGGAGAGAGACTCCATTTCTCGTATATAAAATGCTTTGCTGAGACTCGGCCTGTAGGCTTGTTTGAATTTGAGTTTTTGGATTTTTGAAATTTGGAGGGATTGGAGAGAGTTTGAAGGTTTGGGGTTTGGAGGGAAAATTTTGCGTAGAGAGAGAGAGAGAGAGAGGTGATCATTGTCTTTGATGCGCTGGTTGGGGCCACCTCAGAGACACTTTTGAATAAGGGACCCACCTCATGAGCACCTGTCTGTCAGGATACGGATTGGATTCGATTAGTTAAATTAATATTTTTTATAAATAATTTGAATTTAATATTTTATATTTTATGAATTTAAATTTAGATATATTTATACCTACTTTAATTATGATCTGATTCAAATTATTTATATACCAAAGGTAAGGCACAATACAATTTAAATAGTTTTAAAACGGATGTTGGTGATCGTTTGATAAATCTATTTGAAACCGTCAAATAAATTTATTAAAATCTAACATGTTTTATATTATATATTTTTATATAAACATTAAAAAAATAAGTAATTATTTAAAAAAAATTAGTTAAAATTAAAGTATAATTAATTAAGTTATTCAGATCAATTTTCATATTACTAACGAATTCGAATATCGACCCCGAAAAGAAAATTCGTTGAACTCTCGGACCAAATTTAAAATCAAATTTGAACTTCGAATTCCGATAAATCATAATTCAATCCAAACCCGTTGACAACCTTCAGGTCACATGAATTCCGTGTGTTATGAGTAAATTATATTTAGACCCCTAAAATTTATCACTTCATCAATACTGACCCCTGATGTTTGACAAATAAAACTGAGACCTTTACAGGCATGTATCTGTCATAATCTGACCCCTGATCAATACTGACCCCTGATGTTTGACACATGGTACCCTTGCTGTCATAATCTGTAATTTAAAACAATCGATATAATAAAACAGGAGTGTGTTTGAATTTTATCCCAGTCATATTTTTTTCCTCAAAATCATTTTCAATCATTTACCTCACCCATCATCCTTCTGTCAGACTCAAACGTTAAATCACATCACTCATTTCTATCACATATTTAATCATTTATATATTTTTTTCCTAAAAATATCACACAACTTATTTCTATCATATATTTAATCATTTAATATTTAATTAATTTGTAGTTAATATATTTAAAAAAAATTTAATATAGTGAGATCGATTTTTTGGACGCTCGAATTTTATATTTTATCGTGCCTTTAGGCACGGGTTATGACTATAGTCTATCTCTTATAAAAAAATCCCAAATTACTCCATCATCATTTCCATATAAAAAATATAGTTTTTAATTTTCATTTAAACCCCCAAATATAACAATTTCTTCCAATAATACCCTCTCCTCTACTACCAACCCAAAATCATCACCACTGCCACCTTTCTCTCCCTCCCTATCCCACCTACGTTACTGCATAAACTAATACTGGTAAATTCTTCCTCTTTCTTAACGTCGGTAATTGGGTCGAGTTTTATGAGTTCGAATCAAACCTGTTAAGCTCTGTTTTAAAACAAGTTTAAAAAATTATTCAAATTCAGCTCGTTTAAAAAACGAGTCAAACTCGAACAATTTGATTATTTTACATATAAATGAGCTCAAATAGTTCAAATTGACTATTTTACATATAAACGAATCTTATCTAAATTCGACTCAATTATTATCCCTACCCATCTCCTCTCAAAAAACCCCTGCCCAAAATTGCACCAAGCCCCAACATCTCTCTCTCTCTCTCTCTCTCAAGATAGATCAAGAGTCTGAGCGATATAAACATATCTCTACTCACTCAAGACAAATCAAGGATTTTCCTGTTACCAAATAAAAATAAATAAATAAAAACCATCTACAGGTGGTTCCAAGTTTAAGAGTCTCAAATAATATTGACCTAGTTTTTACACCCAAACATAAGATATATGTAGTATATCCAATTGGTTCTCTATTCTAACTTAACTGTCTCGTGTAAAATAATCGATCACTAAATATCTTCAGACTCTCTATATGGACTAATTTAAAATAGAGTCTAATTTCACTCTCTATATTTGAAAAGCTAAACTCATTTTTTACACTATTGTTAATAAGTAAAAAGATGGCACACATATCTTCTTCATTAAATACTATTAACTATAGAGACTTATTCTTTTATTAGAATAAAAAAACCCTATTGAAATTATCTAGAAATTTTACTTTCTATTTTAAAGTTTTATCAAATATGTGCTCGATTTAAAAAAAAAAGATATTCTACAAAATAGATAATATTAATGGAGATACTCTTAGTCCCATCTCGTCAAGTGAAAAAAAAAAATTGTGATACCACGTCTATGGTAAGATTAAATCTTCTAAGGCAATACTACCTTCCAAAATATTATTGAAAAGACAAATTTGTCCCTTACAGAAAAAATTATAATTCTACTAATTTGATAGTTAACCACCAAGGTATAATTGTGGAAATTAAATATCCATTAATCACATAGATTTATTTAATTGCATAATGGCACAAATTCCTCCCATTAGAATGAATTACAATTTTAAGAATTTATTGTGACAGTTGTGATACTTAAATAAACAATAATCTATCAAATCTCACCAATTAATTATATTATTTTTGATTTGAATTTATGGTTTTGCCATTAATTTAGTACTTACTTTTTTACCATCAATTCAAAAAAATTATTCATCATCATTTGCACTAATCACCGCCATCTAGGGATGGTAATCGAGCTGGGCTCGACGAGTTTTATTATTTACAAGCTCGACTTGACTATGAATAGACTAGTTTAAATTTGACTTGAGT
This sequence comes from Ilex paraguariensis, assembly GCA_963454935.2. Lineage (NCBI taxonomy): Eukaryota > Viridiplantae > Streptophyta > Magnoliopsida > Aquifoliales > Aquifoliaceae > Ilex > Ilex paraguariensis. Next base: position 255,403 of record CAUOFW020000003.1, on the reverse strand, counting down.
TTGATAACGAGGTTACGTTTTTTTATCAAGCTCGATTTGAAGAGTTTTTGATAACTGCTTCCATCATCTCACCCTCCCTTTCTTTTCACCCAAAACCATTTAATCTGCCCCTGTTGCCACCGTCACCGCCACCACCACCACCGCATACAAACACATGCACACACACACACAATCAGCCGAAAGTTGATTTGGTATGGTCTATCCACCACCCCACACCTACACTTTAACCTTAGCATATTTGTCCAAAAACCCAACATTCAACCACCAAAAATAACAAATCTAGTTTTGATGCCAACAAGACAAATGTGTTTCCTCAGGCAATGATTGATAAGATCACCATTGCCATCAACTTGGTGGAAACTTAATGTCAACTCTTCAATGCTCGATGGCTATTGCGATTGATATAATGGTGACAACCAGTGCATCTATTACTCGGTTGAGTACTTTGCTACAAACGATCTCTAAAACTTTGACCATGTTATTGTTCGTGTTGATTTCATCAACCCCATGGCTCTCCCTATGTCAATCTCAACAATTTCAAATCTGATTATTTATAGTTTTTAGTTGGACATTTGAAGGGTAGGAGAAGATTGACATTAGAAAAATAGTGGAGGGGGGAATTGTACGCGATTCTCTCATGAATCGCCTTCAACAAGGTTTGAAGCCGAGGAGAACGATTTTTTTATAGATACAAGACATTTATTATTAATCCAAAAAAGATCTTGTCTTGTGGGCGTTAGAGGACGTTTTCCATTATTCACCCGGTCCTTACTAGTGTTTCTAAAGTCAACGTAGGATCTGTGCAGGTAAGAGTTAAGAAAAGAGGTCCTAGGGGTTTAGGGGCTATGTAGAGCCGTAGAGGCAAGAGGGGCTACAATGGTGAAGGAAGGGCTATCGAAGTTGATAGGAACCCTGTGAAGAGAGAAGAGTTATCGGGTGGGGGGTGACAGGAGCGAGCTGAAAGATATCTGCAAGGGAGTTTAGGTGCGAGTCCAAGCATGAGTCATATGTGTTCATATTTATCTATTACTATCGTGCCTGAAAATATAATGCAATGTGAATAATTTTGAGAATGATATTTGTAGTTGTTGGATGAGTTTATTTGAAACCGTCGGATGAACTTATTAAAATTTGTTATCTATATAATAAAATAGAACGATTTTAAATTTTAGAAACAAAGAGCGGCCCATATTGTTTCGTAACTAAAAAAGTTATCATTCAACGAACTGCGTTATCTCAAACTGTTTTAAACTCTTGACATCTCAGATCGTTTTAATCCGACGTACCACATTAACTCTTTTGAAATATTTTTGTTGCTCAAAATTTATAGTTTTCAAAATTGATATTCCAAAATTTAATTCTCTCAAATCTTTCCCTTAAATCAAACAAATCTATTTCTCTCATTCCTCTTTATCTTTCTCTCACGCTCAATTCATGAAAAAAAAAATTCAATGTTTAACAATATTTTTTTCTGTATCTCTCTCTCTGTATTTTACAAAAATATCACGAATATATCAAAGTGTCTGATTCAAGCAAATACTATATCTCTCTGTAGATAAATAATATATATTACAGAGAGAGATAGTATAGTACGCAAATATTCCATTGTATCTCTCTCTGAAGGAAAATTATGTAATAAATATTAGTTAGATAATATATATCACGAAAATATTCCTCTGTAACTCTCTCTTTCATTCAAGCAATATTATAAACTCGAATCATACAAATTTAATACTCAATTTTATTTTTTTCCATAATCAATAAAATAAAACATAATTTACAAAAAATCTAATTTAACAAAAAAAATATAATTAACATGTAAAATATACGAGATTAAATTCATGTTATTGGACAACTCAGATATCAAGAAATATATTAAAGAAAATATGCTTAACATTTAAAATATACAAGATTAAATTCATATACAAACATGAATCATACAAATTTAATATTTAGTGAGCAACACAAAACAACAATATTTATAAAATAATTTAAATCTAAATACCTGAGAAAAATGATACAAAATTACAAACAGAGAAATGATGCAAAATTATAAGTAATAATATGAATATGAATCATATAAATTTCATATTTAATGAACAATACGAAACAATAATCTTTATTAAATAATTTAATATTAAATAACGTTTAGTTTAATAAAATATACTAATAATATAAATAACCGAGAAAAATGATATAAAATTAAAAATATTGTTATAAATTCAAATCATACAAATTCAATAGTCAATTTTATTTTTTTCATAATTAATAAAAAAAACATAACTTGCAAAAAATTTAATTTAATAAAAAAAATATAATTAACATGTAAAATATACGAGATTAAATTTATGTTATTGAGCAACTCAGATATCAAGAAATATACTAAAGAAAATATGCTTAACATTTAAAATATATAAGATTAAATTCATATATAAACATGAATCATACAAATGCAATGTTTAGTGAACAGCACAAAACAACAATATTTACTAAATAATTCAAATCTAAATATCCGAGAAAAATGATACAAAATTACAAGCAAGAGAAATAATACAAAATTATAAACAATCTTGTGAACACAAATATATCATATAAATTCAATAATTAACGAACAACACGAAAAAACAATTTTTACTAAATAATCTAATACTAAATAACGTTTAGTTTAAGAAAATATACTAAGAATATAAATAACCGAGAAGAATGATATAAAATTAAAAACACAACTATAAACTTGAATCATACAAATTCAACAGTCCGTCGTTTACTACGATGTTGTATTTTACTTTATATTTATGTATAAAAAAATAATTATAACTAATTTATGAATAATATTGCACCTTCGTGTACGAACAATTGCTAATATTTTATATTATAGATTTGTTTTTATGAATACACATAACATCATACATGTATATTTTACCCGACATTACAGTACAATCGCAAAAGCCCAAGAATACTGACCAGTCAAATAAAGGTGCAAAAGGTTGTCTTATTGAAATCGTTAATGCCATTCAATAATTTTGATTTTTTTTGTTATTTTTTAAATTTAAAGCGTATCATGTAATAAAGTCAAATAATAGGGAATCCATTTTTAAAGTGACCCAACTATCTCTGAGTTGTTAGCGATGTCTATATACAAATATAAATTATTATACACACCAACCAACCTATTACTAAATCAATTCCCATAAATGTAATAAAAATCACAAGAACACCGATTCATAAGTTGGGCAAAAAATTTGTTTTTTTGTGATCAATGGCTCAAGTCTCCTATTTTCGTCCCTCTCCTTCTCCCAAAAAAACAAGTTGGGCAATGGTGTGATTACTTTAGATAAACCGCAAATGATTAAATTTTTGCACCGTAGTCTAAGCATAGATTAATAAAAATAAAAATGATTTCTTATTCACTAATCCAGAAACTGTGGGACCATAATTACTTATATCTCCCTATAGTTGAGGATTATTGGAAAGTATTGTGAGTGAAAAGTCTTTCAACAAAAGTATTACTTTTTAAACCATTATATAGTTGTCAATGCGTTGTCAGTTTTCTCTAATGTGTCCAAATGACCAAATTAGGATTAGTACCAAATTCCAAAAATTTGAAACACAAAACTATTTCTAATGAACATAATTTTGATTGGAATATAATAAAACTATTATATTTGGAGATTAAGGTGGATGTCATGATAATCTGGTCCTTTTTTTGGTATAACGGTCAAGAGTATTCAAGTTAACTTACGTATATTTTGATTAATTTTTTTTGATTTAATTAAAAACAGATTATCTACGCTGAGACTAAAAAATTTAAGAGAGACAAATTTTCCATCAGTCAACTTCAAGAGAGTTACTAAATTTTGATATCAAGATGTTTAATTTCACAACCCATTCTTGTTACCCGTTTGGACTGAACTATGAGGTTAATCTCGTCTTTTTGTTGTTGTTGTTTTTTTTTTTTGTGGTTCAAAGGCTATGAGTATTCGGATTAAGTTATGTACATATCGATTAATCTTATCTCCTACTTAGTCAAAGATAACAATTTACGTTGAAATCAGTATATCCATGATAAATAAATCTCTCATGATTGACCTAAGTAATTGTCTATTTATATTATTACTTGGGTTAACAATTGTAAGAGAGATTAATCACGTCTTTCGTTGCCGAATGTAACATAAGTAATCCGACGGATGAATTTTTAAATCTAACGGCTGAATTTTGCCTTCAAAATTGTGGGCCACACTCCATGGGTGATGGGACCAGACATCATCCATGGTCCATGGATGAGCATACGAGTCTGTGGACTCTACTAAGGATTTTCCCAATAAGTATATAATGCTCGAACACAAGGACAAACAATTCTTACATTTATCAGATCAAACATCCCATTTTCATCTCCTTTTTTCTCTCTCTAGACCACATATTCCCATGTTCTGAAAAAACTTCCATTTATACATAAAATCTTATAGATTCATCTGTCCAACTTTTAAAACTCTCTGCTCTGCCCATCTGTTCTTGGTATGTCTAAATATACTGTCCTGTAATGAAATTGGAAAGGATTGAAAAGAACTCGAACCCAGAGAAAAGGGGCTATGTTGAGCAGGATGAACATGCTCTCGGTTCTCAGTGTGCCTCCACCCAGATCTTTGATTGATGTCTAGATTTCTCTTTAGCTGGGTGGGTTTTGTCAAAATCTTGAGTTGGGTGTTGCTTTTTTTTTTGCCAATTTAGACTGCATAATATAATCATTGTAAGTTTTGCGGATGATTTCTTTGTTGGGTTTTTCAGGGGTATTGAATTTTTGTATTAACCATCAAAGGATCGGATGGTTTTGTTTTGAATCCGATAATTTCAATTGGTATCAGCCATACTTTGTTGTGTGTTTCTGCTAATTCTTCAAGTAAGATATGGTTCTTGTTGTTTGATTATCTTCTCATCCGCATTTTATTCTATGCGCTAGGATATCTATGATTAACAGACGATTGCATGTTGATGAGTCATTTGTTTTGCTTGGACCTGTGTGCGATATGTTGGATCAACTATGGACTATGCACTCCTGTTGAAATGTGTCTTTCTTTATTCAAGAATTGTCATCTGTCACAAATTGCATAGTGGACATTTGTGATTGTAAATTTTGGAATTTGGATTGATGTAAGAGGTTTTGGTGCGCAGAAAAAATGCAATCCGATCTTGGCAAGTTATTTATTGGTGGAATTTCATGGGACACTGATGAAGACCGCCTCAAGGATTATTTTAGTACTTATGGGGAGGTGTTGGAAGCTGTAATTATGAGAGATCGGACCACAGGCCGTGCACGTGGCTTTGGTTTCATTGTCTTTGCCGACCCTGCTGTTGCCGAGAGAGTCATCAAGGAGAAGCACAACATTGATGGCAGGATGGTAAGTTGTTTGATCTGTCATATACCAAGATTCAATTCAGTTAGTCTAGCAAATGAGGTTTTTCCAATTTAGACAGTAGTTTCAAAGTATTGCTTTGAATCTAATGGGACGTGTACAATTATGTCTGAGATTAAGTCAAATGAATAAACAGTAGTAGCATCCAGGGTCCTCCTGGTCTTATGTTTTTAAGCATGTGATTTTTGTTTTATGTTTGTGTTCTTAATGCTGCTTCATGATATTAGAGTTGAAGGCGACCTCTTTTATATTTAGTTAGAGTTACTTCAAAATTGAGTTTTTTACTTTTGAGCTTGGGTGTCATTAGCTTGTTCTTGTTCTTCAGGTTGAGGCAAAAAAGGCAGTTCCACGTGATGACCAGAACACCATGAGTAGAAACAGTAGCAGCATTCAAGGTTCTCCTGGTCCAGGGTGCACAAGAAAGATATTTGTGGGAGGTTTAGCATCCACAGTCACAGAGAGTGACTTTAGGCAGTATTTTGAGCAGTTTGGGATAATCACGGATGTTGTGGTTATGTATGATCACAACACTCAGAGGCCAAGAGGCTTTGGATTCATCACTTATGATTCTGAGGAAGCTGTGGACACAGTTTTGCTTAAAACTTTCCATGAGCTAAATGGTAAAATGGTGGAGGTCAAGCGCGCAGTCCCTAAAGAGTTATCACTGGGTCCTAATCGAAGCCCACTTGGTGGATTTAGCGATGGTTTTAGCAGGATCAATAGCTTCCTTCATGGCTACACTCCAGGATACTCTCCAAGTACAGCTGGAGGGTATGGAGTTAGAATGGATGGTAGATTCAGTCCGATTGCTGCTGGTAGAAGTGGGTTTCCTCCATTTTGTCCTGGTTACGGAATGAACTTGAACTTTGAACCAGGATTGAGACCAAATTATGGGGGCAATGCAAACTTCAATACTAATCTCAGCTATGGACGGGAACTGAACCCTTATTATGTTGGTAACTCAAATAGATTTGGTAGTTCTAATGGGTACGATGGAGGAAACACTTCCTTTTTCAGTTCAGCAACTCGGAATTTGTGGGGTAATGGAGGGCTTAATTATGGGGCAAGCTCTACAAGTTCCAGTGGTTATGTGGGATCCGGAAGCGGAAGCATTGGAGGAGGAAATTTTGAAAACAGTGGAGTTTGGGGTTCTTCTCCAATTTCACCTCAAGATAGAGGAAATGTTCCTAGATCCAGTGCAAATTTTGGTTATGGAGGTGGTAATAGCAGTTATGGTTTGGGAGTGGGAGGGCATGGCAGAAACAGTGCAACTACTGCAGCTCCTTTATCGTCATATGTAGCATCAAATGGAAGCTATGATGGGGCTATTGCAGACTTCTATGGTAGTGGTTCAGTGTATGAGGACCCCACTTGGCGCTCGGCAAATCCTGACAGAGAGAGATCTGGTTCATTTGGTTATGGGTTAGACAATGGAGCCTCTGATGTCCCACCTAAAAGTTCTCCAGGTTATGTTGGTGGTTATATTATTAACAGGAGACAGACAAGAGGTAAGCTACTTTTCATGCAAGATTTCTTTCTCTTTTTACATCTAGTATTGGGTGCAATGGTGTCTGGCCTAGTAGAGAAATGAGAAATCCATATCATTGCCAAGAGTGCCAGTTCTCAAAACTTGATTAAATGTTTTCTAAGAGAGATCATCATAGAAGGTAACATTCTTTTTCTGCACTTCTTGAATGCGGTTTTCTGTGTAGACATTCAGAGGACTGCCCAATTTGGCTGCCACATGAGACCATGACTTTGGATTAGAAACTGCAGTGGAGTTCACAATACAAAAGAATTGTGTAGATTTATATTTTATTGGAAAAGGTTTTAGGCATGAGTACACACCTATGCCTTTTTGCTGGTTTGCTTTTATTGCGGGAATAAATCAGTAGAAAACATTCTGAGCCTAATTGCAATGTTATCCAAGTTGGGGATTCAAAGTGAGAATGTAGTTCACTTCATAGGCCGAAGTCTGAGATTACATAGTGATCCTTGCCTTTGGTGTATTAAGGATTTAAACTTGTAATGCTGCTGTTCTTGATCTGTTAAGCTATGTTGGGGCTGGTCCTCTTAAGCTTAATTATATAGCATGATTTCTTCACTTTGTTTAGTTCTTAAGGGGTCAGTTTTATTGATGGAGAGATATGTTGTACATTCAGAGACATCGAACAAAATTATTAGGCCTTTTCCATGAATGTCTTAAACGTGTATATGCACGGAACATGGTCCTGCTTATATATAGCTTGATGGATACAAACAGTAACACCTTGTTAATCTTACAAGTTATCAAGTATAAATTCTACACTGATGTTAAAAAGTAAAGTCAACATTAACAAAATCGTTGACATATATGAAATGCCACGACTCATTTCTTTAGTTTTATTTTATTGTGCAAAAAAGTAAATGAATTTGTAAATGCTCAATGCATTGTGAAAGCTGATGTTTTAAAGTATAGCTCCCAGAGTAAATTTTATTGACTTTAGTGGAGTGAAGCTCCCATTCTTCTCTATGATTTGTTCCCCCAGTTTTAGCATGGATAACCTTCCAAACTAGATAAGAGGAACTATATTGGATTGATCAGGAGTGGTGTTTTGCCCAAAGATTATTTTCTAAGTTGTGCAAATTCATTTTAGCCAGAATGGGAGCAATGCATTATCTTGCTTGCAAGCTTCATGAACATGGGCATTGACTTTCGCTTTAGACTGGAGACAGGTGGTGTTTCTCTCTGTGTTTAACCACTTGATTGTGTTCCTTTCTTGCCACGTAGGGGATTTATTGGCCACTAAACTCTAATTAAACTGGTTTTTGCATCACCTTTCTTGTGAAAACATAAAATGTATGGACCATAGGAGTGGTCATTCTGTGTTCTACTTTGCCTTCCCCAAAAAGAGCCACATTTTTTGTTTGGGAAGTGGTTCAGTAGTCAATTCTGAGGAATAAGATTTATGTCAACTAGTGCTTCATAAGAGCAAGGAACGGTAAACTATTCGTTGATTCACTAAATTATACTCCATATTCCTTTTTTTTTTTTTGAATGGCTTGGGTTGTGCTGATTCCATTTGAGGAATTTCTAGTTGGAGAAGGGGATTTTTACGTATGATGCTATGCTTGATGTGGTGAATAGTGTTTTTTTTGGGGGGGAGGAATTATGCAGTCTTTGAGGGGGAAAGCGACCTAGTTTGAAGCTCATGAGTTGGTGCTGAAAACATTTCTTTCCTGGTGTGTTGGATTTTTGGTCAGAATGTAAGAGAAGGGGGGGGGGGGGTTTGGAGTGGACTCCTCACAGGAAAAGGGGATGCAGCTTAATGGTACAACTTTTAACAAAATTCAGATGATGGTGTTTATCCCATTTCATTTCCACCACAAGGACGTGTTAGTGGGACAGCATTTCCTTCTGAATGTAATGCTTTTCTCCAGGTCTCCACGGCTACCATTCTAGTCAGCTAGATGGCACCTCCATGATCTAGTCCTTCAGTTCCAAAAAAAATCTAGTCTTTCCAACCGGGGCAGTAAATGAGCCGATTGAACTTTGTAGTCTGTTGCTTAATCATGGCTTGAGAAAGCAAGGCACTCCAAAATGAAGATTGAATGAAGGATTTCAAGTGAGCTTTTGTTTGTGTCAATCTTGACTAAAGCTCATGTGGTGTAGAATTATTATGGTGCTTGCTTATAGTTTGAGTTCCCTAGCATGTTGAGACTAGAACTACCCAATCATAATGATTAATGAGCTTCAAAATAGGACGAGATTGGCTTTATGTCATGACTGGTGTTTATAGCTACCCAAGCCATCTAGCCTACTAGCAATGCTTAGAGTTTGAGTGCTCTAGCTTGTTGAGATTAATGATTAATGAGAAAAGGGTTTGTTAACATGGTGAGTAGCAACTGTTTATATTTTGTCTGAAATTCTGTCTTCAAAGTTTTGTCCTACCTTGACCGTGAAGACCATGTTAAAAAGAAAAGAATCAAATTGGAAATTTCACATGAAGCAAGCTTGAGCCTCATGTTATCTGACGTAATGTTGTCCCTCTTAATCTTAGGTTAATCTTCTGCTCTCTATTCACGATTAGTTTGAGTTTTAGGAGTTAAGATCTGCAGATTTTAAGATGTGGGCTGTAATTATGGTCAATGGCGTAATTGCGGTTATATTATTTGAGTTTTTCAGTGATCTCTATTTGGTCAATGATGTTCTAGCTGGTGAAAGGTTTAGAGTTTATATTTTTTTCTTTTAATTTTGATAGAATTAGGAGAAACCCAGAAGCCTCTATATATATATTTATGCTTTCTAGCAAATAAAGAATGGGTTCTAAATGAGGTCCAGGGGGTGCATTGGCCTACCCTGAATTTTTTTAAAAAAATATTAGTTATGTATATTTAAAATTATTATAAATATACTTAAGTGTGTCCACTCTATTATTTTTTGTTCTATCAATTAGTATAATCATATAACTAACTAATTATGAACTTTTGGACATAATTTGAACATTTTATGGATACATCTAGATAAATCTTTGACATGTCAAAATTATTTTTAAATTTATAGATATTATGAAAACTGGGTTAAATAACATAATGAGTGATCAATGATTAATAGTTTGATTGGTTATATAGAGAAAGACTATAGTATCTTTTATGCGGTTAGTCTCATTTATTGTGAAGGGGTGTAATTAGCCTTTTTCTTTTTTTCTTTTTATTTGTATACACTATATTTATCAACGTTTGATAATTTTTGTATTTTATAAATCTTTAAGTATCAAATATAATGTTGTAAATTTAAATACTTTATTTTATTTTTGTTGATTGGGAGAAAAAAATTTAAAGTTTCTGATTAAATGGCCCACCCCTACACAGAATTTTTGGCTCCGCCACTGGTTTTAAAGAATTTAATTATGATTATGTTTGCTTGTGATGTCACCTAACTCTTTTGAGGGTGAAGTTGAAGTTTCTAGGTGAGATTTCTTGGTTCTTATTCTTTTTCTCCTGTCTTTTCTTTTTATTTTAACTGCCTTTATTAGTTTATTCATTCATTGTTCATAGCCCCTTAACAAAGAACAGTGTTTCTTTTTAGTCTTAAACCCTAGTTTCCAAAGCCCTAATCAACCGTGATCCATTCCTTTACGCGACACTTGGAACTTTAAATGTTTGTCTAGAACTTCCAGCACACCCCTTTTCTGTAATTCCTGTGACTTATGATTTCGTAAACCAGCCAATCTGAATCCTTTCCTGTCTACAAATCTTCAATGTGGCATCTTATAGCTTCCTGAATCGGTAAGTTTTTGTATCCTTCCCATGTCGCACATAATTGTATGTGGCAGCATTATAAAGTTTCCTGAAGCCCTCCTAGATCATTAAATATGTATTTGATTATATTAAAATGCCTTGAACCGATCTCACTTCTGAACTTACAGATGTTATTAAGTGGTTAAAGTGAGAAAGTTTGTCCTAAGTGCAATTTTTGGTCTGTCAAACTACTCATGGCCATTGAAAACTCTCATCATACTGTTGTGCTAACATGCAACTTGGTATTGATGTTCCCTAGATAGCCATCTAAGGGTTTAGATATCTCGTCATATCTACTTCATGTTGGAAGGATTAGCCGATATTTATGGTATGTTATGTATAGATCTTTTGTGGAATGTTATGTATAGAATAATGTTGATGTCTTTGGCTCCTAACAGCATGGTTGTTGTTATGAATCATGTTCAGGGATGGCTAGTTACCATTGAACAGACTAACAGCAGTTACAGATTAGTGTGTTAATGGTATTGGCATTCTCTGCATAATGGTTGCATCTCTATATCTATCATTTTGTTGTAAATAAAGTATTCATTTGCAGAAGGTTTTGAGCTTTATTTGACTAGCCCTTGAGGCCTGTTGGTCTTTAGTTTATTTGGCTGCCTGCTTAGTTGACAATGTCAAGTATTCTTTAGAGATATGTTCCTTGTCAACATTGTTTATAAATGTTCTCAAACTGTTTGAGACCAGTTAATACTGTTTCTTTATCGATGGAAAATAAACTTATATTCGTTGACTGAGTATGATATACTTTCTGTTATTTACAAGTTCCTGGTTTTCAATTGCTACAGGAATTGCTGGCTAGGAGGATATTGGAAATCAAAATCATACTGTAGATGAAGTTTGGTGCTGCAAGTGAACTGTGAATTTTGCATACTCCCTCGTTACCATCTTTCAATAGAAATGTTAAAGAAATAATCTTATCCAGAGCTAACTGGACTGGCTGTTTGGAAGAATCAAGTTTAGAGATAGAAGTTACAAGGGATTTTTTGTCAAGGATTTTGTTTTAAGTTACTGTTTTAGGTGTTTCTTTTTGGTTTTTTTTTGAGTGAGATGTAAAATCAGATTGCGGCATATAGTTAGAAATGTATCATGGATCTCTCTGGTCAGGCTGTGATACATGATTTCCTTTTTCAGATTGCTGTAATGTTCGGCAAAGTTGCAAGTCCTAGTTTGCTATGCTTTGTTTTTGTGGTTCCCTCCATTGGGTTTGTAATTCATCAAATTGTACCAGAGCTCTGGTTGATTTAGTGGCTTGAAACATTTGAGGGATACCCATCTGGGTCCCGTTAAAAAGTTATTACATATTCTGATTCTTTTTTCCTTGGAGTATTTCATTCATTGTGGTTGAAAACCTTTAGATCCAGTAGCTTTTGCTTTGAATGGCTTATTTCAACTCAAAACTTTCTGTTCTCCTATTTTTCCATTGTAAACCAAGCTGGTTGTCCATGCCTCTTTCATCTCACGTTGTGTAGATAGTCAAAGTGATTTAGAATACCAACATCATGATCCATGCTAATGGATGTCCACACCCTCGCTTTGTCAACCCTATCGTACCCAGTGTACGAGACTCTTGTTATTGCAGGATCTAGGGAGAGTTAGATGTATGCAACCTTATTATACCTTTATAATCACAGAAAAGCCAATTGTCATATTGCCCGGGTGATAATGATTCCAGCGTGCTCTCTCTCTCTCTCTCTCACACACACACACAAAGGTATGTCTAAGTAAAGACCAGGCAAAGCATGCATCAATTGCAGAGGATCAAAACAATGGTACCTGTGTGCATTCAACTTAGAAATCTTGAGGAGGGACCATTTTGCCTGGTGTACTCATTTGTTTTTCTACTTTATTCATTGTTTTGAATGTGAAGTGAAACATTCAAAGGGGAAGAAACTAGAGAACCCTTTACCCTGAAAGTTAAAAACAGAAAAAGGGGAGAGAAGTGGACCAGAACATAACCTTTTCCTTCTTTTTAGCCTTTCTGAATCTTGGCTGTGACCAATCCATTTCAGCTTTTAGAAGCTGTAAATCTTCAAGGACTCACTTTACCCATACAGCACATGCCAACAATAACTTAACCAAACTGTGCAATACCAATATCCTGCTTCTTCAGTCCTTATAGATTTTCATCACACCCATTGATCTTGTCTGAATAGAATAGAAATGATGAAAATGATTTTCTACCCATCTGTACATTAGCATTATAATCCACGACAATCCTTCAGTCCTGCAAGAGCAAATAACATGCGATTAATGTCGATGAATCTTTTATGGGGCATTTTTTCAAAAGACAAGGTTAGTGATCTGAAGCTAAAATTTACTGATCAATTCCTATCCTGTGGAGACCAAATTACTCACCTTTCTTGCTCTCTGTTATTCTTCTTTAACTTTTCTGAGTCCACATCAGGCTATCAAAGGAAAGAAATAACTTACATAGAACATCAAATCACCAGCACCAAAGCCATGCGCAGTGATTGTTCCAAGGGATAGACCCTTGATTGAGAACTTGATGGAAGCACTATCAAAGTATTGTTGAGTTGAGTTGGATAGAGTGTTCGAGTCAAAAAAAAAAATAAGAGTTGGATAGAGTACTGTTGATGGGAGCACTATCAAAATGACTTGATGAGCTCCGACATGAAGCTGTCATTAGATGTCTCCATGGAAATAAGCAAGTCTTCATACATTAAGAAAAACTGAAGTTCCAACGATATGCCAAGAACCAGGATATTAATATTTGCAAGATTCACTTTCCAGGGGACTTTCTAAGTTTCTGGTGCACCGAGATCAACCAGGATGCTAGAAACAACAAGAATTCCAGTTCAAATGACAAAGGAATGAAGCTGTAGAATGCAACAGACCACACACAAAGAGTTGTATCCTACTTATGAGTACTGCAAGGTAAGAATTCTCAGCTTAGATGGCTGCACTATGAACTCCATGAATTTAATAGTGCATATGTAGTGCCGCCAGTTTAGAGAGTGATGATCAAACAACTAGGAACTGTGAACCTATCGTGAGCTTGAACATCAATAGGGAAGAACGACGCTCCTGTCAAACTCAAATGCTAAGTTTTCTTCAAAGTTTTCTAGCTAAAAGAAAGTTGATGATTCCTTGAAATTAATTGAATAAAGATGATACACATACCTTCCACATAAGAAGACAGAGCTTCGAATCTTAATATGTTTGCATGAACTCTACGTCTTCTATAACTTCATGTTTCTGAGGATGTAGAAGTGCCATTCTTTATAGTAGTGTCAGTTCAAATAGGAAGCACAATAGAGAACAGGGGAAAAGTTGGCAAAATCGTTTAATGGCTCAGAAACATCCCAGCACAAGAGAACAACAATGGATTTAGCATGAAAAGACAGTTCGTCCAATGGCAATGGATATTCACGTATATTAGAACAGATCACCCTATTTTATACACTAACTTCAAACATCAGAAGGATACTAAGAGGTCCATGAATCTTATCAGCTTTGCAACAGTCCGACAACATGTACTCGAGTTTGTAGTCAGTGAATAGTAAAAAACTTGCAACCACGCAAAATGGTTACGGTCCCAATCTTAGAATCAAATTAAACATGGCTACATGATTGTGCGTGCAAGATCCTGCACAATATAAAAAACGAAAACAGATCTCTCCCTTGGTGAACTTCGAGTGAGCCGGTTGAGTGACCAACCACGCCACTTGGAACAGCCTGCGAGGTCCGGTGGTAACCTGGAACGGCAACGGGAGACCCTGAGTGAGAGGGAGGACGATCCAGTGAGGCTGAAGGAGGATCCTGGAACAAACAAGAACAAGTTAGAAGGGCGCCGAGTGTTTTCCGGCGTATCCCCTCCGACGGTCTAGTCAGTCTTTGAGTGAGAGAGAGGAAGGAGAAAACACTGAGAAAAATGTATTGTAGTAGAGAGTTTGTGATTGCATACCCGTCTTGCCTTTTGCAAGGAGTATTTATACCTTAAAAGCTCATGATTGCTGTCAGTGTGGTCAGTAAGTGATCATTAGGTGCAGGTTGCGTGTGCATTGATTCTGATGAGGAATGTCTTCTCTAATTGACTTCTCGGGGTCCCGAGCAATTAATGTCGAGTCGTCGGGATGCCGACGGTACAATATGCTCCTCTCGGGGAGGATGCAATAAATGCTCTGTAATAGGAGCATTTATTGCCTTTCACTTCCGAGCCTTACCGCATTGAATGCGGTCTCATCAAGGGAATGGTGCAATTAATTGTTTGCTTTCCCAAAGCGCGTGTCAGCAACAACATGCGGTTTGTCTGTCTTTGATGTGATATCATATGCCACGCGTCCATCACGTATTGGCTATGACCTCTGTATTCCAGTATGTTCTGACATTACTTGTGTAAGAC
>CAUOFW020000003.1:124704-230346 GCA_963454935.2 Ilex paraguariensis | reverse complement strand
ATTGACCTCCTCCCAGTACCGGATGGCGTACTGGCGAAGAGTCTCGGATTCCCTCCGTCTGAGGGTCAACAACGATCCAATGTCTTTGGGGCGCTTACTCCCCGTAATAAATCGAGCCAGGAACTGCCTAATCAATTCCTTCCAGGACCCAATACTGTTTGGGTGAAGCGTCTCGAACCATTTCATCGCAGAGTCCCCCAAGCTCATAGGGAACACTCGGCAGAGAAACCGTTGGTCCGAATGATAGAGGGACATCATCTGTTTGTATTGTCTGATATGGGCTTCGGGGTCGGACCGCCCATCATAGGTTTTGAACCTTGGCACGACGAACTTTCTTGAGACCTCCATCTCGCTGATTTCCCTTGTGAAGGGTGTTTGTATGTCTTCGTCCTCGGCCTCATGCTGGACAGTCTTACCCTTTCTTCTAGAGTCTAATCGGGCTCTGAGATCGACTTCTTCCCTGACGGGATGCCTTCTGAAGTCCCTGTGTTCATTGGTAAGCCCCTCGTTTTCTGGGCGTCGTGTAGATTGGGTTGAGTCCTCCTCGGATTCATCTCCCTTCCTCCGTCTGGACAAACCTCGCCGGAGGTCGTCCAGGGCCAATGGCCTCGCTTTCCTGGAATGGTTGTCAAGATGATGCTCGCCGGCTCTGGGTCGCTTCGGGACCCTGGAGCTTTCTGCTTTGTGGTCTAGGTGGTTTCTCAGATCCTTTGTCTCCGCCTCCTGGACGGGGAGTCCTCGGGAAAGGAATGAATCCCTCGATCCTCCGCCTGAGGCGGCAAACTCATCGAGCCGGCTAAGGACGTTTACATTGTCCTTCTCGAGTTGACGTAATCTATCGCCAAATTTCTCTTCAATCACTTCTGCTAGCTGACGGGCCAAGGGGGCTGATCCTCCTGACCTGATCCCCATACTGGTTTGAGGGGTTACCCCCCTTGACCGAGTAGAGACACTTTTATTCGTATTGGTGCGATCCCTCCCTCCGTGATGGCAGGGAGCTTGTAACTCGAAACTCCTTTGGTGGGGTCTTTTCCCTTTCTGTCTAGTGTTCACCATGGTCACTGCTCTTTATAGAGAAAAAAACTAGGAAAACTAGTCGTTTCCCACAGACGGCGTCAGATTGTGCGTGCAAGATCCTGCACAATATAAAAAACGAGAACAGATCTCTCCCTTGGTGAACTTCGAGTGAGCCGGTTGAGTGACCAACCACGCCGCTTGGAACAGCCTGCGAGGTCCGGTGGTAACCTGGAACGGCAACGGGAGACCCTGGGTGAGATGGAGGACGATCCTGTAAGGCTGAAAGAGGATCCTGGAACAAAGAAGAACAAGTTAGAAGGGCGCCGGAGTGTTTTCCGGCGTATCCCCTCCGACGGTCTAGTCAGTCTTTGAGTGAGAGAGAGGAAGGAGAAAACACTGAGAAAAATGTACTGTAGTAGAGAGTTTGTGATTGCATACCCGTCTTGCCTTTTGCAAGGAGTATTTATACCTTAAAAGCTCATGATTGCTGTCAGTGTGGTCAGTAGGTGATCATTAGGTGCAGGTTGCGTGTGCATTGATTCTGATGAGGAATGTCTTCTCTAATTGACTGCTCAGGGTCCCGAGCAATTAATGTCGAGTCGTCGGGATGCCGACGGTACAATATGCTCCTCTCGGGGAGGATGCAATAAATGCTCTGTAATAGGAGCATTTATTGCCTTTCACTTCCGAGCCTTACCGCATTGAATGCGGTCTCATCAAGAGAATAGTGCAATTAATTGTTTGCTTTCCCAAAGCGCGTGTCAGCAACAGCATGCGGTTTGTCTGTCTTTGATGTGATATCATATGCCACGCGTCCATCACGTATTGGCTATGACCTCTGTATTCCAGTATGTTCTGACATTACTTGTGTAAGACGAGGTCATGATGAATAGTCTTAGACCGGCATAGGCTGATGACCTGTACGTCAGTAGCTTTATCCTGGAGTAGAGGAGGCGTCCAGGACGGGGTACCTCTCGGCACCGAGGAAGGCTGATCTCGGGGACCGAGGGAGGTATGCTTCCGAGGTACATGGGTGACCGAGGACACGTGTTGTTGTATAATACACCGAATGCATGATCCTATATGAGAGGTACCTCGGGGGCGAGGACATTCGTTTGCCGATAGTGCTTAAATCTAAGCAACACTGTTCTAACAAACCGAGGACACGTGTCTTCATCATAGGACTTTTCAGAAGAGTCCCATCAATGATTATAGTAGATAGAGTCATTCTGCTGAGGGATTCGCTTCAATCATAAAGTCAAAGTGACCTTATGGAAAATTTAGGGTTCTACCTAGACTTTGGATGTTAGAATACAGAGCCTGATATATTGAAGTACGGAAATGTTAGCACATCTTGCCGCATCATTGTGCAAAAAATAGACATCTACAATCACCTGGAAGTGATATGTTAGCAGTGTTAGGAAGTATGGAGCAAGACATAAGGACCTACTACCAAAATATACCAACTGTGAGATCTGAACTCATCATTTTCTATCTCACTTAGGGTTCTTTTAGAGGTGGATGAGGCAAACAATGCAAGGGATGAAAACAGCCATTCATTTCAGTTTCCATAATCACCAGTTGTGGAACATTAGAATAAGCTGCTTGGTCTGTGAGGGCTGCATCAAAATGACAAGTTAAGGATATAAAACAGAACTAGGATCGTTTGGCCTTATTCAGGAGTTCTTTAGTGAAGTTTATTAAATCTCTAACGCAAGAAAGAGATGATGGCATAAGGACTAGATGAGAAAAGATTGCCAGTGCTTATGAATTACGCAGGTGAGGCACCAAAATATGGCTGAAAAATTAGATTTAAAAAAATTCCAGAGACAAGGTCAAATGAAATAGATGAAGCAACAATTTGAGTTGTGTAAATAGCTGTTGGGTGATGGACAACAAATAGTTGTGGGGGTGAATTGGAGTGTGTGAAATTATCCAGTGTAATCATCATGAAAGTGGAGGGCAACAAAACACATAACAGCTTTCATAAGTTGTGGTTAAGTAACGAATTCATATATCAACAAACAATAATTTGACAACCTAAACTAATGATTTAAGTACTCTAGGTGTTTAATGCTCTAAGCCTCCAACATTTATATTTGTCCCTACACCATACCACCCTGGGACACACAAATTGCATTAGTTGATGAAATTAAGGCAGGGAAAGGAGATGTACAAAATCAAGTTTAAATTGAACTAAACCTATGCGACAATGGCAAGAAAGGACTAACAGTAGTTTGGATTGTCATGCATTTTTGCTCTGAACTGCTATCTCCAAGTCAATGCATGACATAATCCAGTATCAGGTCTAATAAAATGAGCCCCAACAACATGATTGTTGACCTATATTATAAAAAAGTCAATCACTGCCCAATTCTACGATAGTAAATGCATCAATACAAAGCTAATAAATACATTTTTTTTTTCTGGTCAAAGCAAATAAATACATTGAGGACCTAAAAAAAGCATAATGTATTATTTTCATATGATTTAATAGCAGTTGTCATACAGTGAAGCTTGAAACAAAGACAACAAGCTTACCCGTTACCTAGAATCCTAGATTGTACCAGCATACAAATTGAACGACTCCACTACTTGCACAATTTCACTCACTTCTAAAATTAGAGTTGAGACTCAATGAGCGCAAGTAACCTCTTTCTTGGCTGAACCAATCACACCACAGTTCAGAAGAATGCTCTGCTCCCATAAAACACTCTTGGGCTTTGGCCATTGCCATTTGCTGGTTGTGGCTTCTCGTCTGAGCCTGACTTTCCCGGATTGCCTGGTCCATTTTCAATAGCTGATCCCTTTTCAATGTCCATAGGAAGCTTCATTTTTGCAAGAGCCTCTGTGAATTGCTGCATACTTTTCATGTACATATCCACTATCTCTTGTTGCACCACCTTTTGTTCTGCTTCAACATGCACACTGATAACAGGCTGCACAAATGTGCTTACTGTCACTGCAGGTGAACCAGTCTCAGCCTCTTTATTAGCTTTCTCTACTTCCTCCTTCACGGATGAAACATCCTGGTTTGGAGATTTTGAAGCTCTCGGAGTGTCACAAATAGACTGGGAGCTTGTGGGAACCGATATTGAAGGAGACCCATTTGTTGAAACACTTAGGGGAGTGTCGATCTTTGAAACCACAATGGTATCTTGACTATTAGTTGCCAAGCTTTCTAGCAGAAAAACATTTTCACCTGAACTAAGGCAATTATCTTTTACAGTGGTGCCAAGGCATTCTGAGGTTTGGGAGTCCATATTGGCACATGGGACTGCGTAATACTCTGAGACCATCATCTCATTTTCATTCACAACTTTTGGATCTGGGAACTCGATCTTATCAAGTTCGCAAGGGATTGCATCGGGTACCCCAGAATTTCCAGCCACATTTGTAGCCCAAGAGGTACGCAGGGTGGGAAGTTCCAAGACTTCGGGGGATGCTCCAGTATAAGTGAGAGTCAATTGAACAAAACCAGCTAGAGAATGGAAGAGATCGCTTGATGAGAGAGAAAATTCACCAGCCATCTTTCCATTCTCAATGAGAACATCAGAAAGAGGCACCAATGCAAATCCCAACAGCTGATCTTCCAGATAATTCCTAACCCTACTCAGCATCCATATCTCACATTTTATCGACGAATCAAGCCTCCGAACATTGAGCTGAAGATTCTCATTAAAGACAGGATTCTGTCCCCCACCATTAATAGTCTTAGTTGAAACTGTTATTTCAGGATCACTAGTCAAGTAAAGCTTGGCATAAACATCTTGCTTATGGTAAATACATATGTTGAGGATATCCCTTGCTTGGTGTATGCAAACCTCAAGAACCCCAATAAACCCATTTGGGTTTTCTACCACACTCTCCTTCCTAAGTACCCCAGATTCGCTTGATAAATTGCCATTGTTCGGAGACACATATTCGGATTTCAGACATGGAAGCTCAGACACAGCAGGGGAGTTTGACAACATAACTGGCTTATGAGAATCCATGACAATACAAGTAAACACCCTTTGATCTGAGAAATTATGATCTGAGAAATTAAAAGCAACAAATGGGCCTTTAAACTAGCTAGGTGCAACCCAAAACCCCAAGCTAGCACTTAAAAACTTGAATTATAAAAGCAGGCAAACTACCAGTTGAAGCAAGCAAAAGGGTGAAGATTTCCAGAATCCCCAAGACACAATACTGATTAAAACCAACAGTACAACAAACCAAAACCCTAAGTTAGAAATTAGCAGTTACAAAATTGAATCACAAGAAGAATTGAAGACTCAGTTCTATCTTTAACCCAAAACTCAATACCCAGGCCAAAAACAGTGCAATCCAAAATCTAAACTTAAAGTTAGAACTTACAGCTCAAGCCACAATTGAAGACCTTGCTTTGTCTAGAGCCCCAAAATCTGAGTAATGAAAGCCACAAACACCAAACCCAAGAATCTAAAGCAGAGCTGAAACAAAGCCTAGATCTCAATTCCCAGAGGCCAAAATTCTAAAATATAGACATCCCAGGAGAAACTGAGCCAAAAACCCCAAATCAGACTTTAGCCCCACCAAAACCCATCAAGAATTAATCAAAGATAAGCACAAAGTCCAATAAAGCACTTACTTTTGTTTTGTAAACAGAAAACCTTCTTACTTTCCGCAAAAAAACAGGAACACTTGTCAAGCATCCAAGGCAAAGAGAGAAAGAAAAGGGGAGAAAGCAATGAACTTTTTATGAGCTTGATATTTGAGCACAAGAAATGGGCAGATGTTTTTTGAGAAGAGACAGGAAGAATGGAGGAAAATATGAGATGGGTTGGGTTTATCTCTTTCTCTTCTCTTTCGCTGGGTTTTTGGCTCTTTGCATAGAGAAGTCAATCCAGAGTTGTGTGTATTTATAGATCCATCTAGAAAACCCAGCTCGTGAATGAAGTCATAGATACAGAAAATCTGCAAAAACCAATAGATAATGTCATGCCAATCAACTATTTTTGCTCAACATTTTGAACTCTGTTTCAAACCTATTACCTTCGTCTGGGCTTTGGCATTATTCAATAATGCCAAAGGGGTAGCTTACAGTAAGCAGGATAAGACTTTTTCTCAATCAGATTATAGTAACTTGTCTGAAATTCCACTGGTTTCTTTGACCCAATTTATTAACATTTATGTGAATGAAAGTAACTTCTTGTTGACTGCATGCTTACTATAGTAAAGTAACAATTTTGATGAGAGTTACATTTTTTTTTTTTCTAAACGATCTGAGTATAACTTGATTTTAAAGAATTGTCAAAATTTAAATTTTAAATATCTGAATTTACAGTTCATATCTATTATCACTTATAAACTAAAACAAAAAAACAAAAAATGCAACTTTCAATTTGGTAGTTTAATTGTAATGAATGTTTAATCATGTGTTAATGTTACATCCGTTACATTTTTTATATCTATATAAAAACGTATTTTGTTAAATCTAAAACTTGGCTATATTACCGGTTCGCAAAACGAATAATAGAGTAGCTTATCACATTAATCGCATTTCGATATTTCTTTCGAACTATTTATTGTTTGTAAGCATACGTTCACTCAAATGTAGGTTATCAATACTGAGACTATGGTATCCATGAGAGATAAAGTCTCTCATGGTCTGATCTTAAAAAATTATCAAGATTCAAATTCAGAATGTGTAAGTTTACAGTTTATCACTGTTATAACTTAAATTAGGCATTGGAGTAAAAATAAGCATTTCTATTGGAATGTATCACTGTGTAAAATTAAAAACCCACTTACTTAGAAAAGAAGGGCTCCAAGTGTAGACCATTACCCTCTTTAATTTTTTAAATTATCTTCTATTTTTTTTTTCAACTGCTGTCCTGATTTGAACATATAGAAAATAAGGAAGAGCACCACATCTAAACAACTAATTTCTTTGATTCTTTAAATAGATTGGTTAATGTGTGTCTTGCGTTGAACATGTAGGAAATAATTATTGCTTCTGTAATCATGTAAAATTAGGCTTTGAAAGATCATGGGTATAGTGCTGTCAAATAAATCGAGCCACCAATTATCTCTTAACCCAAATAAATAAATAAGATTATGATTTGCATCCAGTAACAATAGGTTTAATTGTTAATTAAAAAAAGTGAATACTTCAGTACCCAATGTCAAGATGGCCGAGTTGGTCTAAGGCGCCAGTTTCAGGTACTGGTCCGAAAGGGCATGGGTTCAAATCCCATTCTTGACAATATTTGAAAATTTTTTGCTTACCCTTTTCCTGCTTTGTGTGAAAGTCTTTCGGAAAATTTCGAACTAGCATGAACGAGTTGAATTTAAATTTGGGCAATTTTTGAGGTCAAGTCATGACAAATTTATTACTCATTAATATCTTAGTTTTAATGTAGATGATTTATTTTTGATCGAATCGGAGAGGAGATTTATCAAAATGAGCGTAAGTTAGTTTGAACAACCATGATCGTTGAAGACAAAAAATAAAAAATAGGGACAAGTTATAAATTAAAACATCTATGATCTATCTTTGATCAAATTGTGGAAAAGATTAATCAAAATATGCATACAACTAGCCTAAACATCCTAATTATTACAGAAAAAATAAATTTTTTCTGGGCCTTAGAAGTCCCTATATATTCAAAGACTTTTTTTGCTTAACACTTTTGTCAAACCCTTTTAAGCTTATATCTTCTACATTAAGAGATTAAGATCTCTTCCTATACTTTTTATTTTATTAATTTATTATTTTTGAGAAGAAGATCTCTTCCTATACTTTTTATTTTATTAATTTATTATTTTTGAGAAGGGAAAGGGGACTTAAACCATTGACTTCAATAAAACTTATTTCCACGAGACAAGGAGTATCATTAGACCAAATATTCAATGGTGTATACTTTTTTCTTTAACTTCGTTCAAGAACANGGAAAAGGGGACTTAAACCATTGACTTCAATAAAACTTATTTCCACGAGACAAGGAGTACCATTAGACCAAATATTCAATGGTGTATACTTTTTTCTTTAACTTCGTTCAAGAACAGCATATATGGTTAGGGAATTCACTTATTATAAATAACGGGTTCTACATAAATTAATGGTGAGCGAGTTATCCTAAAAGGAAACTAAGAAAAAATTATTAAAGTGAATTTGAATTTAACACTAACATGTTGCCAAGCTTTTGCAATAAAAATGAATCGTCTGACAACAATTAGGTCTGAAAATTTTATTTTTGCATTGGGTACATATTAATAATTGAATTGAATTTGTTAATCTAATTCATCACAGCCTATTTAATCCGAGGGTTATGAATGATTAGGTTAACAAATTTGTACAAAAAATATTGCATTTGGTAAGCCTGATAGGGCTTGAAAATTGTGAAAAACTATGCTTAATTAAAAGTTCCACAAAAACTTTGGTGATAATGCAAAACTAACCCAACATAAGTAGGGCATAAAAAAGGCATAGCAACAGGTACATATGATTTCTCTGTGACTGATTCAACCATGGCTTGACCCACTTCCTTTCTCAGAAACCCCTATTAGTCCTTCTCTTCTCAACTTCTCTTCCTTTGCTTTTCTGCAAAATATGACCCAAGCATTCACTTCCAAAGATATACATATCCCAATCAATGTGGACAGACACAAACAGTACCCCAACTTAGCATAAGACCTGCCCTCTCCCATTACCTCAAAACCCTGAAAAACATTCACAACCCCTAACACTACACAAGCATACCCCACAAAATGGTGGTATGATTTCCAGTATTTTCTGAACTTATTTGTTGTTTTAGGCCTAAAAAACAATGCCAATGTCTGCAAACTCCCCAAGCAAAACGCCGCGAACCCGAGTTTTCGATGAAGGCCATAAACCCTTCCTGGTGAAAGCTCTCCTAGTCGAATTCCAATGGAAAACCCTACTGTTCCTAAGAAAAATGCGAAAAGTTGCACACCAGCATGAGCATAGAACCATGTAGGACCTAGTGCTTGTATGTGTCGTAGATATCGAGCAATGACGGCCCCAATGGGTAGTAAAATCCCCCATGAAATGGCGTTTATGACGCCATGAACAGTTTTTAGGGTTTGTATGTTGTTGTGTCCCTTGGTTGTAGAGCCAGAGAGGACATCAATGGTGGTGATTGATGAAAGGTCGTTAATGGTGGTTGGATGGATGGTAGGAGAATAGCCTTGGACGTATAGTCCTCGGTTCCAAACATGGTGGATCTTGGTTTTGTTTGGTACAAGTTTTAATGTAGCAAAGATTTGTATAGCGGCACCATTGTGGATTGTTGCCATTCGACCACCGTATAGGGTGGCGGAGGAAGAGAGGAGGTGGGTGTCGAGAGGGCGGGAGAGGAGTGGAGATCGTTGGAGCTTCACTGTAGGGTCTAAGATGTAGGGTAGGAGGACTAATTGGCCGGAATTGGGGTCTGGAAAGGCAATAAGTGCTCGTGTTCCGGTCATCTCCGGTGAAGTAGGGTTTATACCCCATCCAACCCAACCGGAGGGTGATATGAAGGTTCCAAAGAAGACAAGGTCGAGGGTGGCATTATGTGGATGGAAAGTCCATGCCATGGAGGCTTGTTGAGAGGGGAGTGTCATGCATTTTTGGAAGGTTTTGGTGGCGGTCACGGTGGTGCAATGAGCTGAAACCACCCTATGAGGGTGGGAGGACAGGAGTAGGAAGAAGAGAAATGGAAGCATGGTGGTGGAAGAAGAGAAGCAAATCAGAACAAGAAAGTTAAAGGAGAGAGAGACAGCTTATGTCAACATATATGTGATTTGGATTGATGATGTTCTTTTGGAAATAATGAGGATGAGGATAATGGCACATGCCATGAGTGACCAGTGGATGAATTATGAGTAGTGTGCGTTTGTGCTTAGCTTTGAAGTGAGGCAATTGTAGAGTACTTGGTTTGGTGGGGTGTTGAGAAGGAAAGCT
The DNA here is from genome assembly GCA_963454935.2 of Ilex paraguariensis. NCBI lineage: Eukaryota > Viridiplantae > Streptophyta > Magnoliopsida > Aquifoliales > Aquifoliaceae > Ilex > Ilex paraguariensis. The sequence continues at coordinate 220,400 of CAUOFW020000003.1, read as the reverse complement.
TTTGGGTTGTGATTGTGGTTAGACTTAGACATATTTAAGTTGGAAAGCTGTTGTAGTTGAGAATTGGGATTGCTTAACTTTGAAGCCAAGAGTGAGTGAAACAGTTATAATGACTAGGAACCCAAAGGGTGATCATCACACATTTAACTACCTTTTTCCAATTGGAAATGGAAAATAACAGAGGTGGCCATTTTCTCTAACCCACAAATATAAATAATTACTTTCAATAATAGTTCAAGTGATAATAAAAATAAATTATAAATTCAAACTGAGTTCGAATCTTGGTAATTTTTTGTGATCAGACCATGAAAAATTTACTTCTCATTAATATCTTAGTTTTAGTGTAGATTAATTAAAGAGTACATAAGTTGGCTCGAATATCCCTAACCATTAAACAAAAAAAAAATAATATATATATAATTTACACTATACCATATGTGAGTTAAGAAGTGCTCAAATTCTTACTCAAGTTCTGCTCGACACGAATTAAAAGTATTTGAACCGAACTCAAACTAAACTTCTTCGTAAAAAAATTCATAAATATGACCTTAGAACTTAATAACTCAATTTTAAAACAACTAATTTCTCAACAAAATCTTTCAAAAGATGTATAATGGACCCTGAAGTCAAAGGTTAAACTTTAAATTTCCCCAAAAAGATATTGAAGGATTGAGGGATAAAGAAATGCATATGACTTAGATCTATTTGAGAATAAGTTTTGATTTTTTCATTTTGGGTTAATTGTGTTGAAGGTCTTCAAAGTATAAAACTTGTCTCATTTTGGTTCTTAATATTTCAATTGTATCATTTTGGTCCCTAAAATATTGAATATATTTCTATGTTGTCCTTCAAACAGATACCATCCACATTATTAATAATTTTTTATTATAAACTTGTCATATGATACCTAAATATGGGTTAAAAAATAATTTATATAATACTTGACTAAAATTTTACGCAAATTTTGATTAAAGAGCTACCCAAATTATACAATTTTTTATCATGAGATATCTAATTTTTTGTTAAAAATTACCCATTTTACACATTTTTGTCAACGACAACCCAAATTTTAATCAAGAGCTATCCAAAATTGTTTATTGTTCATTTTTAGGTATTACATGATAAAAAATTATTGATAATTTAGATATTGTTTACTTGAGAGACCACATGAAAATATATTCAATATTTCAAGAATCAAAATGATGCATTAGAGACTAAAATAAAATAAACATCATACTTTGAAGACTTCTAATATAATTAACTATTTCATTTTTTGAAATAGGGATTGTTTGGTAATAAAATTGGAATTACTTACAAATAGAAACATTTTGAAGCCAAAGCTGCACCTGACTAATTTAAGTGACACTTCTTTGAGCTCAGTGGTTGTCACCGCATTTTGAGCTAAGTTAAAACATGTGCCCGAAAAAAGAATTGGATTTTAAACTTCTAAATTATTATAGATTAAACTATCCCTCAAGATTTATAATTTAAATAACTGGAACAAGTTAAAATTGAACTAAATTCCAAATACCTAGAATTATATAACAACATATTAATTGCATATCAAACATGCGATTAGGTCTAAGAAATTGAAATCTTTAGGATGATTCAGTCACACTTGAGGACTATCCGCCCTTATTACTCAAATATGTTACGGTGGTTGGCTCAAAATCCAAGAGGATAATCGAAGCTTGACCACTCGGTAGCCAAAAAAAAAAAGGGTTGCTTTTAAGACACGGAAACACGACGTCGTCTAGGGCTGCGTGACCTGCATCGAGACTGATTGTCCCCTTCTTTAAGCTTTCAGCTTGCAGAGAAAGCAGAAACTCAAAAATAATTTTCAGAGAGAGAAAATGAAGGTTAGCTTGGAGGGAGAGAAGGTAATACTTGTACCATACATGAAAGAGCATGTCCCAAAGTACCATCAATGGATGCAAGACCCTGCTCTTCTTCAAGCCACCGGCTCTGAGCCGCTAACCCTGGAGCAGGAGTACGAGATGCAACTGTCCTGGACCCAAGATCCATTGAGTATCTCTCTCCCTGTGTATATGTGTTATATGCGTATTTATGGATATATATTACTGGGTTGTTTGAGTTTTGATGAAAAATTGAAGTTTTGAAGATAGGTTTTTATCGCAGAGCAGACTTTCATTGTTCTGGACAAGGTATTGGTGGTTGGAGACTTCATGCATGGAGATTCGCATGTGGAAGGTCACTTTTGATCTTTAATTCTGCGTCCTTTGGTTTGATTTGTTGAATCTTGTCGATTTTCTATATTGGGCTTATGCATTTTATTGCTTCAAGCTGGTTTGTACTTGAAATTAATAGTTATTATGGTTTAAGGTCACTTTTGGATTTTAATTCTTCATCCTTTTATTTAGCATGCTGAATTTTGTTGATTTTCCATACCGTGCTTATGCACTTTGTTCGTTTCGNAGTTGGCTCGAATATCCCTAACCATTAAACAAAAAAAAATAATATATATATAATTTACACTATACCATATGTGAGTTAAGAAGTGCTCAAATTCTTACTCAACTTCTGCTCGACACGAATTAAAAGTATTTGAACCGAACTCAAACTAAACTTCTTCGTAAAAAAATTCAGAAATATGACCTTAGAACTTAATAACTCAATTTTAAAACAACTAATTTCTCAACAAAATCTTTCAAAAGATGTATNAGACATAGTGAAAAAGTTATGATTGAAAATCAAGAAATACCAATGAGTAAACTATTTAGATATCTAGGATTGATCATTAAAAATAATGGAGAGATTGGAGATGATGTATTTTATAGAATCAACACCGGTTGGCTTAAGTGGAGGAAAGTCTCTGGCTTATTATATGATATGATACTAATAAAATTGAAAGGTAAGTTTTATTGAGAAGTTATAAGGACAACANGCGTTGAAGGTCTTCAAAGTATAAAACTTGTCTCATTTTGGTTCTTAATATTTCAATTGCATCATTTTGGTCCCTAAAATATTGAATATATTTCTATGTTGTCCTTCAAGCAGATACCATCCACATTATTAATAAAATAATTATGATACCTAAATATGGATTAGAAAATAATTTATATAATACTTGACCAAAATTTTACGCAAATTTTGATTAAAGAGCTACCCAAATTATACAATTTTTTATCATGAGATATCTAATTTTTTGTTAAAAATTACCCATATTACACATTTTTGTCAACGACGACCCANAAACATAGTGAAAAAGTTATGATTGAAAATCAAGAAATACCAATGAGTAAACTATTTAGATATCTAAGATTGATCATTAAAAATAATGGCGAGATTGGAGATGATGTATTTTATAGAATCAACACCGGTTGGCTTAAGTGGAGGAAAGTCTCTGGCTTATTATATGATATGATACTAATAAAATTGAAAGGTAAGTTTTATTGAGAAGTTATAAGGACAACAATACTGTATGAGACAAAATGCTGGCCTATTAGGAAATAACATAGTGATAAAATGAGTGTAGTGGAAATGAGAATGTTAAGGCGGATGTGTGGANATAAATAGAAACATTTTGAAGCCAAAGCTGCACCTGGCTAATTTAAGTGACACTTCTTTGAGCTTAGTGGTTGTCACCGCATTTTGAGCTAAATTAAAACATGTGCCTGAAAAAAGAATTGGATTTTAAACTTCTAAATTATTATAGATTAAACTATCCCTCAAGATTTATAATTTAAATAACTGGAACAAGTTAAAATTGAACTAAATTCCAAATACCTAGAATTATATAACAACATATTAATTGCATATCAAACATGCGATTAGGTCTAAGAAATTGAAATCTTTAGGATGATTCAGTCACACTTGAGGACTATCCGCCCTTATTACTCAAATATGTTACGGTGGTTGGCTCAAAATCCAAGAGGATAATCGAAGCTTGACCACTCGGTAGCCAAAAAAAAAAAGGGTTGCTTTTAAGACACGGAAACACGACGTCGTCTAGGGCTGCGTGACCTGCATCGAGACTGATTGTCCCCTTCTTTAAGCTTTCAGCTTGCAGAGAAAGCAGAAACTCAAAAATAATTTTCAGAGAGAGAAAATGAAGGTTAGCTTGGAGGGAGAGAAGGTAATACTTGTACCATACATGAAAGAGCATGTCCCAAAGTACCATCAATGGATGCAAGACCCTGCTCTTCTTCAAGCCACCGGCTCTGAGCCGCTAACCCTGGAGCAGGAGTACGAGATGCAACTGTCCTGGACCCAAGATCCATTGAGTATCTCTCTCCCTGTGTATATGTGTTATATGCGTATTTATGGATATATATTACTGGGTTGTTTGAGTTTTGATGAAAAATTGAAGTTTTGAAGATAGGTTTTTATCGCAGAGCAGACTTTCATTGTTCTGGACAAGGTATTGGTGGTTGGAGACTTCATGCATGGAGATTCGCATGTGGAAGGTCACTTTTGATCTTTAATTCTGCGTCCTTTGGTTTGATTTGTTGAATCTTGTCGATTTTCTATATTGGGCTTATGCATTTTATTGCTTCAAGCTGGTTTGTACTTGAAATTAATAGTTATTATGGTTTAAGGTCACTTTTGGATTTTAATTCTTCATCCTTTTATTTAGCATGCTGAATTTTGTTGATTTTCCATACCGTGCTTATGCACTTTGTTCGTTTCGGGCTGAGTTTGTGCTTGAAATTCATAATCCTTATGGTGTATGGTTTGTTGCAATGCCTATTTTGTCCAGTGTCAATTGGTAATTGTTTTTCTATTAGTTTTACATAATTCTGGTGGTTTTCTATTTGTGAATTTACCTTGAACTTTTCNGTAGTCCAACTGAAGTCCGTGGCTGTTGTTAAGACTTAAGATAATGCGAAGTTCTGGGAGAGGGTGGGAAGAGTTGCATAGAAAATTACAATCTCTATTTTTCTCAGCTACACATAGTATGATTAATACACAAGGGTAATTTAGAATGTGAATGTCAAAGTAGCTGGTTGAACAGTTTGATATTGTGTAAGAATAGATTTGTGGCTGGTGTTTTTGATCTACATTAGTAATTCAAACCTCTTGATCTCGACATTGATAGCTTTTTATCTGTTGAATATGAGTACCTTGGTCAAGGCAATACTGTCGGGCTTTGTNCGGTTTGATATTGTGTAAGAATAGATTTGTGGCTGGTGTTTTTGATCTACATTAGTAATTCAAACCTCTTGATCTCTACATTGATAGCTTTTTATCTGTTGAATATGAGTACCTTGGTCAAGGCAATACTGTCGGGCTTTGTAGAAGAGCCCTCCCACTAATTGAAGTCAAAAGGTGAGTCGACACAACTTATCATTCTCCCTTCTCCCAAAACCTAAAAAGGGGACCAGAAATTGTCTATACATGTGTTTTGTATGAATGTTTGAAACCATAACTAGGAGGCTAGGACTTAGTATTATTTTTCTTCAAGTTTTGATGTTTTGCTTAAGTTCACAGGATCATCAAAGATCAAGTCAATTAAGGAGGAGTTTACTTGTTGAATTAGAANTTGACACAACTTATCATTCTCCCTTCTCCCAAAACCTAAAAAGGGGATCAGAAATTGTCTATACATGTGTTTTGTATGAATGTTTGAAACCATAACTAGGAGGCTAGGACTTAGTATTATTTTTCTTCAAGTTTTGATGTTTTGCTTAAGTTCACAGGATCATCAAAGATCAAGTCAATTAAGGAGGAGTTTACTTGTTGAATTAGAAAAGAAAAAAAAAAGTTTTCTACGGATACATATGTTGAGTTTTTTCTTAAATTGAATTTCAAATGTCCAGCCCAGTTTTCAAATCTCCATATGAGTGGGTTGAGGTAGGGAGTTATCTTCTACAGCTGATGGTCAAAAGAGGCCAGTCTAGGGTCGTATCTATGCCTGTATCTACCATTTACAGGTATCCATAGAATGTGCAGTATTAACTCACTGCAAGACCTTTGCTGGTTGGAGGCTGTGGAGTGCATTAACCTACTGTGAAACGTGTATAAAAAAAATAAAAAATAATCACACATAAGGAAATAAACAATGAAAAGGAAAAGAAGAATACAGTGCTCTTTAAGAAGCTATATGTGAAATCCTAATTATATTTGAGGGAAGAAAGCTTCAATCTGAGCCAGTTCGTTTCTAACTAGAATAGCAGTCGAGTAAGGTTTCTGTATTCTTTAAGAAACTAACTATAATAGCCTTTTTCAGCCATGGTTGGTGATGTGAATATATACATGAATGATTTGGATGATCCTCAAATGGCAGAGATTGAAATAATGATAGCTGAACCCAAACGGTATCTGTCTTTCATTTCTTCCTAATGCTATTCCAATTTTAAAATTATGTTGTGTTATCACTTGTTTTACTTTCATCTTTCATATTTCATCTTTGATTTATGTGGAAGTCTGTATGACTTTATAAGTACATTGAAAAATCTTATTTTTCTTGCTCAGTTCTGGATTTCTTTTGTCGCTATGATTATTTTGGATTGGTTCAATTATTAAAGATAGCGAAGTTCTCCTACAAGAAATAGATCTATTTGTTTAGTGACAAGCAAATAAATAGTAGAAAAAATTACCGTTATCTCCCATTGGAAAACCTGTAAGTCCTATCAAAATCCTATCTGGACAATTATGTCACAGTTTTCAAAAATAATTTTCCCTTGTCCTTTAGATTTTTATTTCTACAATTCCATTAATATCAATTACTTTGGCTTTTCTAGGGAAAGGTTGATTTGGGAAGAAGTTGCTGCACAATTTATATAAAGATGGTAAATTTTAAGCATTTGTGAAAATATTAAACAACATTACAAACCTATTTTTTGATTTTAGAATACATTGAAATTAGTTAGAAAATATGAGCAAAAAATGCAACTGATGTCCGTGAAAAAGGCAAAATGGGAATAAAGTATATTATTGATGGAGTCTTAAACTAATTCTTATCAAATTATTCTGAAAAATACTTGTCAAAATAGAATACATTGAAATTAGTTAGAAAATATGAGCAAAAAATGCAACTGATGTCCGTGAAAAAGGCAAAATGGGAATAAAGTATATTATTGATGGAGTCTTAAACTAATTCTTATCAAATTATTCTGAAAAATACTTGTCAAAATAGAATACATTGAAATTAGTTAGAAAATATGAGCAAAAAATGCAACTGATGTCCGTGAAAAAGGCAAAATGGGAATAAAGTATATTATTGATGGAGTCTTAAACTAATTCTTATCAAATTATTCTGAAAAATACTTGTCAAAATAGAATACATTGAAATTAGTTAGAAAATATGAGCAAAAAATGCAACTGATGTCCGTGAAAAAGGCAAAATGGGAATAAAGTATATTATTGATGGAGTCTTAAACTAATTCTTATCAAATTATTCTGAAAAATACTTGTCAAAATAGAATACATTGAAATTAGTTAGAAAATATGAGCAAAAAATGCAACTGATGTCCGTGAAAAAGGCAAAATGGGAATAAAGTATATTATTGATGGAGTCTTAAACTAATTCTTATCAAATTATTCTGAAAAATACTTGTCAAAATAGAAGTTTCTGACATGACTTAAGGTTGGACTAATATTTAATTTTCCTAGAATATATCACATGATTTAGAATTTGAATCATTGACATTGTCAGTAGATTCATTGAGTCAGCATCAAGCTTAATCTTTTCAATATTGATAGAACTGATAAAAAGAAAACACCAAAGAGGATTGCAACCCTATGCATGGAACTAACACTCCTCAATCCCCTCAAGCATTGATATCACCTGAGAAAGGGTATTCACTGCCAGAAGCCAAGAAAAGAAGGACTTACTGAATATTTGCCTTAGCTGACCCTGGAGCTCCCATTCCTAAAATAATCTCCTATTTCTCTCCATCCAAAAGTGTGAAAAGGCACAGGGCTGATGCTTGTTGCTCCATTCTAGCTCTTCTATCTAGATTATCTGCTTGCCAGCTACATAGCACCTCACTTTGGGCTTTGTATCCCATACTGAATCCCAAATAAAGACAGAAGGACATTAAAATCCTAGCCACCCAGGCAATATAATATGAATTGCTGTGTACTCTGCTAGCACACAACCAACAACTGGCATTTATTTGAAATATATGTTGATATCATCTTCGTTTAAAATACCCAGAAGGGCAGTCTGAATACGTGGCAGCTGAATGATATACCCTAGAACACCTGAAAAACTAGGCAGTATGTTCCTTGCTGACAAAGTGCATAGGTAACTGGGATTTCCCCTCCATGGACATGAACACGAAGCACTCTTTCATCTTGCGCGTGCAATGATTGTTTCACTAATGGAAAAGATCTTGATATTTTCCTGTTAATTTGCATCGTTAAAAATCTTCATGTCACATGGGAAGAATGTTTTTAAGGTTTTTTCAGTAATGAAATTGTATTTTCTTGAACTTCAGTAAATCTGTTAGATTTCTCTGCTCAGTTGCATATTTTGTGTAAATGAGACAGGTCAAGGTTTTCCAATCAGTACCTTATTGTTTTATTAAAATCCTTCATTTTNATTGTATTTTCTTGAACTTCAGTAAATCTGTTAGATTTCTCTGCTCAGTTGCATATTTTGTGTAAATGTGACAGGTCAAGGTTTTCCAATCAGTACCTTATTGTTTTATTAAAATCCTTCATTTTCATACAGTTCTCCACCCTTGTTTGACTTGTTTGTTGATTCATTTCATGTTCACTCTTGCTAGCGTAGTCGTGGCAAAGGACTTGGGAAGGAATCAATTTTGATGATGATGGCTTTTGCAATTGAGAATTTCGGCATTCATATATTCCGCGTCAAAATTGGAGAATCAAATGAAGCTTCTCTCACTCTGTTCAGGAAATTGGTCTCTCTCTCTCTCCCCACCCACTTGCATTGACACCTTCAGAAGCAGCAACATATATTCTCATTGCTGCATGCTCATGCAGTGTTGGTCATTCAGTAGATGGACAATCTTTTTTTTTTTCTTTTCTTTTCCGCTTACGAATCAGGAGACAAGCTCGTGCTCTTATGCATGTAGACTTGCATGNTAGGTGTTTCCGCTTACGAATCAGGAGACAAGCTCGTGCTCTTATGCATGTAGACTTGCATGTTATTATGTTCTTCCATTTGTTTTATACTAAATGCCTGACTTGGTTTTTATAGGGGTTTATGGAGGCATCTTACAGCGAAATCTTCAAAGAGGTCAGCTTACCTCATTTTTACCTGCATTGGAAGACCAAAACCTTATTGCAAATCACGCCTCAAAGAAGAAAAGGAAAGAGAAAAGGGGGGGAGGGGGTTCCTTGAGGGAGTGAGAGCTGCCATAATTAAAATTCTTCACTCCAAAATCAACCTCTCATTACTGGGACTTTTGTAAGGGCTCAACTTACATATAGTTGAGCCTGTACCATTTCTTAGGATACTTAAAATTACGCCAGCCAACATGATGAGATGGTGGACCCACCATATGATTTGTTCCATTTAGTAAATAATTATTTTTTGTTGAAACAAGGCAGTTTAGTGTGACGGCTGAGCATTTAATTGTTATTGAATTTTCTTTGGACTCTTTAAGGAAACTGCAGTTTGAAATGAGTCATATAAAAAGAAGAATCATGTGGACGGTTGACTTATAAAATGAATCTGGCTTTACTGAATGAAACACATTGATGGAATCCATCATATGCAGTGCCAGTGCCACTGCATATGCTTGATTGTTGTTCTTCTTCATCATGTTAAAATGGCATAGTAACCTAAAAAACTTCATTTGTTGTTCATAGAAGCTTAGCAGAAAAAGAAGAGAAAAAATTGTTTCAAAGTCGAGCCTTTTACCTCAACTATTGAGTCTTCACCTTATTTTCATGACATCTTACAAGGAGCAACAGTAGTGCACGTATGATGTAACTTCATCTTGTTATGTTGTGCAGGTGACACTGGAGTTATCAATAACAGAGCTGAAGTGTCGGGAGCTGCACCCTTTAGTTGGTAATATGGTTACACATTCGTAATTTAGAAAAAAACTGTCTTCTTTGTTCTACATACACCCGAGGAACTCTTTCTCCTGTTTTCCCCATTTGCTGAGGGAAGCTACGTGCTTATTTATCCTTATTTGTGGAAATATTCAAGAAGTTGTTCTTGTTAGACAGTTCATTCTAAAGTGACACTTATGCACAGGAATTGAATGCCAAGGTTATGTGTAAAGTTCAGCCACTCATTGCGTATGTGCATTAATATGTGACTACCTTTGAACCTTTGAAGTCCTCCCCAACCCCCCCGGCTCTGTGCGATGAGCCCATGCCCCCGAAGGGTCTTGCAGCCAGTGCCGGGGTTTAGAACAACTTTTTACGTGGGCAGAGTGTTATTGTTATGATCTGCTTATTCAAATAGGAACGCTAGAGGGATTCTTGTCTGACATTTTGAAGGGCAATGCCAAGTTATTTAGCAAACACAGGTCATACAACAAAAGGCAAACTGGTTTGAAGAGGCATGAAAAGCAGAAAACAGAAAATAAAATGGCATGGCATAAACTTAAAATGTTTTCTATATTTAAGAGCTAATGCGGGTTGATAGACTGGAATAGCTACAAGACAGTAATATTGGTACTGAAAAACTTAACCTTACTGATTATCTAACAGTACCACTTTCGACAACTTGGGAGTTGGGACCATAATTTGAGTGGTTGGAGTGAGCTAACATCAATGCTAACATGTCATAATTTCTTCTTGTTTATCTGTTGCTAACCTGACAGAAAGTTCAGTATCCCCATTGATTGAAGATTTGGTGGTGATGTTGAATGGATCTGAGGAACATTGTCCGAGACTGAACTTCCTGCTTGCCAGACATGGTTGACAAGGGTCCCGTTATTTAGTGGACCCACAACAGCAAAGATGGTCATTTCATTATCTGAATATTCTGCAGTGATGTTGGAAACCTGAAAGCTGAGAGCTTCTGGTTGCATTGAGGGGTTGTAACTTGTTATTGGCGTTGGATAAACTGTCACACTCCCATTAGTGTTGTGAAAAGCAACAAGTGCCTGTGATCCAACCATGCCTCTTCCTGTTGGGTTGATCCCCCATGCGATCCATCCTTTGGATTTTTGTTTGGCTCTGTATGCAATTGCAACTTTTCCGGTGGATGGATTGTAGTTCCAGTGAAGATGGGCCTCTAGATATGGGAGGTCACTGCATGAATAGAAAACTCTGTCGGATGTGAATGTGTAGTTAGAGCAGCTTTGAGCAGAGGAAACAAGGAAAATAGAAACAAGAGTGCAAGATAGTAAACTTGCTCTTATGCTTACAGCCATTGGGTATTGATTTTTTTGGTGGGACTATAGGTTTGTTATACTGTCGGATCAACCAATTGTTGTAACCCGAGTGACTTGTTGCAGATTGGTTAAGGAGATGGAGTCGAGAATTATTATGCTATGCAGACATATATTTGGATTGGGGCTTTATTGTGAGGAAATTCAGGCTTTAATAGGAAGTGACTAAGATGAAATGGAATTGGGAGTTGCTGTTTGGTTTGCTTTAGTTTCACTGATTTCTGCAAGTTTAGGTGAGGCCAAGAAGCTCAATTGTGCAGAGTCATGAAAGTGAACTTTTTGTTCTTCCTGCTTGATTTGGCAATTCTTGCATGAGGTTTTTCTCTTGCTTATGCTTTTCCTGTGACATGCAACTATTGTTTTTCCAACCTAACACCCAATTCAGCAGCAAAACCTGGCGGCCAAGTCGTAGATTCTGCATGATAAACCTACCGGAAACTAATGTGTATTCATACGTGCATCGTCGAACATTTACATTTTACTTTTCTCTGATATTTGATGATAATTGAAGGTTGAGAAAGCTCGGTTTGATCATTTTTTTTGACCTTAGTGAAATAATCTCTGTTTAACTGTCACCTTGCATTTGATTATTATACTGATTTAAGCCTATAGTCATCCCCAAGGTTGATATGCAAATTAGTCACCATAAATTAATGTGACAATTTTTCGATTTATGCGTTTCATTCCTGCCCGGGGTCTATGCAAATCTTTTATAAATGCAGACTATGCACACCGGATTATGTGATACGATATGTCGATTTCGTCTAGGATTGATAATTCTTAGTATTTAGTCAATTAACGAAACTCATACAAGATCAATGGTTGTGAGTTTATCTTAAAAGATAGATTCATAAATAGTAATTTTATCATACATGTTTAGCAAATTAGTTGATATAAACCTGATTAAACAAGATAAAAATCAAAATAAACAAAACTATATGACTATATTATGACTCTATATAGATACAAACATGAGAAGAGTTTTTTTTTAAAATGACTTGTCTATGATTTCAAAATACGACAGAACATGAACTACTATCACACCTAATGTTAGCTTTTAAGAATTTCGAAAGCGAATTTCATACGCGCTCCAAATTGGATGACACGATTGAAGACATAATATTATTTGTGGGGTGATTTAGATTCGGATTCTATCCAATATTTTATTTCATTGATATATTACCCCATCATATTTTGCTAGAAGACTCACTTAGATATAATGAGTCACAATTATATTTACGATGAATAAATCTATATAAGTAAATCCATTTGAAAGAGGGAAACACTTTTTGAAATTCCATTGTATAGCTTGTGTGTTTCTTGAAATAAGAGCATTTTCAATTGTAAAGTATTTTTTTTAAATAAAAAGTATCTTTGATAAAAAAAAATTAAAATAAATAGTAAAATTTTGTATACCACTCCAATAAGACTCTTCATTCTTATTCATTTATTATTTTATGTTTTGTCGTTTTTAGGAATACTAGTAATAACTTGTGTCTGAAGACACTGTGTAACACAAAAAAATAAACCTACTAATCAAAGAATCATGAGCCCATATATCGCTTTCTTACCTTTTCCAATATTTCAACCATGCAATGCAGTTCAACAAAAACAATAAAGTTGTGTAAACATACATTTGACTCATAATCTGACAATATGGATTTATTGCAAATAATTAGAACATAAATAGTTTAACTTAATATTTNTGAGCCTGTACCATTTCTTAGGATACTTAAAATTACGCCAGCCAACATGATGAGATGGTGGACCCACCATATGATTTGTTCCATTTAGTAAATAATTATTTTTTGTTGAAACAAGGCAGTTTAGTGTGACGGCNTCAGCCTGTACCATTTCTTAGGATACTTAAAATTACGCCAGCCAACATGATGAGATGGTGGACCCACCATATGATTCGTTCCATTTAGTAAATAATTATTTTTTGTTGAAACAAGGCAGTTTAGTGTGACGGCTGAGCATTTAATTGTTATTGAATTTTCTTTGGACTCTTTAAGGAAACTGCAGTTTGAAATGAGTCATATAAAAAGAAGAATCATGTGGACGGTTGACTTATAAAATGAATCTGGCTTTACTGAATGAAACACATTGATGGAATCCATCATATGCAGTGCCAGTGCCACTGCATATGCTTGATTGTTGTTCTTCTTCATCATGTTAAAATGGCATAGTAACCTAAAAAACTTCATTTGTTGTTCTATAGAAGCTTAGCAGAAAAAGAAGAGAAAAAATTGTTTCAAAGTCGAGCCTTTTACCTCAACTATTGAGTCTTCACCTTATTTTCATGACATCTTACAAGGAGCAACAGTAGTGCACGTATGATGTAACTTCATCTTGTTATGTTGTGCAGGTGACACTGGAGTTATCAATAACAGAGCTGAAGTGTCGGGAGCTGCACCCTTTAGTTGGTAATATGGTTACACATTCGTAATTTAGAAAAAAACTGTCTTCTTTGTTCTACATACACCCGAGGAACTCTTTCTCCTGTTTTCCCCATTTGCTGAGGGAAGCTACGTGCTTATTTATCCTTATTTGTGGAAATATTCAAGAAGTTGTTCTTGTTAGACAGTTCATTCTAAAGTGACACTTATGCACAGGAATTGAATGCCAAGGTTATGTGTAAAGTTCAGCCACTCATTGCGTATGTGCATTAATATGTGACTACCTTTGAACCTTTGAAGTCCTCCCCAACCCCCCCGGCTCTGTGCGATGAGCCCATGCCCCCGAAGGGTCTTGCAGCCAGTGCCGGGGTTTAGAACAACTTTTTACGTGGGCAGAGTGTTATTGTTATGATCTGCTTATTCAAATAGGAACGCTAGAGGGATTCTTGTCTGACATTTTGAAGGGCAATGCCAAGTTATTTAGCAAACACAGGTCATACAACAAAAGGCAAACTGGTTTGAAGAGGCATGAAAAGCAGAAAACAGAAAATAAAATGGCATGGCATAAACTTAAAATGTTTTCTATATTTAAGAGCTAATGCGGGTTGATAGACTGGAATAGCTACAAGACAGTAATATTGGTACTGAAAAACTTAACCTTACTGATTATCTAACAGTACCACTTTCGACAACTTGGGAGTTGGGACCATAATTTGAGTGGTTGGAGTGAGCTAACATCAATGCTAACATGTCATAATTTCTTCTTGTTTATCTGTTGCTAACCTGACAGAAAGTTCAGTATCCCCATTGATTGAAGATTTGGTGGTGATGTTGAATGGATCTGAGGAACATTGTCCGAGACTGAACTTCCTGCTTGCCAGACATGGTTGACAAGGGTCCCGTTATTTAGTGGACCCACAACAGCAAAGATGGTCATTTCATTATCTGAATATTCTGCAGTGATGTTGGAAACCTGAAAGCTGAGAGCTTCTGGTTGCATTGAGGGGTTGTAACTTGTTATTGGCGTTGGATAAACTGTCACACTCCCATTAGTGTTGTGAAAAGCAACAAGTGCCTGTGATCCAACCATGCCTCTTCCTGTTGGGTTGATCCCCCATGCGATCCATCCTTTGGATTTTTGTTTGGCTCTGTATGCAATTGCAACTTTTCCGGTGGATGGATTGTAGTTCCAGTGAAGATGGGCCTCTAGATATGGGAGGTCACTGCATGAATAGAAAACTCTGTCGGATGTGAATGTGTAGTTAGAGCAGCTTTGAGCAGAGGAAACAAGGAAAATAGAAACAAGAGTGCAAGATAGTAAACTTGCTCTTATGCTTACAGCCATTGGGTATTGATTTTTTTGGTGGGACTATAGGTTTGTTATACTGTCGGATCAACCAATTGTTGTAACCCGAGTGACTTGTTGCAGATTGGTTAAGGAGATGGAGTCGAGAATTATTATGCTATGCAGACATATATTTGGATTGGGGCTTTATTGTGAGGAAATTCAGGCTTTAATAGGAAGTGACTAAGATGAAATGGAATTGGGAGTTGCTGTTTGGTTTGCTTTAGTTTCACTGATTTCTGCAAGTTTAGGTGAGGCCAAGAAGCTCAATTGTGCAGAGTCATGAAACTGAACTTTTTGTTCTTCCTGCTTGATTTGGCAACTCTTGCATGAGGTTTTTCTCTTGCTTATGCTTTTCCTGTGACATGCAACTATTGTTTTTCCAACCTAACACCCAATTCAGCAGCAAAACCTGGCGGCCAAGTCGTAGATTCTGCATGATAAACCTACCGGAAACTAATGTGTATTCATACGTGCATCGTCGAACATTTACATTTTACTTTTCTCTGATATTTGATGATAATTGAAGGTTGAGAAAGCTCGGTTTGATCATTTTTTTTGACCTTAGTGAAATAATCTCTGTTTAACTGTCACCTTGCATTTGATTATTATACTGATTTAAGCCTATAGTCATCCCCAAGGTTGATATGCAAATTAGTCACCATAAATTAATGTGACAATTTTTCGATTTATGCGTTTCATTCCTGCCCGGGGTCTATGCAAATCTTTTATAAATGCAGACTATGCACACCGGATTATGTGATACGATATGTCGATTTCGTCTAAGATTGATAATTCTTAGTATTTAGTCAATTAACGAAACTCATACAAGATCAATGGTTGTGAGTTTATCTTAAAAGATAGATTCATAAATAGTAATTTTATCATACATGTTTAGCAAATTAGTTGATATAAACCTGATTAAACAAGATAAAAATCAAAATAAACAAAACTATATGACTATATTATGACTCTATATAGATACAAACATGAGAAGAGTTTTTTTTTAAAATGACTTGTCTATGATTTCAAAATACGACAGAACATGAACTACTATCACACCTAATGTTAGCTTTTAAGAATTTCGAAAGCGAATTTCATACGCGCTCCAAATTGGATGACACGATTGAAGACATAATATTATTTGTGGGGTGATTTAGATTCGGATTCTATCCAATATTTTATTTCATTGATATATTACCCCATCATATTTTGCTAGAAGACTCACTTAGATATAATGAGTCACAATTATATTTACGATGAATAAATCTATATAAGTAAATCCATTTGAAAGAGGGAAACACTTTTTGAAATTCCATTGTATAGCTTGTGTGTTTCTTGAAATAAGAGCATTTTCAATTGTAAAGTATTTTTTTTAAATAAAAAGTATCTTTGATAAAAAAAAATTAAAATAAATAGTAAAATTTTGTATACCACTCCAATAAGACTCTTCATTCTTATTCATTTATTATTTTATGTTTTGTCGTTTTTAGGAATATTAGTAATAACTTGTGTCTGAAGACACTGTGTAACACAAAAAAATAAACCTACTAATCAAAGAATCATGAGCCCATATATCGCTTTCTTACCTTTTCCAATATTTCAACCATGCAATGCAGTTCAACAAAAACAATAAAGTTGTGTAAACATACATTTGACTCATAATCTGACAATATGGATTTATTGCAAATAATTAGAACATAAATAGTTTAACTTAATATTTAAAAGAGCATCAAACAATCTTAAGATGAAGTAATTAGTTACAATGTTGTTGTAATGCATAATTTAGAGAGATGATGCCGTAATTTAACAATACATTGACCATAGCAATGTTTTAAATTGCAAGATTCATTTTTTCATCAAATCAAACTTGGTTTCATCAAGCAATATACCTTCATATTGAACTCGAAAACAAAATGATGAAAATTATTGGTAAGATCAAAACCAAAATATTATTACTTGAGAACATTTTTAATCCCAAAAAATATGATTTTTGAGAATAATACCGTTGTACTATGATTGACAACTCCTCTAAACTTGTTTTTCTCTATTTTTTCGGCATTATATGGAAGGTCTCATCCTGGCCTACGTCGATTTCAAGCTATGATAATACTTTCAATCTTTCATGCACTTGCAAAAATCCATTAAACTATGATAATACTCAATTTTAGTATGTCCATTTGCAATTTCATGCACTTGCACAGGCGAGAATACCAAACAATATTGTTACGATGACACGCGTATTTTGCATGTGATTATTGTACTCCTTTAAGCCTATAGTCATCCCCAAGGTTGATATGCAAAATAGTCATCATAAATTAATGTGATCATTTCTTGATTTGTGCATGTCATTTTTGCTTAGGGGCTATGCAAATCTTCTATATATCGTTCCCATTTTATCAGAAGTCCCCGAAGGGACAAAACAATGTTATTGAGCATGATAGTTATAAGAGAAATTGCTTGTGTTCATACTTTCAGACAGGTCAATCTGAACTTCTAGAAAGCTTGAATTATGCGTTAAGCCTCCATATAATTATCAATGACTTGGTCATGAAGTGTACAAAACCCCAATTTTCTAGGAAACTTCAATGGGATAGAAGAAATGGAGGATAGGGAAGATGGTTAGGTGGTGTACCAAAGAAACTAGAACTTTAACTAAAAATGACATATTCGGTGCAAAAAAATTCCGTCTTTAACGACATCTGTGATCGATAAGTGGTAGATAGTTCAACTCTAAATTTTTGAGTGATTGTCCAATTCGAATCTTCATTGTATCATTGTTTAGGTGGATGAGAACTTGTATCCCACCACACCATTAGCTAATCTCCAAAAGCAAGGAGATGATTTTAACTTATAGAAGGGGAAAACATTAGGGAAGGTAGACTACATATTCTAGATGCTAGAAGGAATTTGGTAAGGATTGAAAGACTCGTTCTTAGACTTAAAATAAGAAAAATGTTATATTGCTTAAATCAAAATTTGATTCTTTCATTCTCAATTTAGTTGCACTACACATTAATTGAGAAAGTCGATTTTTAAGGACCAATAAAATGATATTTGTGATGCACATATACTTGTGATATAAAATTTGAGTTAGTAGTAAAAGAGACGGTTCGTAAATTCAGATGTGTTTGAATTCAAAATTTAGTAATCTCTTAAACTCAGACCATAAGCGATTAACTTATCATGAATATCGTAATTTCAGTGTGCATGGTTTACCTTTGATCGGATTAGGGAGATGATTAATCGAGGTGTACATTAATTGAGAAAGTCGATTTTTAGGACCAATAAAATGATATTTGTGATATAAAACTTGAGTTAGCGATAAAAGATACGACTTCTAAATGTGTATGCTCTAAATTCAAAATCTAGTAATTTTTTAGATTCGGACCATAAGTAATTAATTCATTATGAATATTATAATTCTAGTGTGCATAGTCTGCATTTAGCCGGATTAAGGAGATAATTAATCAAAATACGCGTTAATTGATCCAAATACCTTTAATTGTTGAAATAAAAAATAAATATAAAATTTAAGTTTTAATTTGGCTACATAGCACAGCGGTGTTCTTAAAATAATGTGGTTGAAGTCAACTTTTTTGAATTTTAAGGAAAAGTACAGTTGGTGTTTGGATCCTTTTTGTGGAAGCCACAAAAGTAGACCCTAGGCCAGCTTTATATTTATTGTCAACTAAGGCTGCTGACCTTGTATAGGTTGAACTCTAAGGTTGTTGAACTTTGCTTGCATAATTTTTCACCATTAAAAATTAATTTTCAGTTGCAAAATAAAGAAGTTCTTTATAAATCTTTGGGGAAAATGGGCTTTTTCATCGTTATTAAATTCTTGACAAGTTTTTTGGAGAAAAATATGTTAAGATGATTTTGTGGAATTGGATTCAAACACGTTTATATATTTTGAAACTTCAGAATTTATGATGACATTATAAGGAAAATTTTATAAAAATCATTGCAACATAAGACTATCAGGAATATGTATGATATATATTAATATGTTAAAAAAAAACCCGAGAGATGACTCTGTAATTATATCAATACGCGGGAATTATTTGTATTATATGACACTTAATTATATCTCATTTCTAAGAACGACCAGGTGGAATAGAAGAACTCTTGCAATGGAATGAATAAAAGTTTTTTTTTTGGATGGATGAGCCAACTGTTTTACAAGTAATACATGGAGAGTACAATAAGTTGAACGTTAGATTACAAACATAATATTTGCATCATTTTATTTTATTTTNCGGATTATGTGATAAGATATGTCGATTTCGTCTAGGATTGATAATTGTTAGTATTTAGTTGATTAACGAAACCCATACAAGATCCATGGATGTGAGTTTATCTTAAAAGATAGATTCATAAATAGTAATTTTATCATACATGTTTAGCAAATTAGTTGATATAAACCTGATTAAACAAGATCAAAATCAAAATAAACAAAACTATATGACTATATTATGACTCTATATAGATACAAACATGAGAAGAGTTTTTTTTTAAAATGACTTGTCTATGATTTCAAAATACGACAGAACATGAACTACTATCACACCTAATGTTAGCTTTTAAGAATTTCGAAAGCGAATTTCATACGCGCTCCAAATTGGATGACACGATTGAAGACATAATATTATTTGTGGGGTGATTTAGATTCGGATTCTATCCAATATTTTATTTCATTGATATATTACCCCATCATATTTTGCTAGAAGACTCACTTAGATATAATGAGTCACAATTATATTTACGATGAATAAATCTATATAAGTAAATCCATTTGAAAGAGGGAAACACTTTTTGAAATTCCATTGTATAGCTTGTGTGTTTCTTGAAATAAGAGCATTTTCAATTGTAAAGTATTTTTTTTAAATAAAAAGTATCTTTGATAAAAAAAAATTAAAATAAATAGTAAAATTTTGTATACCACTCCAATAAGACTCTTCATTCTTATTCATTTATTATTTTATGTTTTGTCGTTTTTAGGAATATTAGTAATAACTTGTGTCTGAAGACACTGTGTAACACAAAAAAATAAACCTACTAATCAAAGAATCATGAGCCCATATATCGCTTTCTTACCTTTTCCAATATTTCAACCATGCAATGCAGTTCAACAAAAACAATAAAGTTGTGTAAACATACATTTGACTCATAATCTGACAATATGGATTTATTGCAAATAATTAGAACATAAATAGTTTAACTNGCAGCAAAAACAATGGAGCCTCCTCCCTCCATGTAAATAATTCATTACAATTAAAAGCAAACTTTGCTAAACTATTAGGGATACAATTACTGTCTCGACAGACTTTGAAATTGAGAAATTGGACAACCGATCGGCATATTCATGAATCTGATCCACAAAAATCTCAATCCCTGATATTTAATTGGGGCGAAATCAAGAATTTATTTAAGGGTGGAGACTTTAGTAATAAGTTCTAATTTTTATTCNAAAAATCTCAATCCCTGATATTTAATTGGGGCGAAATCAAGAATTTATTTAAGGATGGAGATTTTAGTAATAAGTTCTAATTTTTATTCCTTCCAATGAGTAAATGTAAAATGATAAATTAATATTTACAGCATCATATTTGATGTATAAAAATTCATCATGGAGCATACAAGAAAAAAAAATACAAAAGTGACTAATGGATTGAAATCCTGATGATGTCTGATGCTTCACAAATCATATGATTGTTCATCAGGATCACACAATTCATATGAATGACGAAAAAATATGAGTTTCCTAGTGATAGTATTGTTGTCGATTATTCGGACCTCAAATGAAGGCAAATCCATTGTCATTGAACATCGCATAGTCGTTGGAGGTCTCTCATTTGATAAATATTTTTAAATTTGGGTTTTTTTAATATTCCAAATAATTTTGTAATTTAAAGTTGTGACCCTAGATTTTTTATATACTGATAAAACTGTATGTTACTACAAAAAAAATATAATTTCTATACAAAAATAATAGAATTCCATAATTTTTTAAAAATTACAAGGTGGATCTCATATGTCCAAATTTATCCAAACATTTTCGTAAATTATGCGAAGCATGTCCGAAAAGTAATAGTTAAATTTATATAAATTGATGTGGTAAAAAAATAGTAGAGCAGGCATATATTTAGATCTATGCTAAAAAAATTGAGCAATGCTATTAGTAGGACCGTTAAATAAGTCAAACTTTAATATTTTTTTAGGCTCGTTTATGTGTAAATAGTCGAACTATTAAGCTCAAATTTAGCTTGATTAACACCCCTAGCTATTGAGACCTAATTTGTTGATATAATTCACTATGACATTTGGATTAACTGTAGGCTCCATTAAACATTGAAACTTATTTTTTATCCAATAGTTTCAATGAAATCACGTCATAAAATCTGCAAATTATGTCAAATTTTTAAGTGTAAATAATATTTTCTAAAAAAATTTATAATGTATATAAGATATGTTAACTAAAAAAAATTAGAGTCGACATGTGCCCCCTCTAGTCTAATGCTGGATCCGCGGGCGCTGACATATCATCATACGTGCCTCGCATCTTAGTCAAATGTTAACAAATCCAAAGTCCATTGCAAACTTTGCTGCGGTTAATGCGGTAATGAAGAAAAATTATAAAGTTTGTGTATCGCAGGCTGCTAATATTGAACTCAAAACAACTCCCTCACACAATTTAATCATTCACCTTTGCTGGAAAAATAAGTCCGAAGAATATAATATAATGAACGGCAAGGTGAGGAGTAGATTATGTCGCTCTCTTTAGATCATTCGTGCCCCTTTATGAAAGAAACACAATACAGAAGGTAGCAGCACGTTATCCTCAAGATACAATAATTCAGCCTAATTAACTGTTACTTCACTCATATTTGCACAATCAAATAAAATAAAAGTTTCACACAACACCTTTTTTTATTGCCTAGAAAAACAATAGTGAAAAATATAGAAGATATAGAAATGTCAAGTGTATATGTCTACTCTGAAATATCTGAATATATATATATAAATGTGATTGTGGTTATTATGTAATAACTTCCATATTTAATCAAATAATAATTGTTAGAATTTAGTAGAAAAAAGACTATGGGAAAATTAGCTATTAGACCTTAAGTATTCAAACACTAAAATTTTTTATTAAAATACTCTAACAACATTTAATGTTTTTGGAAAGTTCTTTAAATTATCGGGGTTCTACTGATTTTATTTCTTAAAAACCAATTATCAAAGGTGGTCAAGTTTGCATAACCAGAAATCGATAAAATAGGTAGTTTAATGGATTTGAATGTAATAATAATTTTTTGATAATAACAAGTAATTCTTTTTTGTAAATAATGACGAAATAGTGTCATGTCGTGTGCATTAAATGATCACGTCTTACCAAAATTCATCGTACTCTCACTCTAATGTTCGAATTAGTTAAAATTATCTGTCATGTAATTTGTTGATTTTATTTTTATCGTAAAGTCAATTGTAATTAGACGGATACAGTCATATTGATGTCATCAAGACATATCGATGATTTGTAATTTAGTAACAAGTTGACAAATGTCAAATCTATAATACTCATGATTGTCCAAAAATATTTTATTTTTATAGAAATGTGATACGTCGTAATCACATAACTAATGGCAGTAAATATATACTTGTTTTTATAATTTGGAAAACGATTTGTTGCTTATTAATATGTCGAGAAGCTATCTATATGTGACTTAAGCATACGTCATGTTATGTGCACCAAGTTTTTTATCAAATTCTAAATCTCGAATGATGTTGTAAATTGAGAGTCATTGGATAGTTTGGAAAAATTTATGGAATCTACTGATCCAACGGTTTATAATGATTTGGGAGATGTAGCATTGTTGATTTTAATGGCGTTCTTGGCCTTCCACTGCTCCAACGGTATGCTTTAAGGGGGGAAAATTGTAGAAAAGCAGATGAATTTTATTCTCCGTTTGGTAAGAATGATATAAAGTAAAAAAAATCAATCTTTCAAAAAAAAAAAATAGAAATGATATACTTTCCTTTCTTTATATTTGGTTAGATGGAAGAAAAATAAAAATGATTAATTTTTTTTTGTGCTTGGTAAGATGAAAAAATATATTTTTTATTTTTATTTTGTATTTTTAATTTATATTTTGTATTTTTTTAAATTTTGTATTTTTGAATTTTTTTAATAAAAGTATAAATACATATATCATTTTGTTTATATATGAAATTAATGTATACATATATAGACAAATAAGATGTATTTCAACACAAATAATTAACTTTCTATCCACTTTCCTTCCAATTTTGAAAGAATTAATTTTGGTGAGTTGGAAAAAGCTTATTCATCTACTTTTTCATCCATCTTATTTTTCTTTCTTACTAAATACGATGTTTTATCTATTCTTTCACCTTTTCAACCTTTCAACTTTCCATCTTTCCATTTTCTACTGTATCAAACAGAGCTTAGTATAACAGTAAAGTTGTTCACTCGTGATCTGTGAATCAAAGGTTTTGAGTCGCAAAAAAAGATTTTCGATAGAAGGAAGTAAAATTGTATATATTTGACATTTTTTTGTCCCACAAAAACAGAAGTCTTATGTCCTGAACCACATAAAATCGTGCATGCATAATTGTCCCATTCCAACCAAAAAATGTTGTATTTGGAGGATTTCGGGCTGTGTTTGGTTTGAATCTTCAAACCTGTGCTTTGTTCTCAAAACCTTAAAAATTTTCAAAATCTATTTGGTTAACATTTTTGCTCTCAAATTTTCAAAAAAAAAAAAAAATGAGATTTGGAGCAAAAAAAATAGAAAATAAGTCAGTGTTGTTTTCGGAGTTTTTGGTTGAAAATTTTGAAAACACTAAACACAAAATACTATTCACTTATTGCACTAAGTATAAAAGGTGACATTTTTTTCCCATCCCCGACATTTGCCCAGACTCTCTCTTATGGTAATCTCTTTGGCCAACACAATTGCCCACTGAGCTCTCTCTTATGGTAATCTCTTTGGCCAACACAATTGCCCACTGAGAACCTGCAAAATCTTTTGGCGTAGCTCCGGCGAATCACATGCGCAGCTCCAGAGACCTGTAGCTTTCTATCTCTCTCACGCAACCCATCTCCTCTCTCTCTCTCTCTACAACAGATTTGTATTCAAATATGTATATATTCACAGATCTATGTGTATATATATGTATATATATGTGTGTATGTGCGCGCGATGGTTGTGTGTGTGTGTGTTTGTTTCTACGTGTGGGTGTGTGTCGTGTGTGTGTATGTTTATGCAGTGTGAAAAGACAACAGGTAGAGAGAGAGCTGCTGTGAGAAGATAATGAAGAGAGAGAGCTATTGTGTGAGAAGATAATAGAGAGAGGAGAGAGAGAACATTTGTGTGACTCCAGAAGACATACTGCTTGGAGAGAGAGATTTTATGGAGATAATTTTTTTTTTGATAAGTTAAAAATTAGTTTTGTGGATCATTGTCTAAACAGGTTTTACTATTTTCTGTTTTTTAAAACTATTTTCAAAATCATATAACCAAACAGATTTTGTAATACAAAAATATCAAAAAATATTTTTTAAAACTCTTATGTAATTTTCGGATATTATTTTTAGAGATGCAAACCAAACAGGCCTTAGATTTTCCCATTTTGTTAAGCTTTAATCATATATGGTAAAACTAATTTTGCTTCACTTATGATTCTTATGGGTGTGCTGAAAGGTGAAAGCCAATGGAATGTAGCAAAATTTAAAGATGAATAAAGACATAGTGAGGTGTTCCTTTCGTATCATGGACTTCCTTTTCCCATTCATGCAAGTTTTTATTACACTTCTCATGGACAAGTGAGATTTTCGTGTAGGAGTAGCTCAAACAAAGAAGAGTCGAGTTTGATCCGAATTTAAACGCGATAAATATTAATTAACGCTCACGGCGCCAATTGCCAAATCTTTTGGGCA
This sequence comes from Ilex paraguariensis, assembly GCA_963454935.2. Lineage (NCBI taxonomy): Eukaryota > Viridiplantae > Streptophyta > Magnoliopsida > Aquifoliales > Aquifoliaceae > Ilex > Ilex paraguariensis. Next base: position 195,401 of record CAUOFW020000003.1, on the reverse strand, counting down.
TAAGGGGAGTTTAAGAAAAATAATTTAATAAACTCCATGATTATGTTTTTGGTTAGTATTTTTAAAGGTAATTTAGAAGTTGGTACAAAAAATTTAGACTTATTTGAGCAAAACTACATTAAGAAAACTTATTTGGCCCTAAGTGTAATTTTTTTTTAAAAAAAGACTAAAAGATCATCTATTACTCTATTACTCTTTCTCTCTCTTCTCTTTTTCTCTCTATTTATTTCTCTATCTCTCTCTTTCTCTCACATTGATAATTTTTTTTTAAATCTAGAAAGATTTGATTTAATTTTTTCATCTCTCTCCCTCTTTATATTAAGGTTATAACAACACAATTACACTAATCAGTTATACTAATTAGTTATAATTACCCTATAAAATACAAAATATTTACTCATGTGTTCTAATAAATCAAACATGTATACTAACTAATTATACAAAATAAAAACACCAACTCAATTTGTCATTCATTAATTTACATAAATCAAAAAGTTACACCATTTAGTATCACGATATAGTTACACCAATTATATACACCAAATTTAGATTTATCATTACACAAAAGATTTCACCATTATACTAAATTTGGTATATATAATTAGTATAACAATGCCGCGATATTAAATGATACAATTATTTAGTTTATGTAAACAACTAAATGACGAATTGAGTTATAATTTTGTGTAACTGTTTAGTTAATTAGAATGCACGAGTAACTGTTTGTCATAGTATAAGACAATTATAACTGATTAATGTAATTGTATTGTTATAATGTTGATATAATTAGAGAGAGAAAATAGGGAGAGAGAGAAAAAAATAGGATAAGATGAAAAAATAAATCAAATCTTTACCTATTAGAAAATAAAATCAATTATCAATGATAGATAAAGAGATAATATAGGGGAGCAATGGAAAAAGTAACAGGGAGAGGGAGAGAGAGAGAGAGATAAAATAGGGGAGATAGATAGTATAATGAAATCTTTACATATTTGATTAGATATAGAACTGTCAATTAAGAAAGCATAATTTAAGAGAGGATATTTAGATAAAAAAAATTTGATTTCATTTAAATTTTGTACATAAACACAATATGTTTTATTAAAATTAAATTTAATAGAGTAAACAACTTATTCATACATTTTTTCTCAAATAAGTTTAAAAGTTTGTACCCACACCCAAAAAACCTTATTTTTAAACTCAAAATTCATATTCAGGCCTGAAAGTGGCCCGTTGTATTAAAACCACATATAAGGGTTTGGGCAAAACCAAAGAGTGGGTTTCATACATGTATGATTGATCAATGAGAAATATATTCATTTACAAAACAAATGTGCGTTAATAATTGTAATAAATTTGTGAGTCTCACATGTGTATATATTACTTACTAAATACGGATATGAATGTGATTCATATATGAATCTCATGTATGCAAAAAGAGATTGAGTTTGAAAGAATTTGATAAAATCAATCCAATCCAATCCCCTCCTCCAAAATCATCCAAACATGCCCTCTCAAGGCCTACAGTTTAGGGAGGACTCACCGTAGACATTTGAGGGTGTTACGTTTGTATTTTTGTTCTACCTTTTTTGCTTTTTGTGGCAAAAATATTAAGCTCATCGCTTTAATGTATGTCTACCTATCGGAAAGGAAGATATGTTAGTACTTTTACATCTAGGTCGAAATTCACCCAAAAATTGATCGGATTATGTGATACGATATGTCGATTTCATCTAAGATTGATAATTCTTAGTATTTAGTCGATTAACGAAACCCATACAAGATCAATGGATGTGAGTTTATCTTAAAAGATAGATTCATAAATAGTAATTTTATCATACATGTTTAGCAAATTAGTTGACATAAACTTGATTAAAAAAGATAAAAATCAAAATAAACAAAACTATAAGACTATATTACGACTCTATATAGATGCAAATATGAGAAGAATTTTTTTTAAAATGGCATGTCTATGATTTAAAAATACGACAAAACACGAACTACTATCACACCTAATGTTAGCTTTAAAATTTTCAAAAGTGAATTTCATACGCGCTCCAAATTGATGACACGATTGAAGACATAATATTGTTTGTGGGGTGATTTAGATTCAGATCCTATCCAATAGTTTTTTTCATTGATATATTACACATCATATTTTACTAGAAGACTCACTTAGATATAATGAGTCACAATTATACTTACGATGAATAAATCTATATAAGTAAATCCATTTGAAAGAGGGATACACTTTTTGAAATTCCACGGTATAGCTTGTGTGTTTCTTGAAATAAGAGCATTTTCAACAGTACTTTCTAAAATAGATAGTATTTTTTTTTAAATAAAAAGCATCTCTGATAAAAAAAATTAAAAGAAATAGTAAAATTTTGTATACCACTCCAACAAGACTCTTCACTTTTATCCATTTATTATTTTATGTTTTGTCGTTTTTAGAAATACTAGTAATAACTCGTACTTTAAGGCACTGTGTAACATTAAAAAATAAACCTACTAATCAAAGAATCATGAGCCCATGTATCGCTTTCTTACCGTTTGCAATATTTCAACCATGCAATGCAGTTCAACAAAAACAATAAAGTTGTGTAAACATGCATTTGACTCATAATCTCCTTTTTTTTAAGAGGTGATTCATTTAATTTGACAATATGGATTTATTGTAAATAATTAGAACATAAATAGTTTAACTTAATATTTAAAAGAGCTTTAAACAATCTTAAGATGAAACAATTAGTTACAATGTTGTTGTAGTGCATAATTTAGAGAGTTGTTGCCGTAATTTAACAATACACTGACCATAGCAAAGCTTTAAAGTACATGATTCATTTTCTGGTCAAAGCAAACTGTTTGTTACGATGTGTATTGTTAAAACGGGTCAAACAATCCAGATGGCGATTAATTTGGAACCAGATGGCGAGCCCGATGGTGGGCTGCACGAGGCGGCTCCACCAGCGGTGCAGTCACCCAGTTTGAAATTTGTGTACCTCCCTACAAATGGCTGGTACTGATAATCTGCCTTGTATTTTCCATCCTCTGTGGCCCAAGATGAGGCATCCCATATTGATCCGCACACCCACATAGGCCTCAGTGGAAATGTTGCATCGCTTTTCCTAGGGTACCTCCTTATTGGCATATCATCCACAAAAAATCTGCATATGTACCGAAATAAAAATTAATACATATTAATATTTTATTACGTGAAATTTTAATATTTTATTATTTCACGTTATTCTCATTATTAGTGCTTACGAAGAGGTACAATATCAAAACGTGGCTGTTCTATACTATAGTCGGAATTCATTAAAAGGCAATGGATTGTAAGAGGACTGCGTGATATAATGCAAGATTTTGTATGCATGGAGTGACACAATTAGATTTATCATTGATTTGAGGATCTTTTGTTCTAAGTTCATTCCATGTACCAAAAACCAGTATTTTCATGAGGGGCACAAGATATTTTAACACATAAGTGGTCCACAAAGTACCATCAATGTCAGACCAAAAAAAAAAGTACTATCAATGTCTTTTTTTCATCGACAAAAGATAAAAGATACCAATCTCCAAAGTTTTGGCAAGTTGTCCCACACAAAAAAAAAAAAAAAAAAAAAAACATGTTATGTAGTAGGACCTCAGCCTCGGGTTGTTAAATAATTCAGGAAGTTGGAGATTAAGTTTGACCTGTTTGTCAAAACAATATTGTTACGATGACACGCGTATTTTGCATGTGATTATTGTACTGCTTTAAGCCTATAATCATCCCCAAGGTTGACATGCAAATTAATCACCATAAATTAATGTGACTATTTCTTGATTTGTGCATGTCATTTTTGCTTAGGGGCTATGCAAATCTTGTATATATCGTTCCCGTTTTATCGGATGTCCCGGTGGGGACAAAACAATGTTATTGAGCATGATAGTTATAAGAGAAATTGCTTGTGTTCATACTTTCAGACAGGTCAATCTGAACTTCTAGAAAGCTTGAATTATGTGTTAAGCCTCCATATAATTATCAATGACTTGGTCATGAAGTGTACAAAACCCCAATTTTCTAGGAAATTTCAATGGGATAGAAGAAATGGAGGATAGGGAAGATGGTTAGGTGGTGTACCAAAGAAACTAGAACTTTAACTAAAAATGACATATTCGGTGCAAAAAAATCCGTCTTTAGCGACATCTGTGATCGATAAATGGTAGATAGTTCAACTCTAAATTTTTGAGTGATTGTCTGATTCAAATCTTCATTGTATCATCGTTTAGGTGGATGAGAACTTGTATCCCACCACACCATTAGCAAATCTCCAAAAGCAAGGAGATGATTTTAACTTATAGAAGGGGGAAAACATTAGGGAAGGTAGACTACATATTCTAGATGCTAGAAGTAATTAGGTAAGGATTGAAAGACTCGTTCTTAGACTTAAAATAAGAAAAATGTTATATTGCTTAAATCAAAATTTGATTCTTTCATTCTCAATTTAGTTGCACTACACATTAATTGAGAAAGTCGATTTTTAGGGACCAATAAAATGATATTTGTGATGCACATATACTTGTGATATAAAATTTGAGTTAGTAGTAAAATAGACGGTTCGTAAATTCAGATGTGTTTGAATTCAAAATTTAGTAATCTCTTAAACTCAGACCATAAGCGATTAACTCATCATGAATATCGTAATTTTAGTGTGCATGGTTTACCTTTGATCGGATTAAAGAAATGATTAATCGAGGTGTACGTTAATTGAGAAAGTCGATTTTTAGGACCAATAAAATGATATTTGTGATATAAAACTTGAGTTAGCGATAAAAGATATGACTTGTAAATGTATATGCTCTAAATTCGAAATCTAGTAATCTTTTAGATTCGGACCATGAGTAATTAATTCATTATGAATATTTTAATTCTAGTGTGCATAGTCTGCATTTAACCGGATTAAAGAGATAATTAATCAAAATACGCGTTAATTGATCCAAATACCTTTAATTGTTGAAATAAAAAATAAATATAAAATTTAAGTTTTAATTTGGCTACATAGCACAGCGGTGTTCTTAAAATAATGGTGTTGAAGTCAACTTTTTTGAATTTTAAGGAAAAGTACAGTTGGTGTTTGGATCCTTTTTGTGGAAGCCACAAAAGTAGACCCTAGGCCGGCTTTATATTTATTGTCAACTAAGGCTGCTGACCTTGTATAGGTTGAACTCTAAGGTTGTTGAACTTTGCTTGCATAATTTTTCACCATTAAAAATTAATTTTCAGTTGCAAAATAAAGAAGTTCTTTATAAATCTTTGGGGAAAATGGGCTTTTTCATCGTTATTAAATTCTTGACAAGTTTTTTGGAGAAAAATATGTTAAGATGATTTTGTGGAATTGGATTCAAACACGTTTATATTCTTTGAAACTTCAGAATTTATGATGACATTATAAGGAAAATTTTATAAAAATCATTGCAACATAAGACTATCAGGAAAATGTATGATATATATTAATATGTTAGAAAAAAACCCGAGAGATGACTCTGTAATTATATCAATACGCGGGAATTATTTGTATTATATGACACTTAATTATATCTCATTTCTAAGAATGACCAGGTGGAATAGAAGAACTCTTGCAATGGAATGAATAAAAGTTTTTTTTTTGGATGGATGAGCCAACTGTTTTACAAGTAATACATGGAGAGTACAATAAGTTGAACGTTAGATTACAAACATAATATTTGTGTCATTTTATTTTATTTTTGTTTTTTTTGGGGGGGGAGAGTAGCATTAAAATTATCATCTGCGGTTCACAATAAAAAAAAAAAAAAAACTTATCTTCTGCGTATATCTATGTATGATCAATTTTTTTTATTTATGATTGTGCCCACACTAACATTATTTTTACAAAAATAAGGAAAATTAAATTGGGTAAGATTGACCCATGGGAGGGAGAGCAGTTGGCCTTCTTCTAATCAATATATATATTCTATAAGAAACAATACTTTAATTGATTGGGACTTATAGAAGGGAAACATCGTATCTAAGGGAGGTAGCAAAAACAATGGAGCCTCCTCTCTCCAAGTACATAATTCATTACAATTAAAAGCAAACTTTGCTAAACTATTAGCGATACAATTACTGTCTCGATAGACTTTGAAATTGAGAAATTGGACAATCGATCGGCATATTCACGAATCTGATCCACAAAAATCTCAATCCCTGATATTTAATTGGGGCGGAATCAAGAATTTATTTAAGAGTGGAGACTTTAGTAATAAGTTCTAATTTTTATTCCTTTCAATGAGTAAATGTAAAATGATAAATTAATATTTACAACATCATATTTGATATATAAAATATTATCATGGAGCGAACAAGAAAAAAAAAATACAAAAGAGACTAATGGATTGAAATCCTGATGATGTATGATGCTTCACAAATCATATGATTGTTCATCGGGATCAAACAAATCATATGAATGATAAAAAAAATATGAGTTTCCTAGTGATAGTATTATCGTCGATTATTCAGACCTCAAATGAACGCAAGTCCCATGTCACTAACATTGCATAGTTGTTGGAGGTTGTGACTGATGAAAATAATCTTATTTGATAAATATTTTTAAATTTGGGTTTTTTTAATACTCCAAATAATTTTGTAATTTAAAGTTGTGACCCTAGATTTTTTATATACTCATAAAACCGTATGTTATTACAAAAAAAATTTAATTTCTATACAACAACAATAGAATTCCATAATTTTTTAAAAATTACAAGGTGGATCTCATATGTCCAAATTTATCTAAATATTTTCGTAAATTATTTGAAGCGTGTCCGAAAGGTAATAGTTAAATTTATATAAATTGATGTGGTAAAAAAACAGTAGGGTAAGCATATATCTAGATTTATGCTAAAAAAATTTATAATGAATATAAGATATGTTAAATACAAAAAATCAGAGTAGACATGTGCCCCTCTAGTCTAATGCTGGATCCGCGGGCGGTGACATATCATCATACTTGCCTCGCATTTTAGTTAAAGTAATGCTAGATTGATCAAATTTTATGATTAAATTTAGAGTTCAAATGACATGACAGTTGACTTGAGTTTCTTTGATTAGTGTGATGTCATTTGGGCCCCAATAAAAACTTCAAATAATTAACTGTCATGTCATTTGAACTCTAAATTTAGTCCTAAAATTTGATCAATGTAGCATTACTCTTTAGTCAAATGTTAACAAATCCAAAGTCCGTTGCAAACTTTGCTGCGGTTAATGCGGTAATGAAGAAAAATGATAAAGTTTGTGTATTGCAGGGTGCTAATATTGAACTAAAAACAACTCCGTCACACAATTTGATCATTCACCTTTGTTGGAAAAATAAGTCCGAAGAATAGAATGAACGACAGGGTTAGGCGTATATTATGTCGCTCTCTTTAGATCATTCGTGCCCCTTTGTAAAAGAAACACAATATAGAAGGTAGCAACACGTTATCTCTAAGATACAACAGTTCAACCTAATTAGTTCTTGCTTCACGCAAATTTGCACAATCAAATAAAACAAAAGTTTCACACAACACCTTTGTATATTGCTTAGAAAAACAATAGTGAAAAATATAGAAGATATAGAAATGTCAAGTATATATGTCTACTCTGAAATATCTGAATATATATATATGATTGTTGTTATTCTATAATAACTTCCATATTTAATCAAATAATAATTGTTAGAATTTAGTAGAAAAAAGATTGTTGGAAAACTACCTTAAGTATTCAAAAACTAATTTTTTTTATTAAAATACTCTAACAACATTTAATGTTTATAGAACGTTCTTTAAATTATCGGGGTTCTATTGATTTTATTTCTTAAAAACTGATTACCAAAGGTGGTCAGGTTAGCATAACCAGAAATCGATAAAATAGGTAGTTTAATGAATTTGAATATAATATTAATTTTTTTTATAATAACAAATAATTCTTTTTTGTAAATTATGACGAAATAGTGTCATATTGTGTGCATTAAATGATCATGTCTTATCAAAATTCATCACCCTTATGTTTTAATTTGTTAAACTTCTCCGTCACGTGTTTTGTTGATTTTATTTTTATCGTAAAGTCAATTGTAATTAGACAAATACTATTATATTGCTATCATCATGACATTTCGATGATTTGTAGTTGGTAACAAGTTTACAAATGTCAAATCTATAATCCTAATAATTGTCAAAAAATATTTTATTTTTATAGAAATGTGATATGTCGTAATCATATAACTAATGGCACTAAATTTATACTTGTTTTTTATAATTTGGAAAAGGATTTGTTGCTCATTAATATGTCGAGAAGCTATCTATAAGTGACTTAAGCATACGTCATGCTTGCCTATACCACCCTCTACTCGGTTGTACGGCGTTCGCTTGATTTTTTTTTTCTTTTGTAATTTTAATAAAAAAATGTTATGTGTACTAAGTCTTTTATCAAATTCTATATTCAAAATAACGTGGCAAATTGAGAGTCATTGAACAGTTAACGAAAACTTGTGAAACCTTCTGATGCTATGTTTCACATTGACTTGCGATAGAAAATGTGCGGGCTAGATCCTGCACGATGTATAAAATATTGGGAACAGCTCTCTCCCCTGGTGAACTTTGAGTGAGCCGGTTGAGGGGCCAAACACACTGCTTAAAACAGCCTACAAGGTACGGTGGCAACCTGGAATGGCAAAGGAAGATCCTGGGAAAGGAAGAACGATCCTGTACGTGTGAAAGGTATTTCCTGGAACAAAGGAGGACAAGTTAGAAGGGCGCCGGAGTGTTTTCCGACGTGTCCCCTCCGACGGTCTAGTCAGTCTTTGAATGAGAGAGAGGAAGGAGAAAACACTGATAAGGATATTTTGTAGTAGTGAGTTTGTGATTGCATACCCGCTTTGCCTTTTGGGAGGAGTATTTATACCTTAGAAGCTCATGATTGCTGTCAGTGTGGTCAGTAGGTGATCATCAGGCACAGGTAGCGTGTGTATTGATTTGATGAGGAATGTCTTCTCTAATTGACTGNTCTATTCACTTCCTTTCTAATTTTGGAGGGATTAATTTTGGTGAGTTGGAAAAAAAGTTTATCCATCATATTTTTCTTTCTTACCAAATATAATATTTTATCTATCCTTTTAACTTTTTATTCTTCCATCTTTTTTTTCTTCCATCTTTTCATCGTACCAAATAGAGCATTAATGTAACAGTAAAATTCACTCCTGAACTGTGAATCAAGGGTTTCAAGTCACAAAAACAAATTATCGACGAAAGGAAATAAAACTGCATATACTTCACATTTTTTAGTCCCACAAAAATAGAAGTCTTATACACTGAACCACATAAAATCGTGCAAGCATTATTGGCCCATAATTCTGTGTTTGGTAAATATTTTTAAACTAAATTTATATTCAGGCAGTAAATAGGGATGTTAGTGGACCGAAACGGGGGTGGGGGGTGTAGTCTCCATTCCCATACCCGCTTAAAAATTTTTTATCCATTCCCCGTTCACCCCATTAACGAGTATAGTTTTCATCCCCATCTTTATCCGCGGGTAAATTTCTAATCTTCGTCCCCGTTCCCCGTTCCCGGTTCCCCTGTACCTGCCCAAGTCCAAGCCCAAGCTAACATAATCCAATATTCTAAATAAATCCAACATTTTAAATAATCAAACAATATTCTTAATAATTTAATATAATCGAACACAATATAATATAACATAACATATTCTAACATAACACAAACAATAAATATCCAAAATACTATTTGAATATTTGTAACAATGGAACTTTTCAGCTGGCAAGTGCAAGGAAATACACAATCCATAAGCTAGAAAAACAAAGGAACATAAAGAGATATTGAAGAGACATCCATTTTAATAGTTGAAAAGAAGGAAAACAGGGCAAAAGCACGTAAACAACACACCTCCACATGCTTAAGATAATCTGGCACATTTGACTGCTGCATGTATCTGAATTTTTTTTTTTTATTCTCAAAAAAACAGCATAAAATTCAGATGTACGTTCAAGGAATGGCTTCTCAAAGCTATTCAAGTATATTCCCAACGCAGTGAACATCTTCAAAAGATGGCTAAGGAGAGTCCTATCAACTGCTTCACCTAATCTAAAGAAAAAATGTTGCATGTTACTAGAAGGTTCCAACAAGGAATGGCATCCTGATAGTAATAAATCACTACAACCATACTTAAAACATCATTTTCCTTTTTCCCGGGGAAAGGAGAATGGAGGAATTTGGGTCATATAAATTGAAAATAACCATAAGAACAAGTTCTAAAAAATTAGCAAGCAAAACAATAGATTTGCAAGGTTATCTTCTATTAAAAATTTTGAAAGAGCTACCTTGTCTGATTCAATATGCAAGGTTTGCAAGGATTACGTGTAATCCGAGTTTACAGTATAATCAAGAATTCAAAGAGTATGGGGTTGGGATGATTTTCGGTTATCAAAACAAAAAATGTTCTGTTAAAAATAAAATGGATGAGTTAAGGCAGCTAACATGTACTGTATAAAGCTTTTGACAATGGCTGTGCAGAAAGCAGTAAAGACACAAGATCAAGTTCTTGGGCAATAAGATATGATTTATAAGTTTATTTCGGAAAAGGGGATACAACACATATTGATCTAATTTTCTATCAGCAACAAGATCATGTTTCATTTATAGTTTCAAAGTCAGTACGTGAAAGGAGAGTAAGTTAAGGCTTTAACTTCCGAGTATATATATATTTATATTTAACGGGTATAGCGGGGCAGAGGTAAGGGTAAGTCCATTCTCGCACGAGTTTATATGGGTATTCCTGTATATGTCCACCGTCCAATACATATAGTCCATCCTCGATCTAAACGGGACGGGTTTGGACGAATACCTGTTTTATCCCAATCCACTGCCGTTCCTAGTTGTAAGGGGCTAGTGTATTAAAACCACATACAAGGGGTTGGGCAAAACTATAGAGCGGGTTTCAGATACTGGCCTAGGTTAATTAAACCAAATGACCTTTCTATCTTTAATAAAAAAATCTCATTTACCAAATTACATCCCAACCCCCCTCCCCCCAATTACTCATCTTTATAATTAAACAACCACGGGTATGGATTAAATTGATCAATGAATAATATAGTCATTTACAAAATAAATGTGCTTTGATAATTGTGATAAATATGTGAGTCTCACATGTGTATATGTTACTTACTAAATAGAGATAAGAATATGATTCATATATGAATCTTATGTACGCAAAAAAAGATTGAGTTTGAAAGAATTTGATAAAACTAATCCAATCCAATCCAATGCCCTCCTCAAAAATCATCCAAACATGCCCTCTCAAGGCCTACAGTTTAGGGAGGACTCACCATAGACATTTGAGGGTGTTATCTTTGAATTTTTGTTCTACCCTTTTTGCTTATTGTGGCAAAAATATTAAGCTCATCGCTTTAATGTATGTCTACCTATCGGAAAGGAAGATACGCCTAGAATAAATTTTAGTACTCTACATCTAGGTCGAAATTCACCCAAAAATTGATTGGATTATGTGATACGATATGTCGATTTCGTCTAAAATTGATAATTCTTAATATTTAGTCGATTAACAAAACCCATACAAGATCAATAGATGTGAGTTTATCTTAAAAGATAGATTTTTTTTTCTTCAAAGCCACCCAGTGGAGGGGGGTTGTTTGGCAGAACCCCTACATGTATATATAACTAAAATGAAAAAAGGTATAAGAGAGAAAGACATATAACTAAGCCTCTAGAAGTGAAAGAAAGTCAAAGCAAAAGCAAGGTGGTGATTTACCACCAAAAATAGGAAAATTAAATAAAAAGAATAACAAAGGGGAGAATTCCTACAGAACAAAATAACTGCAAACATCAATGAAAATAAAACTCCACGACGAATGTGAGGAGTCTGTCGAGCGTCTAAGGCGAAGATGCTAGCAATCCCAGAAGAAAGGGATAACGAATCAGAGAATCGCTGATTGAGCTGCTGAGAGTAAGCCCAATTAGTCAAGAAGTCTTCAGCCTGATTCGCCTCTCGCAAGATGTGGCAGACGTGAGCTGAGAGAGAAACACACAGAAACCTAATCCGAGCAAGCAGGTAAGTATAAACCCAGCACCTAGTACCCTGAGAAGAAATTCAAGAAACCATTGTAGCTGAATCTGACTCCACTACTAACTCTGAAGCTCCCAAATTTGTGGCTAACTCTAACCCAGCACAAACAGCCTACAACTCCGCATACAAAATAGACTAATGACCCAGAAACAAGTCAAAAGCCCTGATTACCTAACCCTGGTGGTTCCGAATAACACCCCTTGCCGCAGACAGTCCCAGATTTCCTTTAGAACAGCCGTCCACGCTGATCTTCAGGCAACCCACTATAGGACGAGTCCAAGCAACCAAGCGAAGGGGTTGAAGCCGAGGAACCAAGACCCTATGAGAACCCACAAACTCAACCAACTCATCCCGATGCAACTGATCAGAGCAAATCCAAAAGCAAGCCTAACCAACTGCATATCAGCCATAACCCTTTGAATCACAACAGGCACATGAAAGGCCTGGCCATCAAACCTATAAGCATTACGCGCCTTCCATAAGTGCCACAGAATGAAGCACGGTAGCAACACCCTCACGTGCCTTGCAGAAGGAGCACAACGCCGTCAATGAAGCATCAAAGTATAAGGAGACTGAAATGGCCAACATCTGATCCCAAACATCCGATAAAAGTGATCCCACACCTGAACTGCAAGCAGACAATCCAAAAAAAGATGCCTAAGAGTCTCAACAGTCCCACCACACACACACACCGGGATACTACATGGAAAGCTTGTCTCTCTAAGCCATCATCTGTGGCCAGAAAACCATGAAACAATTGTCACATAAAGAAGGAGATCTAAGTCAGAATATGGCTCTGCCAGACACCAGAAAACCTAGCCCGAACTAGAGCCACACCCGAATATCAGCCCAAGAAGTCCTCAAGGAAAAATTCTCATCCAAAGACAATCTCCACCTCATCTAATCAACCCCCTGATCCAGAATCGAAATCTGCACAATCTGCTCAACAACTGAAGAAGGTAAAAGCCCCAACAATCGGCCTCTGTCCCACTGTTGACCTGCCTAGTAAGCAGAAATAGGAACTCTAGAAGCTGTCCCTAGATATACTAAATCTAATGGGTAATCCCCCAACCAACAATCATATCAAAAACTGACCTCACCAGACCGTACTAACCATCTGATCCTGTGCTCAGCCATGAATCAAATCCCACACAACTGCCTCCAAAGAGGTGAAGCTGAATAACGAAACTCAATCAGCCCAGGATGGGTGGACCTAAGTACTTGGCTCTCATAAAAGTAGACCAAAGTGACTGTTGAGCACAAAAACTCCAACATAGCTTCAGCTTACAAGCCTCGGCTAAGTCAGGAAAAAAACGCACCCCTAAGCCGCCCTCCTCAACAGTGAAACACACCTTAGCCCAGTGACACCAATGAATCCTCTGATGAGTAGCTATATCACCCCACAAGAAACGAGTGAACATCCTCTCTAACTGGTGAAAAACATTCGCAGGAGGCCTCAGCACGTGAAATAAGTGAATATGCATCGACGCAAGCACATGACGAATAAAGGTGACCTTACCTCCAAAGGAAAGCAAGCGATTCGTCCATCTAGAAATTCGTTCGCGCACCTTCCAAATCATCTAATCAAAGTATGAGATCCGGAGATGACCCAAGTAGATAAGGCACCCCAGATAAATAAACGGAAGGTAACGTCTTTGAAAACTAGTGGTCTGCCATGCAATCACCTCTCTAGAATGCGAGGCATGCGAACTGACATAGAAACTGTTCTTGGCCTAACTAACTAACTGACCAGNTGATGACCCAGAAACAAGTCAAAAGCCCTGATTACCTAACCCTGGTGGTTCCGAATAACACCCCTTGCCGCAGACAGCCCTAGATTTCCTTTAGAACAGCCGTCCACGCTGATCTTCAGGCAACCCACTATAGGACGAGTCCAAGCAACCAAGCGAAGGGGTCGAAGCCGAGGAACCAAGACCCTATGAGAACCCACAAACTCAACCAACTCATCCCGATGCAACTGATCAGAGCAAATCCAAAAGCAAGCCTAACCAACTGCATATCAGTCATAACCCTTTGAATCACAACAGGCACATGAAAGGCCTGGCCATCAAACCTATAAGCATTACGCGCCTTCCATAAGNGCCATAACCCTCTGAATCACAACAGGCACATGAAAGGCCTAACCATCAAACCTATAAGCATTACGCGCCTTCCATAAGTGCCACAGAATGAAGCACGGTAGCAACACCCTCACGTGCCCTGCAGAAGGAGCACAACGCCGCCAATGAAGCATCAAAGTATAAGGAGACTGAAATGGCCAACATCTGATCCCAAACATCCGATAAAAGTGATCTCACACCTGAACTGCAAGCAGACAATCCAAAAAAAGATGCCTAAGAGTCTTAACAGCCCCACCACACACACACACCGGTATACTACATGGAAAGCTTGTCTCTCTAAGCCATCATCTGTGGCCAGGAAACCATGAAACAATTGTCACATAAAGAAGGAGATCTAAGTCGGAATATGGCTCTGCCAGACACCAGAAAACCTAGCCCGAACTATAGCCACACCCGAATATCAGCCCAAGCAGTCCTCAAGGAAAAATTCTCATCCAAAGACAATCTCCACCTCATCTAATCAACCCCCTGATCCAGAATCGAAATCTGCACAATCTGCTCAACAACTGAAGAAGGTAAAAGCCCCAACAATCAGCCTCTGTCCCACTGTTGACCTGCCTAGTAAGCAGAAATAGGAACTCCAGAAGCTGTCCCTAGATATACTAAATCTAATGGGTAATCCCCCAACCAACAATCATATCAAAAACTGACCTCACCAGACCGTACTAACCATCTGATCCTGTGCTCAGCCATGAATCAAATCCCACACAACTGCCTCCAAAGAGGTGAAGCTGAATAACGAAACTCAATCAGCCCAGGATGGGTGGACCTAAGTACTTGGCTCTCATAAAAGTAGACCAAAGTGACTGTTGAGCACAAAAACTCCAACATAGCTTCAGCTTACAAGCCTCGGCTAAGTCAGGAAAAAAACGCACCCCTAAGCCGCCCTCCTCAACAGGGAAACACACCTTAGCCCAGTGACACCAATGAATCCTCTGATGAGTAGCTATATCACCCCACAAGAAACGAGTGAACATTCTCTTTAACTGGTGAAAAACATTCGCAGGAGGCCTCAGCACGTGAAATAAGTGAATATGCATCGATGCGAGCACATGACGAATAAAGGTGACCTTACCTCCAAAGGAAAACAAGCGATTCGTCCATCTAGAAATTCGTTCGCGCACCTTCCAAATCATCTAATCAAAGTATGAGATTCGGAGATGACCCAAGTAGATAGGGCACCCCAGATAAATAAACGGAAGGTAACGTCTTTGAAAACTAGTGGTCTGCCATGCAATCACCTCTCTAGAATGCGAGGCATGCGAACTGACATAGAAACTGTTCTTGGCCTAACTAACTAACTGACCAGAGGCAGCCTTATAATGATGTAGAAAATTCATAACTCACTGCAAGCTCGACCGGCACCCATTATCAAAAATAATAATGTCATCAGCAAAAGTCAAGTGGAAAATCGAAACCCCAACTCCAGTACTATAAGCCAGCCCCGAAAACTGAGCATACACAGAGTCCAAGCCTCGAGAAAGGTACTCTACAGCAATGATGAACAAACAAGGAGAAAGGGGGTCACCCTGCCGCAGCCGCCCTACAACTGGAAAAATCCCTGACTGACCCCATTCACCATCATAAAAAACCACGGCCCCAGATAGCCCGCTGAACCAAAGAAATTCAGCCCTTAGAGAACCCAAAAGCCCGAAACATCTGGAAAATGAATGTCCAAGACATCCTGTCATATGCCTTAGCCATATCAAGCTTCAGCTCGTCGTTCCCACCTTGAGAATCTCTCCCTAAATCATGAACTAGTTCCTGAGCCAAAAGAACACTACCCTGCAACACCCAGCCTAGCACAAACTCACTTTGCGTTGGTGATATGATACGCGACAACAAGGATGACAAACGAGAAACGAGGATCTTCATCAACACCTTGTTGCTCACGTTACATAAACTTATCGGTCGAAAATCTGCTCAAGTAGAAGGTAACTCCTTGGGTAAAAGCACTATCAATGTACTCATAAATCCTTGAGGCATAGGAGAATCCTGGAAGTAATCTTGAACTCCAGTTAGCAAATCTGCTCACACAATGTCCCAGCAAAACTGATAAAAGTGACTGCAAAATCCATCCGGCCCAGGCGCACTATTTGAATCAATAGAGAACACGACCTGTTTTACCTCCTCCAAAGTCGGTATAGCACACAACCTAACATCATCTGCATCAGTCACAATAGCTGGAATAGTCGAAAAATCTGCAACCTCAACCTGACCAGCTCCTACAAAGAACAATCCTTGAAAAAAAGAAACTGTCGAAGCACCAATAGCCCTAGGCTCAGTAATCCACTCTGTATCATCACCCCGGATCCAATGAATTGAAAGAACATGTCGCTTCTTCCTCACTAAAGCATGAAAGAAGCGGGTGTTCGAATCCCCCTCTCGAAGCCAACGGACACGGGACTGCTGTCTCATAAAGGACTCCTCACACTGTAAAGCCTGCTGCAACTTAGCTCTGGCCTGATGAAGGGCAACCCGATCTGATATTAACCTGATTAAATAAGATAAAAATCAAAATAAACAAAACTATACGACTATATTGTGACTCTATATAGATAAAAATATGAGAAATTTTTTTTTTAAAATGGCTTGTCTATGATTTAAAAATGCGACAAAACACGAACTACTATCACACCTACTGTTAGCTTTAAAATTCCGAAAGCGAATTTCATATGTGCTCCGAATTGGATAACACGATTAAAGACATAATATTGTTTGAGGGGTGATTTAGATTTAGATCCTATCCAATATTTTTTTTCATTGATATATTACCCATCATATTATACTAGAAGACTCACTTAGATATAATGAGTCGCAGTTATATTTACCATGAATAATCTATACAANGTGACTCTATATAGATAAAAATATGAGAAGAAAAAATTTTAAAATGGCTTGTCTATGATTTAAAAATGCGACAAAACACGAACTACTATCACACCTACTGTTAGCTTTAAAAATTCCGAAAGCGAATTTCATATGTGCTCCGAATTGGATAACACGATTAAAGACATAATATTGTTTGAGGGGTGATTTAGATTTAGATCCTATCCAATATTTTTTTTCATTGATATATTACCCATCATATTATACTAGAAGACTCACTTAGATATAATGAGTCGCAGTTATATTTACCATGAATAATCTATACAAGTAAATCCATTTGAAAGAGGGCAACACTTTTTGAAATCCCATTGTATAGCTTGTGTGTTTTTTGAAATAAGAGTATCTTTAATAGTACTTTCTAAAATAGAGAGTATTTTTTTTTTAAATAAAAATTATCTTTGATAAAAAAAAATTAAAATAAATAGTAAAATTTTGTATACTACTCTAATAAGACTCTTCATTCTTATCCATTTATTATTTTATGTTTTGTCTTTTTTAGGAATATATTTGGCTTCATTCTTTTATCAAACTTCAGTATTTTATTTATCCTCTCATTTTCCTTGATTCTGTTCCCAATTGTTAGTGCTTGATATTTCTTGATGGAATTAATGAAGTATCACTCAACAAGAGAAACAATTTGAAGTAATTATTTTAATATTTATATTTTGATATTGTACTTGTGTAGTTTTCTCGGGGAAAAAACTTCTTCGAAGAAATCCCATNTTATCTTTGATAAAAAAAAATTAAAATAAATAGTAAAATTTTGTATACTAGTCTAATAAGACTCTTCATTCTTATCCATTTATTATTTTATGTTTTGTCTTTTTTAGGAATATATTTGGCTTCATTCTTTTATCAAACTTCAGTATTTTATTTATCCTCTCATTTTCCTTGATTCTGTTCCCAATTGTTAGTGCTTGATATTTCTTGATGGAATTAATGAAGTATCACTCAACAAGAGAAACAATTTGAAGTAATTATTTTAATATTTATATTTTGATATTGTACTTGTGTAGTTTTCTCGGGGAAAAAACTTCTTCGAAGAAATCCCATTCGGTATTGACGACGACGAAGGGAAGAAGTTAATTTCGACGTAAAAAGCGTTGAAATATATTTTATCTTGAATGTTTTGGACGAAAAGACAAATATATTTTTTTTCTATTTAAAAAAAATAAATAAAAAATAAATTTGACTCGCTAACTGTGGAGTGTCAAATTAGANTCTTTTTCTATTTAAAAAAAATAAATTTGACTCGCTAACTTTGGAGTGTCAAATTAGACTCTTCATTTTAGAGCACCTAAATAAAGAGTCTATTGAANTTTTTTTCTATTTAAAAAAAATAAATAAAAAATAAATTTGACTCGCTAACTGTGGAGTGTCAAATTAGACTCTTCATTTTAGAGCACCTAAATAAAGAGTCTATTGAAGATAAAAATTTAACAGTTCACTTTCTAAAATAGAGGATTGACGATAGAGAGCCTATTGGAGATATTAGAAAATATTCAATGCAATGGTGATACGATGTCAACATTGATGACATAATATCATTAATCAATATTAAAACCTCAAATGAACAAAGTGAACCTCATTTTGATAGTTATTAGCTTACATAAAAGAAGAGTGAGTAATTATTAGCTTTATAGACAAGTAGTTATTAGCTTGTGTGTAGTCCGTTTTCTTATTTGTTAACANAGCATTGATGACATAATATCATTAATCAATATTAAAACCTCAAATGAACAAAGTGAACCTCATTTTGATAGTTATTGGCTTACATAAAAGAAGAGTGAGTAATTATTAACTTTATAGACAAGTAGTTATTAGCTTGTGTGTAGTCCGTTTTCTTATTTGTTAACACATTATTTATTTGTGATATCACTTGACAATCCTAACACAGTATAAACATTGAAATATTTTTTCTCAAGGAAGATGAATTATAGTCAGTTGTTTAACTCTTTTTTAATCCATAATCTAAAATTTCAACAACGAGAATGATAGTCATTAGACTAACTGTTTATCTCGAGCTAAGGATAACAATGGACCAGAGCAAGGCAGGGGGAGTAGTCTCCACTCCCGTACTTGTTTTAAAAATGTTTGTCCATCTCGTTANAACTCTTTTTTAATCCATAATCTAAAATTTCAACAACGAGAATGATAGTCATTAGACTAACTGTTTATCTCGAGCTAAGGATAACAGTGGACCAGAGCAAGGCAGGGGGAGTAGTCTCCACTCCCGTACTTGTTTTAAAAATGTTTGTCCATCTCGTTATCGAGAAAAATTTAATCCTCGTTTCCTTCCTGTGGATAAATTTTGATTCCCGTCTTTGTCTATAACAATTAATTTCTATGATTTTAATAAAAAAACTAAAACCTCATAAATAGATTTATAAGAAGGAAGAAAACTCATATTATANTAATCCTCGTTTCCTTCCTGTGGATAAATTTTGATTCCCGTCTTTGTCTATAACAATTAATTTCTATGATTTTAATAAAAAAAACTAAAACCTCATAAATAGATTTATAAGAAGGAAGAAAACTCATATTATATAATAAATAGATTAAACAAATAACAAATCTGTGTTTCACTTAATTATTTTAATTTATATATCTATATAAAAGATAGCTCATAAGTTGAATTTTATCTTCTACACATTTTTCTCATTAAAAACATTACATCAATCATTTGTAATAGATGTCCAATTATTTTAATATTTGATTAATTTATAGTTTATTATAATTTTTATTTTAAATATTATCCATACACAATAGTATATAAATAATAAAAAAAATTTATCGAATTACTTATTTTAAAAAATTATTATTTAATATAGTGAAACGCTCAAATTTTATATTTCATCATNAGTTTATTATAATTTTTATTTTAAATATTATCCATACACAATAGTATATAAATAATAAAAAAATTTATCGAATTACTTATTTTAAAAAATTATTATTTAATATAGTGAAACGCTCAAATTTTATATTTCATCATGTCTTCAAGTACGAGTTATGACTAATATACATATATTACATGTTTAGTGGGGCGGGAAGGGATGGGGTAGGGATAAATTTCAATCTATTCTCGCCTCTATTTTTGCACAAATTTATACGAATATTCTCGTATATATCTACCATCTAATACGTATAATTTATATTCAATTCAAAAAGGTTAAATTTGTAAGAATACCCATTTTTTTTTTGGGTCCACTCTCATTCCTACCTCGAGCTCATGGTTAGTCTGCCTTACTCCTGTACACATTTCTCATCATAATTCATGAAGTAAAAGTTTTTTCTTTTTTGGGGAAATANGATTGGGATAAATTTCAATCTATTCTCGCCTCTATTTTTGCACAAATTTATACGAATATTCTTGTATATATCTACCATCTAATACGTATAATTTATATTCAATTCAAAAAGGTTAAATTTGAAAGAATACCCATTTGTTTTTGGGTCCACTCTCATTCCTACCTCGAGCTCATGGTTAGTCTGCCTTACTCCTCTACACATTTCTCATCATAATTCATGAAGTAAAAGTTTTTTCTTTTTTGGGGAAATATATGAAATAATTTATTTATTTTTTATCAATAAACATGTGAAATAAAAGTTATAAAAGAAAGAAAACTGAAAAAGGTGGAGGAACTAGAAAGAGCTGGCGTAGGGGATATGGTGGTCTACCCACCATGTTAATCCACCACCTGTCAGCTTCACTGGGCCCTACACGTGGACGGCCACAGATGTTTCCGTATGAGAAAAAACTGACTGTGACTGGTGAGGTAGGTGAAGTCCGTTCTGTTTTTGGGTCTTGAATTTGACGCAGACCAAAACCAAAAGCAACCCCACCACTCAATGGGCCCCACACACGACTAACTCGTATTCCCTGCCCTAACGTAATAAAATTGACCAGCTTTTGATGCTGGTCAACTCAGCCGCGTCAACACGTTTAAAACACACCTCTTTCTTTTCCATGTTTTTTTTTTTTGGCCTTTTCACCCCCAGCCAAACGAGCGACTATTAGGTGTAACGGTGAAACGAGGCAATCCATTTTTTTATTTTTTTTAATGGTTAAGGGTGTTTAGATTAATTTATGTTAATTTTAATTAATTTTTTTAATTTAATCAAAGGCAGACCATTATACAACGGAACTAAAATATTCATAATAGATAAATTTTTCTTTACTTAATCTTAAAAGATTACCAAAATTTAAATATAAAATATCTGAATTTACAATTCGTCACTATTTAATAGTAAATTTAAAGATAGGTAAAGTGAATCTCATTTAAATAATTACTAAATAATATGACAAGGTAATTATTATAATATGTAAGATGTACTTACTTATTTGTTCCAATGAGCTACGTGGGAGGGGTATGTTCAAATTTCTTTTATACACAGTCCTAATGTGATTGTGGTTGATCAAGATGGCTTATAGCTTTTCTTGTGCTGGAATCACAATCCCAGAATTTAAACCTTACGTGTACATATTTCCACAATGAAGCACCCAATCTACCAACTTTCATGAACTCTTCAACCCTCCTTATTTTGTAGTTTTGGCATTACGTTCAACGGTGTTTGCATTAATTTATATGTATTTTGATTAATTTTTTTTTTAATTTTGATTAAAGACAAACCATTCATGTTGAGTAATACTTTATAATCCTTACAAATTATGCCCCGTTAATTTTTACAAGTATCATTTATATTATTCATCATTTTTTTTGTTAACATGTTGAATATAAATTGAGGCCGTAAAATAATTTCCTATTAATTTGTTTTGGATTTATTTGTCATTTTCTTTAATACATGATGTTGTCCTATTCAAATACTTATTCTAAGTCTTTTATTAAATTCAATCAAATTGACTATTCTTTCGCTCACATTCTAACGTCGACGGCAAGTTTTTTCTTATTTTTTTAAAACAACTTATTTTCCTCGCATCTCTCTGTCTCTCTCCAATAAATAGTTCATATGAATTGTAATGGAGACTTTGGGATGGGGTGGGTGAAGATGGCAGGGTGATGCTGAATTTTTGTACATGTACATTTCACTAAATTAATGTTTAGATTATTTTCTTCTATCAAAAGAAATGATTCATATCATAATAAGTTATCATAACCCCAATCTTTAGAGCTTGTTTGGATGAATTTTGGGGAGGAGTTTAGATTGGCTTCTTCAAACCCAAATCCTTCTTTGCAAAGTTGAAATTTAATATTTAATTAAGTCTATACCCATATTTGATATGCAACACATACATATGTAGGACCCACGAATATATCATAATTATTAACAATTATTTGTCATGTAAATGATTATGTTACTCTTAATCAATCCAATTCATACTCATGTTAAGTGGTATAATTATCTTTTAGATCCTAAATCTCTTGTCCATCTTCTCAAACCCACCTTTTAAGGTTCGACCAAACTCATAATTATGAGTTTACGGGTTTAAACACCCGAGACTGAATTTCCCTTACAAATATGAAATTTAAGAGCCTTTGGACTATTTTTCCCAAACCATTTTACCAAGCCTCCTATACCACTTTATCAAACAGCCCCTTAGGGATAGTCCAATTGTCAAGTTTATTATCTTGCAAGCGCAAGCAAGAAAATCTCAAGTTCAATATTTCTCACACTTTCTAAAGGTCAGTCACTCTTGTTGTTCAGGGAATGTGACTTTAAACTAACTCGAGTTACAGTAGTTGGCTTAGAGCTCGAAGGAATAGTCGGTGCAAGTTTGAACATCTTGTAGCTAAAAAAGAGTTACCATATCCCTAAAAGAAGTTCAAGTGATAACTGAAAATAAGTTATAAATTTAGACATCCTTAGTTTAAATTTTAGCAACTCAAACGTCATGAGTTTGAATTTGACAATTTTTTAAGACTAAGTCATAAGAAATTTATTCCTTATAAATACTTTAATCCCGACATGGATCAACTTGCATTTCATCAAACCGAAGAGAACAATGATCGAAATATGTGTAATCTAATTTAGACATCTTCGCTCGTTAAACTAAAATAATAATAATAATAATCTATTGAGATCCCTAAATGATGGTAAGTTTTTCTGTTCAAACATTTTTCTTCAATTCATTATTAATTCAGATCAAAAAAAAAATTCATTATTAATTAAATTAATGATCTATGAATACATATTTTATTCTTTTTATCACCTCTGGTTTGCCAGGGGAACTAGAGTGTCGTACTTGAGTGGTTGCCAGTAAAAATGTCATTGTTTACGATTGCAAAATGTTAAAATTAAAAAAAAAAAAATCGTGTCAAATCCCCTATTTTTTGAGGTTAATTATATTAGAGGTCTCTAAAATATAAAATTTATTTTATTTTAATTTATAATATTGTAACTACATTATTTTAATTTCTAAAATATTGAATATATTTTTATGTGGTATTTCAAGTAGATGGGATTTAATTATAAATTTATCATGTAATACTAAAATATTGACAAAAAATTAATTTTGGTAGCTCTTGACCAAAATTTTACTCGAATTTTTGTCAATGAACTCCCAAAATTACACAGTTTTGGTCACGAGTTATCTAAATTATTTTTTGTCTATATTTAAGTATCACGTGACAAGTTTATAATAAAAAATCGTTGATAATTTTAGATGATATCTGTTTGAGAGACTACATAAAAATATATTTAATATTTCAGAGATTAAAATGATGTAATTAAAATATTAAGGACAAAAATAATATAAACTTCTTATTTTTGGGACTTCTAGTGTAATTATTCAAAATAACAAATTCTTCACCGTGCAAGATTGTCGTGTATTTCTAATACTTGTATTTTTATCCTAAAACTAATAAAAAAATTTCATCTAACATTTTTTTAATTATCTATATAATAAAACAAGAGTGTGTTTTAATTTTATTCTAGTCATATTTTTTTCCTCAGAACCATCACCAATCATTTACCTCAACCATCTTTCCTTTGTCATGCTCAAACATCAAATCACATCACTCATTTCTATTACATATTTAATTATTTATATATTTTATCCCTAAAGATATTACACCACTCATTTCTATTATATATTTAATTATTTAAAATTTAATTAATTTATAGTTAATATATTTTAAAAAAACTTGAATTTTATATTTTATCGTATAATATTTTTATATTTATCATAGTTGAATTTTGGCAAACATTAGATGTGAACGCAGAAGAGTCGTTGAATCTGGACACGACGAAATAAAGTAGAGAGAGAGAGGGGCTTGAATTCCAAACAAATAAATACGAAAGCCAGAGACTTTCTGGGCTGCTTCCATGCCAATTTCTCAAACCCCACTTTCACTGGAATCATTCAAAAGAACCAGTCAACAACCCCACCTCTTCACCACCAACCTCCAAACCCAAACCCCACTTTCCTTTCTCTTTCATATTCCTAGAAACTCTATAAAATCTGTTGAAGCTTCCCTTTTCCGTTGATCAAAACAGGTTTTCTGATCCAACACGCAACACCCAGATCAAATTAATCACCCAGAACTCACTTTTGGGATCACTGAGAACATACCCATCTTCTGAAAACTGGTTTTTCTCTCTCCAAGATCCCTGATCTTTCTGGGTCTATTTTCTCTCTCTTCTCTCTCTCTTGAATCAATCACCATGGACAAGTTTTTCAAAACCATTTTGTTTCTTTGTTTGTTGGTGTCTGTGTTTATTTCATCTTCTGCTCAAAGTTGCTCAAACTACAGATTCTCTAACAACAACCTGAACTACAGCACATGCACTGATCTTCCTCAGCTGAACGCTTTCCTCCACTGGAACTACCACCAAGCAAACCACACCGTCGACATAGCATACAGGCACACCGGAGCTACCTCCGGCCGGTGGATAGCTTGGGCACTGAACATCAACGGAAATGGAATGCTTGGAGCTCAGTGTTTGGTTGCTTTCACAAACTCAAGTAGTCTTGTTCATGCATACACTTCGCCAATTGGCACAGGTTCCAGTGATTATGGCACTTCACTTGCACAAGGGCCTTTGAGCTTTAACGTACCAAGCATCAGAGCAGTTTCTACTAGTAATGAGATGACTATCTTTGCTACTTTGGAGCTTCCAAGTGGACGAACCAGTTTTAACAATGTGTGGCAGGAGGGTCCGCTTTCTGGCGACACTCCTGCTGCGCACTCAACGAGTTCTGCAAATGAGAACTCTTTCGGAAGGGTGGATTTTGCCACCGGAGAGGCTGGTTCAGGTGGCGGCGCAACCATCCCACGGCTGAAGAAGAAAAATGTAAGTGATCCAATCTATTTTCAAAATTGAACTATTTTGTCATATTGATTTATAGATTGCTCTCTAGTTGGACCTGTTTGATTTACTGATTTTTTTTTTTTTGATCTTCTTCTTGTTCTTGCTGTGGTTGATAGTTTATGGTTATTCTCATATTATTTTATCACTCACTATCAATCATTTAATAAAAAAAAAATTGATAAATTCTATTGGCTCTTTTTGATTTAAGTCATATTTTTTGACACGTTTTTAAAATATTACTGTCAACCCGTAACATTTTGCTTATATGAAGAGTTTATGCGTCTATTTTAAAAGCTACAATTATTAATATAATTGCATTAGATTCATATAAAATTAATATTAAATTTTTTCCAAGTTAAATACAATTTAATCAAATTAACTTTTAATTTTATTAATTAACATTAAATTAACCCTTAATTTTATCAATTTGACTTTCAATTTTAATCAAATTAATGTTTAGCTTCACTTTCGCTATTTGTTTATTTTTTGATGAGCAATGCTATTGAGATCTAATTTATTCACCTAATTCGTTGACTTAATTCATTATGATATTTTAATTAATTGTGAATCCTATCAAATATTGAAATTTAGTATTAATTTAATAGTTTGTATCAATAAATTACGTCAAATTTTTAAGTTTAAATAATATTAATCTTTTTTTTTAATAGTGATATTAATTGACGGTAGGATGCGATGTAACCTTTAGGTTCAATATTTACTCCTCGGTCAACGTTCCTTCCTCCCTTTGGAAGGGTGGTTGAATGATTAAAGGGATTTTTCAAACTAAATTCAAAAAGCTTTGAGGACTGACTATACGAACAGGACCATTTTGAAGGACCTTTAAAAATTCAAATTCACATACGTCTCTCTCCGTTTCCCCTTCGATTTTTTTTACCATTCTTAATTTGATTTTCTTGATTTTTTCTCTCTTTTATTTCCTGAGATGGGTTAAAGTCATGCCTAAAATTCTAGACACGGTCCGATAAACTAACAAAAAATAGATATAAAATTAGTATGTTGGAGTTTCATCTTAGTGGGATTGGATGGTAAAAAGTGGACTCATATTTAACTAAATTAAATATGAACCTGTTGAACATCATTTATACATGACAACAAACCCGATATGAGACAAACCTAGCCATCATTAAGAGGTAGGGTATAGGTTTAGCAAATTTTAAACAATGATGGGGTGCTATGAATTTGATGGAAACACAATTCATTGACATTCTTAGTTAAAAATGTCAAAGAGTAACTCAAAAAGTAACAGATACGGACTGTAAATATAGATATCTTAAGTTAAAATTTTGACAACTTCTTGAGGTTAAGTCTTAAGAGATTTATCTCTCGTGAATATCTTAATCTTGGTGTGATTGATCGGACCAGAGAAGATAACAGTTGAGGTGTGCGGTAATTAGTCAAACACCCTAACCGATGAAAAAAAAATCCTAGTTAAAGTAAAAATGATGTTTAAATAAGATATACATCAGCATACATGCCAAATTTTTTCATATTTAGCTTTTGTGTCTCAATAACTTCATGGGTTTTGACTCTTTATTTGTATGGGATGAAAATTGCAGATTCATGGAGTGTTGAATGTGGTGGGTTGGGGTATTATGATGCCTGTTGGTGCTATAATAGCAAGGTACTTGAAAGTGTTCAAGTCAGCTGATCCAGCCTGGTTTTACCTTCACGTTGCTTGCCAATCTTCAGCCTATGTCATCGGCGTTGCCGGATGGGCCACCGGAATCAAACTCGGCAGCGATTCTCCTACCTTCAAATATAACACCCATAGGAACATTGGCATAGTCCTATTCTGCCTTGGAACACTTCAGGTACCCTCCTCTTCGACTTGGATGGTATCCGTCATGACATCTTAAATTATTATTCGTCAGTACACTCACAATGACTCGGCTGAGTTGACCGAATCCTCTCCAACAAACCACAAGTCACTGGACTCGTGGTTATACAGAACGCGAATGGAATATGCCAATTAGTATTGGTCGATTCTTTGAACCATGGTACATGCTAGAATGTACTAATATTGTCTTCGGTTGTTGTTTAGGTATTTGCCCTGCTTTTGAGGCCTAAGAAGGACCACAAATTCAGATTATACTGGAACATCTACCACTATGTGGTCGGATACACCGTCATCATCCTCACCATCATCAACATCTTCGAAGGTTTCGACATCTTGAAACCCGCCAAGAAATGGAAGAATGCCTACATCGGAGTTCTCATATTTCTGGGCGTCGTCGCCACTCTGTTGGAGGCCTTTACATGGTACATTGTGTTGATGAGGAAGAAGAAGGCAGGGTCCGATAAGCATGCCCATGTTGGCAATGGAGTAAACGGGTACCATACTAGGACACAGCAGGCAGCATAGATTGTATTACGTGCTCGGTTACGTGGGGGTACGGAATGCACATGTAACGTCTCGTCTTCTTATTAGATTGTGATATCACGTGTTGACATCACTGTTATACAGGGTATTTATGCCACGGTTAGGGTTTTTTTGGATCCCATATGTTGAGGGAGATTACTATTATTTTGTGATATTTTAGTGTTATTCTTTCTTGCTCTGATTTTTGTGTAGATTAAGGTGGTGGTCTTTGGACATGGATGCAGTATAGTTTTTCTCGTGTCTGTATGTACACACTTCCCATGTTTCTTTGTTCTTGTTAATTGCGTTCCGTTGATTTTTTCTGTTGTTTTATATTTTGAATTTGAATTATTTAGCGGCCTGTTGATGCATGTGTTAGTTTTGTTATTGAACATATTTGGACTATGATTTTTAATGTTCTATTTTGTGCGATGGATGCAAATAGTGTTGATAATTGAGCCGATCTATTTGAGTTTGGCTCGAATTGGACTCGATTCGATGAGTCGAACTTGAATAATTTTTCGGGTCGGCTAAGCTTACAAAGCTTGACTTGTTTATAAGTAAAATAATTGAGCTACTCAGACTCGGCTCGAGTTTGACTTATTTTGGACTCGGCTCGGACTTAGCTTATGTTATTAAAAAAGTCGAGTTTGAACAATTTTTTAAACTCGTTTATAAAAACGAGCTCGATAAACTCAAGTTCAATTACTAACCCTAGTTGGAAAGAAAGAAAAGTGGAAGGGATAAATTTTTTATTTTCGAAGGAAAGAAAAATATTTTTCTTCAATTTTTGTTTAATAGGAGGAATGAAAAGTAAGAAAAATATATCTCGTGTTTGATATTTGATGAAAAACGAAATGAAGTGAATGTTTTTATTATAAATCAATCCCATCAATTTTGAAAAGCTTTTAATCCCTTTATTTTTTTAAAAGAAAAAACTAAAATAGAAAAATATCTGAAATTGAAACTATATATAACAATACAAATTTATTAATACATTCGATAATTTTTTAATGAATAATACGTCAATTAATTTTGGTGTTCATTTATTATGTGTACAGCTATGTGCATGTCAACAAAGTGATGTTAAAAAATTCCAATCCAGCGCATTTGAAACTTCTTGGAATTTGGTTCTTGTCAAAGAATCAAATACAAAATCCATTACCTATCTATGCAATATTATAGTTTTATCCACCATTTGATAATACACCAAACAAAGAATGTTACAATCTCTGGTCGAGAACGGATAAAGATACGTTATCTTTTATATATATATTAGTTATTGTCTGTGTTTGAAGGCACATAGTAATAAAAAATGATAAATAATAAATACATTTATATTCATATTCAAAATTAAATCGCAAACATAGATAAG
The DNA here is from genome assembly GCA_963454935.2 of Ilex paraguariensis. NCBI lineage: Eukaryota > Viridiplantae > Streptophyta > Magnoliopsida > Aquifoliales > Aquifoliaceae > Ilex > Ilex paraguariensis. The sequence continues at coordinate 166,203 of CAUOFW020000003.1, read as the reverse complement.
AGATAAAAGAATTTAAACATCGATTTGTAGTGGAGGTGAGAGATAGTGGGTGGTAATGGTGGTAGTAGGAGACAGTAATAGTTGTAGTGGTGTTGGTGGTGGTGGTAGTAGTGGCGGCGGCGATGATGGTGGTGGTGGCAGTGGCAGTGATGATGGTGGTGGTGGTAGTGGTAGTGGCAGTGGAGGGACGGTGGTGGGGGTGGTGGCGACGATGGTGGCGGTGATGACAACGGCGACGATGACAATGGTGGTGGTGACTGCGACGGTGGCAGTGGCGGTGGAGGTGGTGGGCGGTGGTGAAAGTGGAGGTGGAGGTGGCGGCGGTGGTGGTGGAGGCGGCGACGGCGGTGGTGGTAGAGGTAGTGGTGGTTCAAAATAATATATATATATATATTTTAAGTACTTATGAGAAATAATTCTTAAAAACGTTTTTAAAAAATTACTCTAAACACACCTTTAGGGATCTATTTTTTTCTATTAAATTTGGAGTTTTAATATTAGCCGTTAGATTAATTTTAAAGTAAAATTTAAAGCGATCTCAACCGCGATTAGCAAAAGTCATTTTGTTTATTTTTTTAGATTTAAATTGTAAACTACTTTATTATATAGATTATAGTTGCATTTGTGTTTAAATGTACGATACAATGTAAATGATTTTGAGAAGAATATTAGTGAGCACTAGATGAGTTTATTTGAGAATATCGAATGAGTTTATTGAAGTCTGTCATATTTTATATTATAATATATATAAAGAGAGGGGGGAAAGAGAAAGAGAAAGAGAAACAACAACAAAAAAATTGGATGAGAATAGCTAAAATTTGATTTGCATAGCCGAAAATCTAATCTAAACACCATTGATTTTGTCAGTTCGTCGTCTTCATTGTTCTTGTTGCCCTTGTCTTGAAAAGTGTGAAGTTGTGAATTGCGTATTGTGGCAAATACTTATTAGAATATATCTAAAAGGCCAAAAAGTAAAATTATCCTCCACACCAGGTTGTCCCTGTGTCGTCCTCTCATTTTCACCCACTTTTAGGGAAAAGAAAATTGTAAATCCCACATTTTTTANAATTAAAAATGTCAAAGAGTAACTCAAATAGTAACAGAGACGGACTGTAAATATAGATATCTTAAGTTAAAATTTTGACAACTTCTTGAGGTTAAGCCTTAAGAGATTTATCTCTCGTGAATATCTTAATCTTTGTGTGATTGATCGGACCAGAGAAGATAATAGTTGAGGTGTGCGGTAATTAGTCAAACACCCTAACCGATGAAAAAAAACATCCTAGTTAAAGTAAAAATGATGTGTAAATAAGATATACATCAGCATACATGCCAAATTTTTTCATATTTAGCTTTTGTGTCTCAATAACTTCATGGGTTTTGACTCTTTATTTGTATGGGATGAAAATTGCAGATTCATGGAGTGTTGAATGTGGTGGGTTGGGGTATTATGATGCCTATTGGTGCTATAATAGCAAGGTACTTGAAAGTGTTCAAGTCAGCTGATCCAGCCTGGTTTTACCTTCACGTTGCTTGCCAATCTTCAGCCTATGTCATCGGCGTTGCCGGATGGGCCACCGGAATCAAACTCGGCAGCGATTCTCCTACCTTCAAATATAACACCCATAGGAACATTGGCATAGTCCTATTCTGCCTTGGAACACTTCAGGTACCCTCCTCTTCGACTTGGATGGTATCCGTCATGACATCTTAAATTATTATTCGTCAGTACACTCACAATGACTCGGCTGAGTTGACCGAATCCTCTCCAACAAACCACAAGTCACTGGACTCGTGGTTATACAGAACGCGAATGGAATATGCCAATTAGTATTGGTCGATTCTTTGAACCATGGTACATGCTAGAATGTACTAATATTGTCTTCGGTTGTTGTTTAGGTATTTGCCCTGCTTTTGAGGCCTAAGAAGGACCACAAATTCAGATTATACTGGAACATCTACCACTATGTGGTCGGATACACCGTCATCATCCTCACCATCATCAACATCTTCGAAGGTTTCGACATCTTGAAACCCGCCAAGAAATGGAAGAATGCCTACATCGGAGTTCTCATATTTCTGGGCGTCGTCGCCACTCTGTTGGAGGCCTTTACATGGTACATTGTGTTGATGAGGAAGAAGAAGGCAGGGTCCGATAAGCATGCCCATGTTGGCAATGGAGTAAACGGGTACCATACTAGGACACAGCAGGCAGCATAGATTGTATTACGTGCTCGGTTACGTGGGGGTACGCAATGCACATGTAGCGTCTCATCTTCTTATTAGATTGTGATATCACGTGTTGACATCACTGTTATACAGGGTATTTATGCCACGGTTAGGGTTTTTTTGGATCCCATATGTTGAGGGAGATTACTGTTATTTTGTGATATTTTAGTGTTATTCTTTCTTGCTCTGATTTTTGTGTAGATTAAGGTGGTGGTCTTTGGACATGGATGCAGTATAGTTTTTCTCGTGTCTGTATGTACACACTTCCCATGTTTCTTTGTTCTTGTTAATTGCGTTCCGTTGATTTTTTCTGTTGTTTTATATTTTGAATTTGAATTATTTAGCGGCCTGTTGATGCATGTGTTAGTTTTGTTATTGAACATATTTGGACTATGATTTTTAATGTTCTATTTTGTGCGATGGATGCAAATAGTGTTGATAATTGAGCCGATCTATTTGAGTTTGGCTCGAATTGGACTCGATTCGATGAGTCGAACTTGAATAATTTTTCGGGTCGGCTAAGCTTACAAAGCTTGACTTGTTTATAAATAAAATAATTGAGCTACTCAGACTCGGCTCGAGTTTGACTTATTTTGGACTCGGCTCGGACTTAGCTTATGTTATTAAAAAAGTCGAGTTTGAACAATTTTTTAAACTCGTTTATAAAAACGAGCTCGATAAACTCAAGTTCAATTACTAACCCTAGTTGGAAAGAAAGAAAAGTGGAAGGGATAAATTTTTTATTTTCGAAGGAAAGAAAAATATTTTTCTTCAATTTTTGTTTAATAGGAGGAATGAAAAGTAAGAAAAATATATCTCGTGTTTGATATTTGATGAAAAACGAAATGAAGTGAATGTTTTTATTATAAATCAATCCCATCAATTTTGAAAAGCTTTTAATCCCTTTATTTTTTTAAAAGAAAAAACTAAAATAGAAAAATATCTGAAATTGAAACTATATATAACAATACAAATTTATTAATACATTCGATAATTTTTTAATGAATAATACGTCAATTAATTTTGGTGTTCATTTATTATGTGTACAGCTATGTGCATGTCAACAAAGTGATGTTAAAAAATTCCAATCCAGCGCATTTGAAACTTCTTGGAATTTGGTTCTTGTCAAAGAATCAAATACAAAATCCATTACCTATCTATGCAATATTATAGTTTTATCCACCATTTGATAATACACCAAACAAAGAATGTTACAATCTCTGGTCGAGAACGGATAAAGATACGTTATCTTTTATATATATACTAGTTATTGTCTGTGTTTGAAGGCACATAGTAATAAAAAATGATAAATAATAAATACATTTATATTCATATTCAAAATTAAATCGCAAACATAGATAAGAGATAAAAGAATTTAAACATCGATTTGTAGTGGAGGTGAGAGATAGTGGGTGGTAATGGTGGTAGTAGGAGACAGTAATAGTTGTAGTGGTGTTGGTGGTGGTGGTAGTAGTGGCGGCGGCGATGATGGTGGTGGTGGCAGTGGCAGTGATGATGGTGGTGGTGGTAGTGGTAGTGGCAGTGGAGGGACGGTGGTGGGGGTGGTGGCGACGATGGTGGCGGTGATGACAACGGCGACGATGACAATGGTGGTGGTGACTGCGACGGTGGCAGTGGCGGTGGAGGTGGTGGGCGGTGGTGAAAGTGGAGGTGGAGGTGGCGGCGGTGGTGGTGGAGGCGGCGACGGCGGTGGTGGTAGAGGTAGTGGTGGTTCAAAATAATATATATATATTTTAAGTACTTATGAGAAATAATTCCTAAAAACGTTTTTAAAAAATTACTCCAAACACATCCTTAGGGATCTATTTTTTCCTATTAAATTTGGAGTTTTAATATTAGCCGTTAGATTAATTTTAAAGTAAAATTTAAAACGATCTCAACCGCGATTAGCAAAAGTCATTTTGTTTATTTTTTTAGATTTAAATTGTAAACTATTTTATTATATAGATTATAGTTGCATTTGTGTTTAAATGTACGATACAATGTAAATGATTTTGAGAAGAATATTGGTGAGCACTAGATGAGTTTATTTGAGAATATCGAATGAGTTTATTGAAGTCTGTCATATTTTATATTATAATATATATAGAGAGAGAGGGGGAAAGAGAAAGAGAAAGAGAAACAACAACAAAAAAATTGGATGAGAATAGCTAAAATTTGATTTGCATAGCCGAAAATCTAATCTAAACACCATTGATTTTGTCAGTTCGTCGTCTTCATTGTTCTTGTTGCCCTTGTCTTGAAAAGTGTGAAGTTGTGAATTGCGTATTGTGGCAAATACTTATTAGAATATATCTAAAAGGCCAAAAAGTAAAATTATCCTCCACACCAGGTTGTCCCTGTGTCGTCCTCTCATTTTCACCCACTTTTAGGGAAAAGAAAATTGTAAATCCCACATTTTTATCTTTCTATATGTATATAGATTTATATAATAAGTAATTATTTCTTTTGAAATGTTAATATGAAAAAATTCGAGTAAATAGTAGTTAAAACTTAGTTTTAGCTTGTAGATATATGAAATCATTGTAATAGAACTTGTACTAACTAGATTTGACGTACAAATGTATGTGGTATAAGTTTGGGATGGTTTTGGATGGTTGTGGAACTGATTGGAATGGGTTGGAAATGAAGAATGAAAGATTTGTAGAAAAACATGTAAAACCTTTTGAAAGGTCGATGAAAAATCTTCCGGAAGGTTAAAGTAAAGTGTTAATCCAGTAGGCAAAACCTTCTGGAAGGTCGATGAAAACCTTCTGGGGGTTAAAGAAATGTTCTTCTAGAAGGTTAAGGTAAAGGCTTATCCAGTAGGCAAAATCTTCCGGAAGGTCGATGACAAACCTTCCGGAAGGTCGATGAAAATGTTTGTCCAATAAACAAACCTTCTGGAAGATCGATGAGAAACCTTTCGGAAGGTTAATGAAAATGTTTGTCCAGTAAACAAACCTTTCGGAATGTCTTTGAGAAACCTTCTAGAAGGTTAATGAAAATGTTTGTCTAATATGCAAACCTTCCGGAAGGTTTTCGAAAAATCTGAAATTTTAAGTCACGAACAACCAGCTTTCCTTCTACTATAAATACCTAAGGACGTCCCATTTAGCCTCATTTCAACATCTCTAACCCTAGAAAACCTTAGAGAGGAAGAAAGGAAGAGAAAAACACAAGATCAAAGGGGATTTCCACTTCAAGAAGATCAAAATCCTAGTTTTTTAAGAACACCAAGGTAGGGGTTTCTTCCTATTCTCTTACATTGAGGCTAGAGTTTATCTATATGTATTCTTTTGACTTTAAATCCTATACATATGTTATGAAATTATCATTCATTCGTCGTATTGCAATTATTATCATGTTTTAAACAAAATTAGGGTTGAATACCCATGAAACCTCTTTTTATTGATTTAAAACTCTAGTTTTTAAGAGAAATGAATTTCCTTCTTGATTCTTTCTTTGTTTTTGACTTTGAAACCTTAGTGTTTTGTGTTGAGTAATAAAATAATGTTATGATGATCTCTTGCTTATTTTCTTAAATTGTTCTCTTGTATTACAAATTGTGAGAATTGAGGATTTTTGATTTCCTTGTATTTTAAAGAAAATATTTGTTATTGCATCTCTTGTATGGTTGTTGTGATGGACTTGAATTACATTTGAACACTGCCGTAGAGTGTTAGAGGTTAGTCTATTCCAATGGGGGTGAGATGATTTCCTAACATTTGTAGTGGTTTGTTATTTGTGAGAGTAACCACTATTGTTCACGTAAATTCGAGGCTTAGGGATGGTATACCTTTCCTGAGAAAGATTTGTCAATGCCATGGGAGACGGTATACGCCCTTCCTAAAGTGGTTTGTGTGGTTATGATTGGGTGAACGAGGTAGAGTCGTTGTGTAGATTATTGGGAAACAACCAACATACATGAGAATATGAGATGACACTATTGAACGATTATTGTTATTGTGTGAAATTTGTTTCCTACAAGAGCTTGTGGAGGTGTGAGACTCTACAAGAACTTGTGAGAAATGGTTTATAGTTGGAAATGGTTAATTGATTTATTTAACATGCTTATTCCTTTCATTTAACTTGTTGCTATTGAGTTAACTTGAGATCAAATAAATTGTCACTGTTTTATTTCAAGTGATATATGCTATTTTGAAAATTGAGACCGAATTATTTTATATATTTTCTAAACCTTGTTCGAGATTGGGAGAATGTTACTACAGATCTTAGTGCTCACCCCCTACAAACTATATATTTTTTAGATTGTGGTCTAGACGAGGAGTTCAGAGTGGAGGAGCCGATACATTGGGAAGCTCCACTAGACGGGCTCGATTACCCCAAGGTGGATGTTTAGGGTTATACTCTCCTAGGTGCTAAACTAGAAAATTTATTTTGAGATTATGTAAAGATTAATCTTTTGTTATTCCGCTGCAAGTTTACATGTAATTCTTTCGGGATATAATAGTCATGTATTGACATATTCTTTTGGGAATGATGTCGTAAATATTACATTTGGTAAATGAAATTTCTTTATTGATAGATTTTATTAGTTGCTCTCATGATGTGAATGATTTTTAAATTGTAATGTTATCCAAAGTGATTTTTAGGGCGTTACAAAAATTATGGGCGGGAGGAAAAAAACTCTCCCTCTAATTTTCCTTTCCATTATACTTTCTTTTGAAACTGAACAATGAAAAATCTTTTCATCAATCCCATTTTTCTTCCTCTACTTTTCATTCATTCAACATTTCTTCAAACCAAATAGAGCATTAGATCAAAACTGAGCTTGGACAATACTTTATTTGGAGGTGAAGCTTGGTCACTCCAAAATAGAATTGATGAGACACTTCTAAGAATTGATTGGATCTCTGACATGTGTCGTCGGCACCGAAGACACATTTTTTGTTCTGATGAAGACACGTGTTCTCGGCACCAAAAGACATTCTCGTGCTCCAACAGAGGCACGTGTTCTCGGTGTCGAGGGTACCTCCAGAGCTCTAATATTTACATTTGTCCCCGGTGCCGATGGTACCTCCGTCGCTCTGATGAAGACACTTACTGAACTCTGGTCTTGCCACGTGTCTTCGGCTCTTAGAGAGGTCATTGAATTACTCTCCCAGTGAAGCCAGAATGACAGAATGAACAAGACACTCAACCAAGGGGAGTTGGACACGTGACATAAGGTACAGGTTGAGGGGTAAATGGACAAAAATATCCCTTCTGACATACGACAGTGTCAGACAAATATTTAATGAATCTTCAGCTGATGGGACACCCACGATGGCTTTCATGGCCGAGAGGAGGAGTATTAAATGCCCAAGTATTCGAGCATTTAATGCCTCTACATTGAAGAAAGAACATTAAAGGCTCAGGAGCCCGAACAATTAATAACGAGGTTTTTCCCATGCAAAATAGTAAGCACATTGCCCCATGAGTCTTTGGAGGTATAAATAGTTCTAAAAAATGTAAAGCAAAAGTATGCAAAATCATCTCTAAATAACAAAAAAAAAAGTGTTTTCTTCTTCCCCTATCTCAAAGAACTAACTTGATAGTCGGAGGAGATACACCGAAAAATACTCCGGTGCTCTTTTAACCTGTTTTTTGTGTGCCAGGAATTGCCCGTGACTCGCCGGAATCGATCAAGCAGCCCCTGAAGTAATTTATCACCACTCCTTAAGCCCCCGTTGGGCCATCTTGGTTCTTCCTTTGTCACAGGATCATCAACTTTCTTGACGAACACGAGTTCATCAAGAGACAGATCTGTCTTTTTCTCTATTGTGCAAAATTTATCACGCACAAGAATGATTATTCTTCTTTTCTTTTTTAAGTCCTTACCTCAACAAAATATACCTATAGTCTCATCTATCTCAAAGTCGGTTCAAAAATAGAAATAATTCTTCAATAGCATTCTAATGAATTGAGTTGTACAGTGTCACCCAGGCATGGAACCCACTACAACTTATAAGGCGAGGTCAGCCCACCTATAATTTTACCGTCTCACAACGAATCTATGGATTAGTTTTAATGGTCTCACCATTGAGCCTCCTAATAGGTCTCTTTTTTATTATCATAAAACTTCTTAGGTATGACTAATAATTGAGTTGAGCTACTCGGACTCGATTTGAAGGACTCAACTCGAATTTGGCTTGTGTTTTAAATGAACCGAATTTTAATAATTTTTTAAACTCATTTAAAAAATGAGCCTAAATGCTCGGCTAAGCTCGTTTATATGTAAAATAATAAAAACTATTTGGGTTCAGCTTAGGTTCGACTCATTTTGAGTTCAACTTATTTTATGAAAAAATCGATTTTAAATAATTTTTTAAACTCATTTAAAAAAACGAATTCTACAAATTTGACTTGATTAGCAATGCTACCCTCATGTTAACGGGTTAAATNTAAAAAAATCAATTTTAAATAATTTTTTAAACTCATTAAAATAAACGAACTCTACAAATTTGACTTGATTAGCAGTACTATCCTCATGTTAACGGGTCAAATCACAGGCCGAAAGCACTGATATGGAATTATCCATTGGACTATCGCCCTATTAACGGATAATCATGTATCGTACCAGACCAGCCCATCGTTAAAAGGGCACCGTTAATGGGCCAGCCATAGGATAGGCTTTAGATGCCACTGGATGTAGATTTTTCTGTAGTTTCACATGATGTGTGTCACATAAGATGGTTATATATTTCTTCTAACACATTTTCTTCCCGACCAAAAAAATATATATTTTTTTCAATTTTCTTTCTGGTTAATCTCTAGTGGGACCCACTGTATAAAGTGGGGCTCCTCCCTCATTAATAGTTGATGTTCAGCTGAGAATAAAATTGAAGGAAAAGTGTATTGCAGGGACGTGACTCCAATATATATTTACATAGAGAAGTGGTTATTGAGTTTTGTGAGACTAATTTACACATTCATTCACTTATTATTAGTGAACAGTTACATCACGTAACATCTGAGGAGGTGTAACCGTCACACTTAATATTATCTGAAAAGGGAGGAGGAAATATTCATTGCAACTATCATACTACGTCATCAGTCACATGTGGTATTACCTACCAATAATAATATATTATGTGTTTGTAGTTGATAATGCACAAAGTTGACTATGCACGATTCAGTCGAGTGTGTGGTATAAATTTATTAATAAAATAATTAATAATAAGAGACAAATATTAAGTAGTTAGGTCTTGGTGACCTAACCACTGAAGGTGGCAACGGTGGTCGGAGAATTCTAATAATAAGATGGTACAAGGTAATAGGAGAGAGAGAATACGTTTAAGGTGAAGTGTGTGAGATTTGCCCCCATGTGTAAAAAGGTTTACAATTTATAAGCACAGAATCCTAGCTGTGGTAGCGACGTGAAGGTCAAACTACTAATTTATCGGGAAGGATAACTACTATTAGGGATATGTATTATCTTGAAGTAATGATTATCTCGATGATTATTCTCTTACGTGCATTGACTTTCTTTGAACTCTTGAGCTTTTGATTGTACTAAAACCATGTGGTAAGACTGACCTGCCTTTTAATAATTTGGGCTTAACCTATGGATTAGGCTCAGACTTGATCTGAATCTGGGCTTGTCGGTAGTGAATTCTATTGTTTTTGTAATTTCTAATAATCACTATACTGACTGAGAGCATTTCTAGCATTTACCTTTTTTTTAAGACCCGAATTTAAACGTGAGTAAAAATAGTCTAAACTTTTCTCTAATACTACAAAACTCATACTAAATCAAGAGAGACTCAAACATTTATTCAAGTCATCAATAATTAGATTTTATTCTTTTAAATTTAAGTTTCTTCCCCTTTAAATATGTATTTGTCTTTTGGAGTCTTTTATATCAAAATAAATTTTTTACCCAAATGTTAATTATAATTTGAGTAAAAATTTTAGTTAAGGTTAAAGATGCTCTAACTAACGTTTTAACAAGTGAAATTTAGGGGCTGAACCACCTTATGCCCAGGAGGGGCACATCCCTACCCTCAAATTTTTTTTTTCCTAAAATTACTTGTATATATTTTAAGTTTTATTGACACCCTATTTTTTAATCAAGACCAGAAAATGCATGATATATCCATGAGTTTACTTATAATTTAACATTTATTTTAATAATTATCATTGATATGATAGAGAATATATTTTATTGTGTAATCAAATGAATGATAAATAGACAAGTGATAATATGATTATAGATATAAATAATAATGAAGTTAATACAAGACTTTTAACGTATAAAAATTCAACGAAGTTAATTCTAAATAGTTTTGATTAGCCTTTGTTTAGTAAAGAGATATTTTTTTTCATTTGTATCTACTATACTTTGCAATTTTAGTCTTTTAAATTTAATGAACTTTTAAGAATTAAATAAGATATAATTAAATATAAATGCATTATTTTATTTTTATCAATTACAAGAAAAAAATTAAGCTTGTTAAAATATACAGTACCCACCCTAATACAATTTTCTGGCTCCGCCCCTAGTGAAATTTACTTATAGTACATGATATATTATTATTGAAAAAATGCTATTTGAACCAAATTTAAGGACCTAATTAAATACAAATATTGAATTGAGAATATATTTGATCTAACTTTAGAATTCACAATTAATTCAATGTTTTCAATTTGGTCCATATAACATTGATCAGTATTATTAGTTGATGATATTAAGTGTCATTCATGAAGTGATATCACCTAGAGATAACAATTTCTAATACGACACGAAAATACGAATAGAAATTGATACGAAATTAGCGGGTTAAGATTAACTATTTTTTGACATGAACTTATAAATGGCAAGACTTGTGAACACGAATAGTAAATGAGTCAAAATTAGTGTTAAACATGAATAACACAAAATTGACATGATTAACGCATTTAACTAATATGTTGAGGGAGAAAATGTCAAATTTTTGTTATTTTTTAATAAGTATTGACATAATTCTTTTTATTAAAAGAGATGTTTTAACTAATTTTTATTATTATATTTATTAAATTAATTTTTAGTTTATAGAAAAAAGTGTGAATGTACGATTGTTTAAATGATAATGAAACCTTAAATTTAAATCTTAGTGTTAAATTTTCTATTTATATTACATGAGTTAATGCGAACACAACATAAAAATAAATAAATGAGGTCAATATGACAGAGTTAGTTAAATAAATTAAATTAAGGTTGATTAGTGATCGACAAACTCAACACAAATTACCAGTAAATAGGGTAGTCTAGTGAGGTATCGGGCTTACTCCTCATCTTGAAGTTGAGAGTTTGAGTTTTAGAGTCCCCATTAAAGTTTAGTGGTTTGTCGCTATATTAGTTTAGTTATGTCTGATCCCGAGAGTTGTTCCAAAGGTAGTCAGAGACTTTATGATCCTATCAGAGTCTATTAGGGTAGTTGTTGGACGTTCTCCCTTACCTCCACTCTTTTTTTTTAGTCCACCAAAAAAAAAAAATTCAACACAAACTCTTAAATAACACGATACAAAATCACTCGACATGATGCGACCACCACCTATCATGGTTACAGAAAAGGGTGAGAGAGAGGCGTAAATATTTAATGCAACGAAGATAACACGTAATCATTGTTCTATTATGTTATTATCCAATTAAAAAGTTATAAATAAATAAAATGGACTCCACTAAAATAAAGTAAACTCCAGTATTTTTATATCTATCGATAACTACCACGTTCAATCATAACACATCACATTAATAGGATCCAATTTATTTATTTATTTATCTTCTAATTGGACGGTGACACCGGCGGTACGAGTGAGAAAACCTCCGCCACATAACCTCCCGCACCAGCCAATTCTCACCAATAACATTAAGAGACTGAAGCGAACAAATTAGAATCCTACTTGTTCTTCTGCTGCTGTGGCCACTGATTCGACGGAGACGCCTGTTGTTGCTAACGAATAAGACAGGGCCTCAATTGAGGCTACCGAAGAGAAAGTCGTGCTTCCAACTAATGAATCCTTTGACAGGCTTCTGAGAATTCGCCATTCTGTAATTCCATTTCTCCTTCTTAATTTGTCATCTTTATTTTTGAGTTTTTAGTATTTTCGTTTGTAGTAATCTGTTTGGCTGCTGAGAAATGAGAAGAGCCGGAGAAAGAATTTTTTTTTTTTTTTGAAATTTAGTCATGTTTTCTTTCTCAGTGTTTAAATTAATAAACACCACTCTTCTAAGTTAAATATCTGGGTTTGCTAGCCATTTCCTTCTTTTGACAGGTACGAAATCGAATGTTGGGATGGTCACATAATAAAAAGAGGAAGTATAAAGTTAGAAATGAGCATTATTCTTTAAATGATAGGCAGCTTAGCATAGATTCAGAGAAAATGGAATCAGGTGGTTTGGGCATGGACAACAGAGGTGTCATGACTTTGGGTAGAGAAAAACCCAAGTTAATGTGGATTGGGATAATTAAAAGGATATGTTTGTTTAACTAGAAGATGTCCCTATAATAGAGCTGAAGTATGAGAAATGATAGATGTTGAAGCATAAATACTTAAGTAACACTCTCTCCAACAGATTAAATTTTTTGAGTAGATCAGGGTAGGAGGTTCAGTGTTTGAATCTCGCCGTTACCCTAATTATTAACAGATTTTCACGTGCCAGACTCAAAATCTAATGGGGGTGTGATGAAGCGTAAATACTTATGTTACACCCTGTCCAACAACTTAAGCTTTTGTAGGAGATGGTTGCTTAACAATAGATGTAGTAGATCCCAAGCATTGGGATAAGATTTTGTTTGGTTAACAACCATCCCAAATTACTAGCAACGTATAGCTATATAGTCGCAGGTACAGTACATGCACCACGTTTTTTTAATCCATATGGTTTCTATTGTCTTTATATTTTTTGATAATGATATGGAGAGGAAATGACATTTAAAGGATATGATAATGAAATGTAGATGCATCACTTTTAGTTGGTTCGTCAATCATAGTAATGGATTTGAGCCCTGGAGTCTATCTATGTTAGTCTCCAAATTGCCGCTTGCCCAAAGCATTGTTTATTGATGTAGTATTCACATTTTGTTTAAAGTTGATTCAAGCATTAGTAATTGGGAAGAGCTCAATATTGATTCGTAATCAGTCACGNTCTCCAAATTGCCGCTTGCCCAAAGCATTGTTTATTGATGTAGTATTCACATTTTGTTTAAAGTTGATTCAAGCATTAGTAATTGGGAAGAGCTCAATATTGATTCGTAATCAGTCACGTCATGGTTATGTGTTTGTTAGATCTTGATCGTTAGTGCAACAAAAACATGCACATTGCGTNTATTCACATTTTGTTTAAAGTTGATTCAAGCATTAGTAATTGGGAAGAGCTCAATATTGATTCGTAATCAGTCACGTCATGGTTATGTGTTTGTTAGATCTTGATCGTTAGTGCAACAAAAACATGCACATACTGCGAATTTTGTTGAACTGAACAATCTTATGCATTGATGCAGTGTGCTCATGTGATGACCATGGCTGTTCAAAAGCTATACCCTGATACAAAGGTGACAATTGGGCCATGGATAGAAATGGGTTTTATTATGACTTCGATATGGAGCCTTTGATAGATAAAGACCTGGAGAGGATTAAGAAAGAGATGATGAGAAGACTTGGTTAATGGTAAAAATTAGTATGTTTTTTAAGGTGGTTGGTCCTAAGTTGGGAAAGTATTCATTATTTTATGNTTTTTTTTTTGGCACGACGAGGAAAGTAGATAAACTTTGATAATCACAAAAGAGATGATAAATAAAGAAGACTATAAAAGTGAGATAAAAAAAGAGTTTCAAATTTTGTTATCAACTGCTGGCTCAAAGTGAAAAACTCCTCCAAACAAGGAGCCTACAGATCCTGGACATACCCCAGTACGCCAACAAAAAAGCTAATAAAATTCAAGAACTTCAGCTTGTGAATGGAAGTTCCATGACTTAAATACGTATCATATTCCTCTCCCTCCATATTATCCACGTATGGCAATGTGATTGGCATTTTATCATACCCTGTCTCTCTTCCTTATATGGCGAAAATTGCATGTTGCAAGTCCCTCAACACATCACAATGAAGCAATAAATAAACAACCGTGAACCGTCAATTCCAAACTCTTAACACGAATGCTACCAATTAGTAAAAAGTAAATTATACTTCAGGTCAATGGATCTAGTGTTTGAACATGTGGTGGTATTGTACACACAAAGATTTAGCCTCCTGCTAATGTTCATTTGTTTTTCTCTAACTCTTTTATCTTATTCTGTATTCTTTCCAGGCAATGAATGGTGGGATCTTTGTGCTGGTCCTCATGTTGAATCTACTGGAAACATTAACAGGAAAGCCATTGAGCTTGAATCTGTCGCTGGTGCTTACTGGAGAGGAGACACAAATAAGCCAATGCTCCAAAGGATATATGGCACTGCATGGGAGAACGAGGTGGAGTTGAAAGCCTACCTTCACTTTAAAGAGGAGGCTACATGCTGGGATCACAGGCGACTTGGCCAAGACCTTGATCTGTTTTCTATACAGGTAGCTTTCTTTGAAACTGCAATTGCATGGTGTTTGCAACTTCTTGTGTGCTCTGATGGTAGTTGGGTTTGCATTGCTATTTTTCATCTCTGCTTTACTAATTCTGTTCATTTGCTACAATGAATTCACAAATTTAAACTCAGAACTTCTAAGCAAAAATTCTGCAGGATGAAGCTGGTGGAGGGTTGGTGTTCTGGCATCCTAAGGGTGCTGTTATAAGACATATAATAGAAGATGCTTGGAAAAAGATTCACATGGATCATGGTTAAGATCTGCTGTACACCTCGCATGTTGCATAGGCAGATCTTTGGAAGATCGGTGGTTATCTGGACTTCTACTGAGAAAATATGTATGATCAGATGAAGATTGAGGAAGAACTTTTTCAAATTCGACCAATGAATTGTCCTTACCACATATTGGTTTACAAAAGGAAGCTGCTTTCTTATCGGGGTTGTCCTGTCAGTTGCAGAGCTGGGAACAGTATACAGATGAGTTGTCCGGTAGCTTACATGGCCTTTTCTGTGTAAGAGGTTTTACACAGGTGCATTTCCTTCGTTCCCACTCTGATTTCCAAGTTGTTTATAAATTCATTTGGATTTCTCGTGGTATGTGATTCACGGTGTTAGATTATGGCAGGTATAATGGACACCTTAAGTTTTTTGGTTGACCCATATAATGGACACCTTCAATTTTCTAGTTTTAGACTTCTAACTGGCAAACCATTATGCGATCATATACAGGAACACAGACTCCTCATGTTCACTGGATTGTGAAGAAATTATTTCATCAATTTTGTTATCAATGGAGTGCATGTTTTAGGATCCTTTACATAATGTGGAAATAGTTTTGATGTTTCTCACTTATCTATCCGAGAAACACTCATTGTTGATGGATTTAGTGTTCAACATGAAATGCATCACTAATGGACCTGTGAATGGTAGCTTGCAAACCTTGATGAGGTCGTAGGTAAAGTATTGCAGGGAGGATGGTATCAAACTACCTCTTTTTGCGGGGTCCTTGATGAAACTAAACATGTTAAGCTTTTTTATTCATGCATCGTTTGTTTAGATGCGCACATATTTTGTTTAGATGATCAATGAAATTCGGGGCGTCCTAGATCTCACTGAGGAAATATTACTGCGATTTGGTTTTAGCAAATATGAAGTGAACCTTTCAACAAGGCCTGAGAAAGCTGTGGGAGGTGATGACATATGGGAAAAAGCAACATCTGCCCTCAAGGACGCATTGGATGATAAAGGGTGGAGCTATCAGATTGATGAAGATGGTGGTGCCTTTTATGGTCCAAAGATTGATCTCAAGATTGAGGATGCTCTTGGAAGGAAGTGGCAGTGCTCAACCATACAGGCATGTCCTGAATTTGGAGTAGCTTATATTTTGATGTGGGGTTTTCACAGCTTGGGCTATTTTGGTACAGCAAGGATGCCTCTGTGTGTGTGTGCTTTCTCTTTTCTCTCTCTTCTCTCTCTTCTCTCTCCTTTCTCCTGGATGTGATTGCGGAACTTAAAACATATTTTTTTTTCAGATATCTTGACTTTGATCTTAGTCAACCTCTCTTGCAAGCTTGAAACTTTTTTTAGGGCAGACAATTGGTATGCAATCCTGTAATTGACAAATGATCTTCTGTTCCACATGTGCAGGTCGATTTTAATTTACCACAGCATTTTGACATTACATTTGTTGATTCAAACTCAGAGAAGAAGCGGCCTATTATGATCTGTAGAGCTGTTCTTGGATCCTTGGAGCGGTTCTTTGGTGCCTCATAAAGCATTATGCTGGAGATTTTCCATTATGGCTTTCTCTGGGCCAAGCACGAGTTTTACCAGTCACAGACACACAGGTAAATATGTCTTCATTCTAGAGTCCGTTTGATATCAGTGAAAACCAAAGTCAACAAATTCCAATGGACGACTTCACCATTATGCTTTTCCAGTCCTAATGGCTAATATATTATTTTTATGGTATACTTCCTTCCTGCCATTTGTATGATGGTAGATCACGCATCATAGCCTCATTGAAGAGCAATGTGGCTTCTTTTTCCAAGACAGATTGCTTAGAAAACTATTGGAGTCTTAATCTTTTGGTATTTACCCACTGATATGGGGGTTGTGGCACTAAATTACAAATTGCATGTGTTTACAGCTTGAGGTGGCCAGGATGTTGAAAGTTAGTGGTATCCGGGCTGAAGTTTGCAGTGGCAAGCGGTTGCCAAAGCTCATTAGGAATGCTGAGAAGCAGAAAATCCCACTGATGGCGGTCTTAGGGCTGAAGGAGGTAGAAACACAAACTGTAACGGTTAGATCTAGGTTTGGTGCGGAGATGGATACCATGACAATAGATGATTTTATTAGTAGAACCAGACATGCAACAGAAAACAGAACCTTCATTTGAAACGGTTGTTGTTGGAACTATGGCTGTCCGGGCTCGCTTTAATTAGGTCCAAATAGCATTGTTGTCGGGTATATTGTACACGGATATCAAAACATTAGATCGGATATATACAATGAAAAAGAGTGTTATACGTTTTTGAACCCAGAAGCATTTTGTTCATACTCTGACTATTATGTATATTTGGAATCTTGATGTTAAAAATCATCAATACAGCTTCCACATTTACATAGGCCTTGCCCTACCTGCTATTGATGAAGCAAACGACAAAACTTGAATAATTCTAATGAAGTGAAAAGAACTATGTAAATGTTCAAAAAAGAACCAATGTTACAACTTTAATAATTATGACAATCGAGGTTAAGTTATAAATTTTATTATGACATAATCTTATTGAATTATAATTTTACCCAATTAAGTTGTAACTCTGGGTCTAATTTTAAAAAGAACTACTTTGCTACTGTAGTGTTTGGCAAACACAAATTATGCTAAACCCCAAGGGTCTGTTTTGGTACGTAGGTTTTTTTTTTTTTGGTGGGGGGTGTTTGGAACTTAGGTTGAGGAATAAATCCCCTCATAGTTCAAGGCTTAAAACCTAATCTGATTTAGGCCCACTCATGAAACCCAAGTTCATGGGATTCATGAAATCGATAGAGAGTAGGTTTTATACGTGGGTTAATAGGTTTAACATCTAAATGATATTTGTACCTTCCATATATTCATACCCATGTTTAGATTAAATCGATTAAGAGGCACAATAGTTATATATATATATTATCATACTAATCATATATCCCTGTGCATACCAATCATGGGTATGGACAACATTAAAAATTGAATTTCATTTTTGAATCCCATCTTTGGGTTTGGAAGTGTTTAGACAAGTCAATCTAAACCCTCTCAAAAAATATACCAAACAGGCCCCAAAAGTACTTCAGTTCGACTATGCCAAAAATTGAAGAAATTAAATCATAAGGGATAATTTAAGTGGTAACTGATGGGTCAAGCCCAAAATGGCCCAATCTATGTGCAAAGTCCAAATCTCGATTAAGAAGCCCTACCTCATTTAAAGATCCACCAAGCCCAACATAGCTCAAGACCAAATTAGACTCTTTGCTTAGCCGCGTCATCAAGGGGAGAGCATGAGAAGTCTTATCTGTACCACCGAAGGAAACGGTCCACCCCCACCATATCTTTGACCGCGTCTCATGGAGAGCTCCTCAACCACCTCGCTCGTTGAGAAGAGATTAGAGCTCCACCGAAATGGTTGCTTAGTCACTAGAAAGTAGCCTCAACCTGTTAGGGAGCCACTATAAATTGCATACTCCATCAATACTTAGGAGGAGACTGATTGTCTGGCATCACACCTTCCCTGACTCTCTCTTCTCCCTCGAAGCTTGTATTCTCTGTCTCTCCACCCTTAAATTAATAAAGTACCCAACAATGAAAGACATTCAAGAGTGGACGTAGGTCGAGTTGACCGAATCACTATAAATCTTGTCTCCTTCAATTCTCTCTTTACTTTTATTGCATTTATTATTTACACTTGATAGGTGGTATACAAAACTATTTTTGTGCATCATCAGTTTGGCGTTGTCTGTGAAAAATGACAAAATTCTCACTCCTGAACATTACATCCACTAAACCAATGGCAATCACTACCCGATCCATGAACCAACCTGAAGACAATCCTCCACAAGAGGAGGAGGTTACTCCTCCACCTACCAACTCTGTCCTGAATGCTCCAGCTCTGAATCCCCAGCAAATGTTGGAGACCATGCAGCAGATGGTGGCCCAAAACCAACAGTTACTGCAACTCATGCTTGCTGGATAAGGAGGAGCACAACTTGGAGGTGCACAACATGAAGGACCCTAAGGAGCTTCACGCCCTGGACACCAAGGAGCACCACACCTAGGCGCCCCATTTGGGGGAGCCCAACATGAGGGAGTTCCACCTCCCCCTTCTCTTGCTTCACATGGAGAAGACCCTTATCTCCAAGGGGATGAGGGCAAAAACCAAAACATCGAGCATGGAAGTTATTTCCATGATCATTCCAGAGGAGCCCCCAATCATTGGGACGAGAAAATCAAGGAAGTATAAAATTAACTGGGTGATGTCTTCAATGCCATGAAGGCACAGGGACCCGAAACTGTAGACCACCTGGTAAGGCGTACGGATACGCTTTTCAAGCCTGATGTAGCAAACTACCCCCTCCCTCAAAAGTTCAAAATGCCATATGTGGAGACCTTTGATGGAACAAAGGATCCACTAGACCACCTCGACACTTACAAGACTTTGATGCAGCTGCACAACGTACCAGATGAAATCATGTGCAGGACATTTTCAACCATGTTAAAGGGGTCTGCCCGACAGTGGTTTGCTAAGCTCTCCCCCGCCTCCATTGCCTCTTTCGCTGAGCTTAGCAGATCATTCGTTTCATATTTCATTGGAGGGCGTCGCCACCAGAAGCCTGTTACGCACCTACTTAGTATAAAACAGGACCGCGAGGAGAGCTTGAGGAGTTATCTCACTCGTTTTAACGAGGAGGTACTCCAAGTTGATGAGCTCGACGACAGGGTGACGATGACCGCCTTCTTGGGTGGCCTCCGTTCATCAAGCTTCCTTTTCTCAGTGATGAAATGCCCACCGAAAAGCATGCCAGAGCTGCTAGCCAAGACCCAAAAGTACATGAATGCGGAAGATATCACAAGGGCCAGGCGAGGTGAGTCTTCTAGAGCGGGGGAGAAGAGGAAGGAAAGGGAGAGGGACGATAAGAAAGAGACTAGCAACAAGCGTGGCAGAATAGAGAGAGTCCTTGTCAAGGATCGGCTAGGTCCTGCTTCTCAGAGGGACCGTCAACCCTTCACTCCCCTTAATGCTGCCGTGGGACACATCCTATTCCAGATTCAGGATGACCCCGTGATAAAGTGGCCTGGGAAAATGAAGTCTCCTCCAAATCGCAGAAATCCTAACAAGTATTGCCGCTTCTATTGCGACCACGGGCATGACACCGATGACTATTACGACCTCAAAAGGCAAATTGAGGAGCTCATCCAGCGTAGTCATTTACGCCAGTATGTTGCTGGAAGGGAACGAGCACCACAACCTCACAATCAAGAAGATCAACAGCCCGTGGGGGAGATACACATCATCTCAGGAGCACTAGCAGGAGGGGGAGAGTTATTTTCTGCAATGAAAGCCCATGCTAGAAAGGCAAGGCATGTCGACGAGATGTGCCCATCTAAGGTGCCGAAGCAGGACAGCGACGAAGTCATATCTTTCTCAGATAAGGACCTGGAGGGAATTCAGCACCCCCATGATGACCCCTTGGTGCTCACCATGACAGTGGCCAATTTTAATGTGCGCAGGATCCTGGTGAATAGTGGCAGCTCTGCGGATATCCTGTTCGCAGAGGCTTATGACAAGCTCAACCTGGGCAGGGAGAGGCTGCAGCCTATCAGGTCACCTCTTATTGGATTCTCAGGGGAGAAGGTGTATCCCTTTGGGTCCATCACACTTTCTGTCATCGTCGGAGTAGCACCCCAAAGCTCCACAGTTATGGTCAATTTCCTGGTAATAGAGTGTCCGTCAGCCTACAACATCATATTAGGACGACCAACTCTTAACACATTGAGAGCTGTGCCCTTCACTTATCATCTCGTTCTCCGTTTTCCAACTTCAAATGGAGTCGGAGAGGTCAGAGGAGACCAGGTAGCAGCCAGAGAGTGCTATGTCTCCTCTATGAAGGCTAGGAAGCCCCAAGAAGCGTTGCAGGTTGAGGTCCTTGACCCAAGGGATGATTCCACTACAGAAAGAGGAGAACTAGTCGAGGAGCTCACCTCTGTAGTCTTGGATGAGTAACATCCAGACAGAAGAATTTACATTGGCTCTTCCTCTTCTGAAGATCTGGCTAGCTTGCTAATAGATTTTTTGAAGCACAACATGGACGTCTTTGCGTGGTCGCATGAGGACCTTGAGGGCATTGACCCAGAAATGGCCACACACCGTCTCAATGTTGATCCACGTTACAAGCCTGTTCATCAAAAGTTAAGGGGAGCCTCCACTGAAAGGGCCCAAGCTATAGACAAGGAGGTTGGAAAACTAATAGATAACAGGGCAGTCAGAGAAGTAGCATATCCTGAGTGGCTCTCCAACGTGGTAATGGTCACTAAAGCTAATGGAAAGTGGCGCCTCTGCGTCGACTTCACAAAACTCAACAAGGTGTGCCCAAAAGATAGTTACCCACTGCCGCGAATTGACCTCCTCATCGACGCCACCGCGGGGCATGAGTTGCTCACTATCCGAGATGCATACTCTGGGTACAACCAGATTAGCATGTATCCCCCAGACCAGGAGAAGACGTCATTCATCATGCCAAAGGGGACATACTGCTACAGGGTCATGCCATTTGGACTAAAGAATGCAGGAGCAACCTACCAACGACTGGTGAACAAGATGTTCCAGTCTTAGATCGGGCGAACAATGGAGGTATACGTGGATGACATGCTGGTGAAAAGTCTTGCGGTAGTGGACCACATTGATCACCTCCAAGAAACTTTCAATGTCCTGAGGTCCTATCACATGAAGCTCAACCTTGAGAAGTGCGCCTTTGGTGTGGGATCAGGCAAATTCTTGGGCTTTATGGTCGACCAGAGGGGAATTGAGGCGAATCCTGACAAGATCAAGGCCATCCTCGACATGAAGTCACCCTCCTCAACCAAGGAGCTCCAGAGCCTCAATGGGAGAATCGTAGCGTTAAATAGGTTTGTCTCCAAGTCTGCAGACAAATGTCTCCCTTTTTTCAAGACTCTCCGAAAGGCCTTTGAGTGGAAACCTGAGGTAGAGGAGCCCTTTCAAAGGCTCAAAGCCTACCTGGCAGCACCTCCCCTCCTGTCACATGTCACTCCAGGAGAAGCTCTCCATCTGTACCTTTCTGCTTCCTCATCAGTAGTAACTTCAGTGTTTGTCAGAAATGGTAATGGAGTGCAGAAGCCAATTTATTACGTGAGCAGGGCATACCAGGGGGTAGAGGTCAAATATTCGACACTAGAAAAACTGGCACTCGCTCTTGTCACGATAGCGAGACGACTGCGACACTACTTCCAGGGACACTGTATAATGGTCATCACGGACCAACCTCTTAAAAGAGTCTTGGGAAAGCTGGACGTATCTGGAAGACTTCTTAAATGGGCAGTGGAACTCGGGGAGTTCGACATTCAGTACCAACCCATGACAGCCATCAAAGCACAAGCCCTAGCAGATTTCGTTGCCGAACTCACACCAATAGAAGAGGGGAACAATGAGAATGCCCAGATGCCCAACGGGGACACCAAGAAGCCTAGCAAAGACCCTCAAGCAGGCGCTCAGGTCAGTTCGGGCACCCAGGTCTCCTCCCTAGGAGCCCAAACAACCTTCCCTGATGCCCAGACATCCCAAGCTGCACCTCCAGCTCCTGATGCCCAAGCATCCCAGGCTGCACCTCCAGCTCCTACATCCCAAGCTGCACCTCAAGTCCTTGGTGCCCAGATGGCTTCACCGGATGACCGGTGTTCCATTTCAAATTCCAAACCCTCCACTCCTCTACTTTAGAAACTCTACGTAGATGGCTCCTTGACCAGTGAAGGAAGAGGAGCGGGCCTAATCTTGATCAGCCCAGATGGCACCACTCTCAGGTATGCGGTGAAGCTCTACTTTATTGCTTCCAACAATGAAGCGGAGTACAAAGCCCTCCTTTCTGGATTGAGATTAGCGGTGGAAATGGAAGCTCAACACCTTGCCATCTACAGTGACTCTCAACTGATAATTAATCAAGTGAGGGGCGAGTTCGAAGCCAAAGGAGCCAAGAAGCAAGAGTACCTTAGAATGGCGAGAAGCATGATCACAAAGTTCCACTACTTCCAGATAAACCACATCCCTAGAGAAGATAGTATGGCTGCTGATGCACTCGCAAAGCTCGCATCATCCATGGAAGTCTCATTNACAAATGTCTCCCTTTTTTCAAGACTCTCCGAAAGGCCTTTGAGTGGAAACCTGAGGTAGAGGAGCCCTTTCAAAGGCTCAAAGCCTACCTGGCAGCACCTCCCCTCCTGTCACATGTCACTCCAGGAGAAGCTCTCCATCTGTACCTTTCTGCTTCCTCATCAGTAGTAACTTCAGTGTTTGTCAGAAATGGTAATGGAGTGCAGAAGCCAATTTATTACGTGAGCAGGGCATACCAGGGGGTAGAGGTCAAATATTCGACACTAGAAAAACTGGCACTCGCTCTTGTCACGATAGCGAGACGACTGCGACACTACTTCCAGGGACACTGTATAATGGTCATCACGGACCAACCTCTTAAAAGAGTCTTGGGAAAGCTGGACGTATCTGGAAGACTTCTTAAATGGGCAGTGGAACTCGGGGAGTTCGACATTCAGTACCAACCCATGACAGCCATCAAAGCACAAGCCCTAGCAGATTTCGTTGCCGAACTCACACCAATAGAAGAGGGGAACAATGAGAATGCCCAGATGCCCAACGGGGACACCAAGAAGCCTAGCAAAGACCCTCAAGCAGGCGCTCAGGTCAGTTCGGGCACCCAGGTCTCCTCCCTAGGAGCCCAAACAACCTTCCCTGATGCCCAGACATCCCAAGCTGCACCTCCAGCTCCTGATGCCCAAGCATCCCAGGCTGCACCTCCAGCTCCTACATCCCAAGCTGCACCTCAAGTCCTTGGTGCCCAGATGGCTTCACCGGATGACCGGTGTTCCATTTCAAATTCCAAACCCTCCACTCCTCTACTTTAGAAACTCTACGTAGATGGCTCCTTGACCAGTGAAGGAAGAGGAGCGGGCCTAATCTTGATCAGCCCAGATGGCACCACTCTCAGGTATGCGGTGAAGCTCTACTTTATTGCTTCCAACAATGAAGCGGAGTACAAAGCCCTCCTTTCTGGATTGAGATTAGCGGTGGAAATGGAAGCTCAACACCTTGCCATCTACAGTGACTCTCAACTGATAATTAATCAAGTGAGGGGCGAGTTCGAAGCCAAAGGAGCCAAGAAGCAAGAGTACCTTAGAATGGCGAGAAGCATGATCACAAAGTTCCACTACTTCCAGATAAACCACATCCCTAGAGAAGATAGTATGGCTGCTGATGCACTCGCAAAGCTCGCATCATCCATGGAAGTCTCATTAGGGGAACCAGCATTAGTTGGTCACCAGTTCGAGCCGAGCAGGATGGACATAGAGGCCACAAATATTAACTGTGTATCTACTGAGTCAAGCTGGATGACCCCAATCAGGGCATACCTCCAAGAAGGTGTGCTTCCAGATGACCCCCTAGAGGCTAGGAAGCTAAGGATAAGAGCCTCCAAGTTCGCCATCTTGCAGGACACTCTGTACAAGAAAGGCTATTCTTTGCCATTGTTATAGTGTCTTTCATCTAAAGAAGCTCACTATGCCTTGCGAAAAATCCACGAAGGGATCTATGAGAACCACTTTAGAGGGCGCTTCCTTGCTCATAAGGCGCTCAGGCAAGGCCATTTCTGACCTACCATGATAAGGGACATCCAAGAGTTTTCCAAGAAGTGCAACAAGTGTCAACGCTTTGCGATTGTGCCTAGGCAACCACCCGAGGAGCTAACAACCATTTCAAGTCCATGACCCTTCTCCAAGTGGGGCATCGACATCCTGGGCCCTTTGCCCCTCAGCAAAGGGCAGTGCAAGTTCGTGGCGGTGGCAGTCGACTATTTCACCAAGTGGTCAGAAGCTGAACCCTTAGCAAAAATCACAGACGCAAAGGTCAAAGATTTTATCTGGAAGAACCTGATCTGTCGCTTCGGGATTCCCTATGCCATTATCAGCGACAACGCCAAGCAGTTCAACAACAAGTTGCTGAACTCCTTCTGTTCTCACCTGCAGATAAAACAACCTCACTCCAGCCCAACACACCCACAGGTAAATGGACAAGCAGAGGTCATGGTAAGAACGGTGCTACGCAACTTAAAGACAAGGCTTGAAAAAGCAAAGGGCCTTTGGGTAGAGGAGCTACTAGGCATATTGTGGGCCTATCGAACCACGCCAAGAACCCCTACTGGGGAGACCCTTTTTTCCCTCGGCTTTTGAACTGAGGTGGTCATTCTGTGGAGATAAGGGTATACTCTCTAAGGGTCTAGCACCACGACCCTATCACCAACGAGGAAGGACTCCGCATCAACCTCGACTTGGTGGAGGAGACAAGGGAGATGGCTGTACTCCGTAACGCGGAGTACAAACGACGCATGGCAAGGTACTACAATTCGGGGGTGAAGCCTCGTTCCTTCCAACCAGGGGATTTGGTCCTCAAGAAAGTAATCTTCGCTACAAAGGATGCATGTGAAGAGAAGCTGTGACCAAATTGAGAAGGACCCTACCGCGTAACAGAAGTAGTGAGGCCAGACACCTACAAGATCTAGAATTTTGCGGAAAAAGTCTTACTCCATCCATGGAATGCAGAGCACTTAAAGAGTTATTATCAATGACACCTTGAGAGTATCAAAGTAGTAAAAGTTGGGACTTGATTTGATTTTTAAGGGCGTTACCCAATATTCAATATACTTTTTTGAGAATTTTTACCCAATATTGCTTTTTATAAGCAATAAATCAATAAAATTTTCTACGCTATTTACTCCAAAAAGATCTTTTATATTTCATTTCAAAGGAGTATCAATACAAAAATAAGGCCAAATATCGTCTTTTCAAAAAATCAAAAATCAAAAAAATCAAAAAAATTAAAAGTCCTAAACACTCTAACTGCTCTCACGGTCGTCCTCCACCTCCTCCTCGTCATCATCAACATCATCAGATCCCCCCTCATTACTATTGTCAGTGGGCACGAAACGTGAGAAGTCAATGCTAGGGAAGGCGGCAGAAACCTTCCCTCGGAGATCCTCGAAACCATCAATGAAAGCATCTGCGAGGCCATTCTTCAAGTCTTCCTCAGCAAGGGAAACTCTCTCCCAAGCAGCCTTCAACTTTGCCTCGGCAACAGCAGCCTCTCTGAGCATGGCCCCCCCATGGGCCTCTGCAAGCTCAGCCTCCTTGAGCGCATTCCTCTCGTGGAGCGTTAGAAGCTCAGCCTCAAGCTTAGTTGCCCTCTCATGGGCTGTAGTAAGCTCACTATCCCGGAGCGCGTCCCTCGCACGGGTCGCCAAAAGCTCAAACTCAAAATTTGAAACCCTTTCATGAGCCGCCACAAGCTCACCCTCCCAGAACGCGTCCCTCTCACGGGTCACCAAAAGCTCAGAATCAAGCTTGACAATCCTCCCTGAGCAATAAGAAGCTCCCTTTGCACAAGGCTCAGATCCAGCTTCAGCTTGTCATGATTATAGGCCCTTGAAAGTAAGTAAATAGAGGAAGTCGAAACCTAAAAAAAAAAAAAAAGGAGATAAGAGGTTGAGAAAAGTCAAAAACATAGGAAACGACTAGAGAAAGGGGAATAGCGGACCCTCACTTGAGCCAGGCCTTCCAAATACGTATCGACGATCCTATCGGTACCCGAAGCACTAAGCTGAGAAACTTCGGGTCCAAACACAAACCTCCCAAGCCTTGCCTTGATGGCCGGCGGACTCCCCATCATAGGACCAGCCCAAATCGGCATTCCTGTAAAAGTTCTCGCACGAGGAGGGGATGAAGGTGGGGAGGATGTGCCCGGCAAGGAAGATTTTGGAGTAGCAACTGGAAAAGTCACCAGCTGAGGAGGAACCACCGTGGGAGTCACTTGGGGGGCATCATCCATCCTTGCCACTTTGGAAGAGGGATGGCTCCTACTAGAGAAACGGGACACCACCACCCTCTTACTTATTGTAAGAGTAGAGAAGTGTCAGGTAAATGAAAAAAATACCGAGGGAAGAAGAGAATTAAAAGAGGAAACTAGCTCACCCTTTTTCTTCGAAGAGGAACCACCAGATTTCTCAAAGGGAGCAACGACCCTAGTATCCTTNTATATATATATATAAATAATAAAAAAAAATGTGCAGCGTACCGGGTTTTCTAGTAGCACCCCAATGTGTTGGTACCAAAGCTCTGTCGACTTTTATAGCCCACTCTCCACCAACAAAGAAGAAACAAGATTTTCAGCCGCCACAATTAGAACGCGTTCCCGTAAGCACTGTACCATTTCTTGTGGTAAAGTAGTACTACCCCCTATTTGGTGCAGGGGTTTCACTCAAATTATATGCTGCATGAAACTCTNCCCGTAAACACTGTACCACTTCTTGTGGTAAAGTAGTACCACCCCTTATTTGGTGCAAGGGTTTCACTCAAATTATATGCTGCATGAAACTCCATAGGAGAAACATCCTCATGGTGCACTTTTCTCCACAATGCAAGAAAGCCCAGCAGAACTCTCCAACCATTGGGCGCTAGTCGCCCCGGAGTCAAGGAAAAATAGTGCAAAACGCCACAAATGGGAGAGGACATGGGGAATCTTAACCCAGCCTCAAACATCTCCTCGTAAACAACAATATCACCAGAAGAGTCATCGCAAGCAAGCTCGCCCAACTCAGCCAGACAGCACAGCATGGTCGGAGGAATGCGATAAGTAAAAACAAGCCTCGAGATATCTTTATCTAAACGAAACAGACTGGAAAGGGTACTTACTTTAGACTCGTCATCATTGAGTCCCACTTTGCCATTACGTTTCTTCTTCCGGGGCCGTAAGGAGTAGTCTTGAGGAACTTGAATCGGAGGAGTCACAGTAGGGTCTTGATCATCAAAAGCAGCACCCAAAGCTTCCTTACCGCTTGCAATGTCTACCCCAACACTTGGAGGGGTGTTTGACTGCCTTTGCTCGCTAAAACAGAGTTGCCCAGTAGCTGGAAGGGTGCCTAACCCTTCAAAATTTCACAAAACAGCATTTTCGGCACCAAAATCAGCGCCTACGATGCCCGAATCAGCGCTTGGAGTGGCGCTCAAACCTGCCCATGCACCCAGGCTGCTGCCCAGCTCCCTTGCTGCACTCCTATTGGCATGGACAACTCTTTTTCTAGCCTGCACAGCACTGCCCAGCCCACCAGGCATCACGCGCGCGCTGCCCAGTCGCGCGTTTGCGCTGTCCAGACCATCCAGGCTGCTGCCTAGCTCCCTTGCTGCACTCCTGGCCTGGACAACTCTTTTTCCAGCCTGCACAGCGCTACCCAGCCCACCAGGCGTCACGCGCGCACTGCCGAGTCTGCCAGACTGCGCGCGCGCACTGCCTAGTCGCGCGTTTGCGTTGTCCAGTCCATCAGGCGCGCTGTCCAGACCATCTTGCGCACTACCCAGCTCCCCTACACTACCCAGTCCACCTCCTTGCGCGCTGCCCAGATCGCCTCTCTGCGCGCTGATTCATGCGAAGGTGTTATCCAGCAGAGAGGTTTGTGAAACTGAGCTGTCCAAACCACCACCTTCGGCACCCAGGCTGTCCAGTCCACCATTTTCGGTATCAAGGCTGTCCAGGACAGCACCCGAATGGTCAAAACCAGCCTCCAAGTTTCCTAAAATGGTGCCTACCTCCGCCCTTTCTTCAATCTCCACCATTCCCTCTTCAATCGGCATTGCCCACTTGAGAAACTCTACTAGAAAGGAAGAAATCCCACTCTTGGAAGGATTGAAGAAGAACACACTTTTCACTCTCAAAGTTTTAACAAAATGGGTAGGATGGAGAAGAAGACTATATTTATAGTCTAAGATTTTTTAAAAAAAGAGGAAAAAAGCTCAAATTGAAGATTATGGGCCTTCTTCAAAATAAAGTGGGAAAGGTTTGGAGTTTGCACCAAAGCCAAAAATATACAAATGAAGAGTCATGCCTCCTTCTCAAGCTTTCCTTGAACACGAGACATTGGGGGGCAAATGATGAGTCAAACCCAAACTGGCCCAATCTATGTGCAAAGTCCAAATCTCAATTAAGAAGCCCTACCTCATTTAAAGATCCACCAAGCTTAACATAGCTCAAGACCAAGTTAGACTCTTTGCTTAGCCACGTCATCAAGGGGAGAGCATGAGAAGTCTTATCTGCACCACCGAAGGAAACGGTCCACCCTCACCATATCTTTGACCGTGTCTTATGAAGAGATCCTCAACTACCTCGTTCGTTGAGAAGAGATCGGAGCTCCACCGAAATGGTTGCTTAGTCGCTGGAAAGTACCCCCAACCTGTTAGGGAGCTACTATAAATTGCACAGACCATCAATACTTAGGAGGAGACTGATTGCCTGACATCACACCTTCCCTGACTCTCTCTTCTTCCTCGAAGCTTGTATTCTCTTTCTCCACACCCTTAAATTAATAAAGTACCCAACAACGAAAGTCATTCAAGAGTGGACGTAGGTCGAGTTGACCGAACCACTACAAATCTTGTCTCCTCCAATTCTCTCTTTACTTTTACTGCATTTATTATTTACACTTGACAGGTGGTATACAAAACCATTTTTGTGCATCATCAGTAACAAATATGAGCTGTAAAATCAAATATCTTGAATTCTAATTTTAACTACCTTATCTTTGATTTGACCAGAGAGGAGATTAGTCGAGGTGTGTGTAAGCTGACTTAGATACCTTGAACCAAATTTTTTTTTTAAGAAATTGAGTGTAAGCCAAACCTTTGATCCAAACGGAATTGAGATCCAACGCTCACAAACTACTTCAAAACAATGGCCTACACCAACAATGAATTCAACAATGGTAATTGGAAGCAATGAGATGGTGCTGAATCTGTGTGTGTGTGTGAGAGAAAGAGAGAGAGAGACAGAGACAGAGCAACGAATGGATTAGGCTATTAGGGTTGTGATTATTTTACCTTTCATACTAGATGTAACGGGTTACACTGGAGTTAGCATAATTTGTATGAACATCCAAAAAGTTTATAGTATCAAATCGGGCACTTGAAAGCTTACATAATTGCCTTTTTGGCACCACCACCCACTAGATCTTGTGCTAGTCGTCTCTTATTTGTTCTTAATTCATGCTAAGAGAACATATGGGTAGTCTTCGTCAAAAGTTCGAGAATAATGTTATTTGGACTTAAAAATTTAATTTAATGATGTGATTTCATAGGAATCAGTAGATCAATACCAAATTTCAATATTTAATAAGGCATGTAGTCAATCCAAATGTCACAATAAATTATGTCAATAAATTAAATTTCAATAACATTACTCAAAATTCAAAATAAAAAAGAAACATTGATGCTACTCAGCTTCCTTAGAACACTATAACGAGCATCAATACACAGTATTGGATTTCATTCTTCAAACAAAATCAATCAGCTAAAAACACAAAACAGACGAGACGTAGAATAATTAACAAGATGGACACGAAATTCAGCATCTTTTCCTCTTTTTTAGTGCTGTTGGTGGCCCATGTTGCAGATACCCAAGCTGGCGTTTTCGACAAACCTAAAGCAGATATCAAGAAGGTGAGAAACTATGAACTTCTTTACTTTACGTTTTAAAAAATAGTATTCGAAAATAATTTTTGAGAAGAATTTAAAAAAGTGATTTTAATATTTTTTGAGATAAAAAATTTTTTTAGTTAGATAATTTCAAAAATAATTTTACAATACAAAAAATAGTAAAACCTGTTTGAACATTCTAAATATATGTTAACTTTAAAATATATATCTTATCCTTTTTGTTTCTAAAATTTTTAAAGAAAATTTTAAAAAAAGTTACACTTATTTTCTATTTTTTTGACTCAAATCTCATTTTTTTTTTAAATTTAAAGAATAATAATGCTAAACAAATAAATTTTGGACATTTTTAAAATTTTAAAAATAAAAAACTGTTTTCAAAATAATAACCAACCATGGCCTATACTTTTATTTTTTATGTTTTCTCTTATCTCGAGGGTTCCTCACCGTCATCTCCATCCGTACGTGATGGTAACTCCTTGTGCGGAGCTCCCCCGCACAATACTCAAAGTTCTATTTATTTGGACCAAAAACTTTTGTGACAAATTTTAGCCGCATCTCTTCTTAGTATGTCGTATCTTTAAAAATAGATGTTGATGTAGTAATAAGGGATCGGGCCGGCCCAACCTTTAGACAACTAAGTTATTTGTTTAGGGCCTCAAATTTAGAGGACTTCCACAATATTTATCCTTTTAGTGTAATAAGCCTAATTTTTTTTTATTTTTTTTTCTATTTTAGATATAATTAAAATTTTTAAGGTTCAAATCAGTATCTAAATTTATTAGGTCCAAAATTAGTCTCTACTTGGTTAAACCCAAATTTTAGAGACCTTCATAAAATTTACCACTTTAATATAATAGTCCGTTTTTATTTTTATTTTTTGTATTTTAGATATGATTCAAATTTTTAGGACTCAAATTTTAATAGTTCAAATCAATATCTAATTTTTTTTGTCCAAAATTACTATTTCGTTTGAGCTTTGATTTAAATTTTTCTAAATATTTTTAGTGTGTTCAATTTATATTTCACTCATTCACATAGAAAAGTTATATTCATTATTTTTTGTGGTGAAAATCTATAAAATTGGTTTTTTTTTGTCTTAATATAAATTTCAGTCCAAATAATTTATACTTAAATTGTTTATGTTATTAAAGTTTTGTACTTCATGGGTGCACATTACTCATGAATAAAGAATGATTCTTTGTTATCTTAAAATTATTTTTTGCTCATTAAATTATTTATTGAAAACTTAAATTGATGATTTACAATCAACTAAGAGTGAATGAATTAACAATATTATCTATTAAAAAAAATTGTTGTCAAAACTTGAGTATAAAAACTTGATCAATATTTTAAATTTTTAAAAAAATAAAAATAATTTTTTAAAACATAAAAAAATTATAAAAATTTTGTCTAGGCCCTGCTTGACCTTGGGCCGCCCTTGTAAGGGATTTATAGAGTCTTGAAAAGAGAGAAGTTGTGGTGGTCTCCCCCAAATCGCCCAGATTCCACGAGTAAATTGAAAGTTAGATCTACATTGAATCTCTCCTCTATTTTTTTTATCTTTATTGACATCTCTTGTCAGATTAACTGTATTAATTAAAATATAATTTTATTAAATTTTTCATGATAAATTTTAGAAAAAATTTTATCCACGCCCCTTTTTGATAGACATATATTAAATGAAACCCCTAATTTTTTATGTATTAAAATTCTATTTGAGCTAATCAAAATTCATTTTTATGTATTAAAATTCGAATCGATTAAAAATTATATTCTTTTACATATTAAAATTTGAATCGATTAAAATTTATTTTTAATTGACTCGAATTAAATTTTAATTAACTTGCATTGAATTTTAATTGGTTGAATTTTGATATATAAAAAATATAAATTTTAATCGGATTAAATTTTAATACTTAAAAAAATTTTAATTAACTTGAATAGAATTTTAATTGACACAAATTTTAATAAGTAAAAAAATATAAATTTTAATTGATTTGAAGCAAATTTTAATTTGTAGAAAAATAAATTTAAATCAAGTCAAATTTTAATATGTAAAAAAATAAATTTTAAATGGCTCAAATTGTAATCGAATTTTATATAGAAAGATTCTTTGAGTTTTATGCAAAAGCAATTTTAGTATTTTAGATGAATTTTTTTTTTTTTTTGTTAAAAACGGTGGTTTAACGGCAGGGGGTGTCAGTGATGTTTATACATAAACTAAAATTGGTGTCACACCTATTTTGAATAATAGAAGAAGTGTTCTCGAAAATATGTAAATTATAAAAGGTGTGGTTGAAATTTTTACCAAGTTTTATGTTGATTTCTGCTCGTATTTCTCTANAATTATAAAAGGTGTGGTTGAAATTTTTACCAAGTTTTATGTTGATTTCTGCTCGTATTTCTCTATAAATTTATCGGTTATTTTATATCTGACTGACGGTGATTATGAGTTTATGTTTGTGTTTTTTCGACTTGAAAACTGAATCTGAGCCTGAGCTTCCTCACCAATGCAATGTTACGCGGCGTTACTTCTCTGAACAGCAAATTGTTTCACGTTAATGTTTTGGGCTGTAAAAATATAACGTTCGAACACTTTTCAATCAATGCACCAGAAAATGCCCCCAACACCGATGGAATCCATGTTGGACGTTCAAACGGGGTTCAGATCACTGATTGCAGTATTCGAACAGGAGATGATTGTGTTTCCATTGGTGATGGCAGCCAACAAGTTTCGATCACAAGAGTAACTTGTGGACCTGGCCATGGTATCAGCGTGGGAAGTCTTGGCAAGTATCCAACGAAGAACCTGTGGTGGGAATCTTCGTTAAGAATTGCACCTTAATCAACACGATGAATGGCGTTAGAGTGAAAACATGGCCAGCTTCCCCTGCTGGCGTCGCCAGTGATATGCATTTCGAGGATATTATCATGCAAAATGTTGGCAATCCTGTCCTCATTGATCAACAGTACTGCCCATATAATCAGTGCAAACAACAGGTACAAACTGTTAATGTATATATATAATGATAAAATGTTTGTCTCACATCGGTTCAATTAGAAAACCTTACTACTCTCTTCTCTCTTGTACTATAAAAACACCTCCTTATGTATATTATAGATTATACCAACCTTCAAATTAATTTTGCAATTTCTCGTGTTTTTACAGATTCCATCGCGGGTTAAAATCAGCAAAGTTAGCTTCAAGAACATTAGGGGAACTTCATCAACTCAGCTTGCTGTACCAACAGAATCCACCTACCTGTACCAATTCTGTATAATCTTCTTGATTCCATCGGCTCCCTGTCCCTGAGGAAACTCCGNTCAAGCTTGTTTGCAGCAAGAGCATGCCCTGTCAAAATGTGGAGGTTGGTGACATCCATCTCACATACAATGGAAAGGAAGGCCCCGCCATGAGCACCTGTGCCAACGTGAAACTAACTCTTTCAGGCAAACAGAATCCACCTACCTGTACCAATTCTGTATAATCTTCTTGATTCCATCGGCTCCCCGTCCCTAAGGAAACTCCGATGGAAGTCTAAGGTTCTTCCCGGTTTTTTTTTTTAAGTTCAACGGCTATAGGCGTCTGAGTTATCTTAAGTGTACTTTGACTAATCCCCTTCTTAATCCCGACTTTCATTTCTTACTAAATAGAAAGAGTTCCTTTTTTTTTTATGAGGAGAGCTAACTTTTTTCTTTGCAAATTTATGCTTTGAAAGCATTTTAAGATGGTAGGTGAATNTACCAACAGAATCCACCTACCTGTACCAATTCTGTATAATCTTCTTGATTCCATCGGCTCCCTGTCCCTGAGGAAACTCCGATGGAAGTCTAAGGTTCTTCCCGGTTTTTTTTTAAGTTCAACGGTTATAGGCGTCTGAGTTATCTTAAGTGTACTTTGACTAATTCCCTTCTTAATCCCGACTTTCATTTCTTACTAAATAGAAAGAGTTCCTTTTTTTTTTATGAGGAGAGATAACTTTTTTCTTTGCAAATTTATGCTTTGAAAGCATTTTAAGATGGTAGGTGAATTACAATTGTAAATAACGACAATATGATATGAGTTTGTGATCGTAAATGATATCAGATTGTTGGAGGCCTTGGTGGGCATTAAACTACTAGTGATGTTATGCCATTCAACAAGTGTTATTTTGTTTCGTGATTTTTATTCTGAATAAGAACGTTAAAATATAGCACCATCAGTTAATACGATACAAACACGATATAAAATTTAAAAAGTTTGGATTTTGAGGAGGGGGAGAGAGCAGGGTGGAGCCAGAATCCTATACCAAAGGGGGCAAAATCTTGAAAGAAAAAATTTTGAATTTTAAATACAAAGATTCAAGAATAAATTATTAAATAAAAAATAAAATCAATACTGTTCAACCTCAACAAAATACAGACAATAAGGTACAAAATAATATTTATTTTCTATAATTCAACTCAATCAATAAATCTTAAAAATTATCTATACTCGACTAATNGGAGAGAGCAGGGTGGAGCCAGAATCCTATACCAAAGGGGGCAAAATCTTGAAAGAAAAAATTTGAATTTTAAAATTCAAGAATAAATTATTAAATAAAAAATAAAATCAATACTGTTCAACCTCAACAAAATACAGACGATAAGGTACAAAATAATATTTATTTTCTATAATTCAACTCAATCAATAAATCTTAAAAATTATCTATACTCGACTAATTTTACGTTAAATTTCTCAGCTCAGTTGAGATCATTTCTTATCTTTTTGAGGAATTAATTCATTGGAAGAGTCAAAAATAATTTTGGGTCAAGACATATTACCATTTACATCTAATTGTGATACCAGACACGTGCCCCTAAATTATTCAAAACCCAAGGAGGTCAGCTATATGCAATTATTTTTAGAAAATCAAGATAATGTATTATATATATATATAATAAATTTGTTTTACTAGGTTAGCGGGTAGTAGGTCACTACTTGTTCAAAAATCTGTCCCAGAGAGAGAGAGAGAGAGAAGCTTCTGCAGTTTTCTTGGACAACTTCTACACACATAGTTGGGTATTTTTATAGAAAAGAAAAGAAAGACCGACTAGGGAAACCAACTATAATCAAAGGAGAATTGGGAGCTTGAGGGAAAATTGGCTAATGTTAAAGTAGAAACATGGACTATTTAGGTGTAGTGGAGGGAAAATCAAAAGGATTAGGCTTGATAGCAAAGAGCTTGCCCATCCAAAATTTTGGATCATCAACCATCTAGATCTTTTAATTATCAGGGCGACGTTAAAATTTTAACACAAGACTTCTTATTTTGATATCTTATTAATGGTCGGCCTCATGCCTAAGTCATTTAAGTGGCCACCTAGAGTCCCTTATTTTCTATAAATGGTCCACAAATAGCTTAGATGTATTTTGGATAGGCTGAATCAAAAGGCCATAACACAGATATACCCAAAACAAGTTGAATTGGTAGGCCAAGTGCTTTGTTCTTTTAAAATAGTTGATCTACTAAATAAAAATCTAAAATTGTATGCCCTACCCTAAAAAATTGTGCCAAGCCTGGCAGCATGCAACACTGACCCCATAGTACTCTCTCTCTCTCTCTCTCTCTCTCTCTTTCTGATGCCAATATCATAATACATTACCTCGTCGTACCTCATCGTCTCTCTTGCACGCCAATGCTGTAATACATTACCTCGTCTACGTGTGTGTGAACACAGAACTCCAAAGCTCCATTTTAGTTCCAACCTCTAGCAATTGATGAAGGGAAACTGTACCCACTGCAATTTTAACTACTTTGGAATTTATTTAAAGTTTTGAGAGATTTAATATTTTTTAGGAATTGCTCAATTAAAATAATAATAAAAAAAATTAGGAGTAGTTTTATATCGTAGAAAATAATTAGTGGAATTCCCCTATTTATCAAAATTGGATTTAAACCTAGCTAATACTACTCGAAAGGGGGGCATGTAGCTCTTTGTCATTCTAGAAATCATATTTTGTCCTCTCAAAAATTAAAACTCTTACATTACACATTGGATTATTTCTTTATGNATATTTGTCCTCTCAAAAATTAAAACTCTTACATTACACATTGGATTATTTCTTTATGTGGTAACCACGTACCCCTTTTTACCGCTTTTTTCACAAATTTATATCCGAGGCAAAAGGGACAAATTACAACTGATCAAAGAAA
Organism: Ilex paraguariensis; assembly: GCA_963454935.2. Lineage (NCBI taxonomy): Eukaryota > Viridiplantae > Streptophyta > Magnoliopsida > Aquifoliales > Aquifoliaceae > Ilex > Ilex paraguariensis. The sequence continues at coordinate 129,433 of CAUOFW020000003.1, read as the reverse complement.
TTTAAGCTTCAAGCCGAAACTTTTATTCTTCAAAATGACAAACTGAAGTTTTAATATCTTTCCTGAGCTAATTTCTATCGCCCAAAAAGACGAGATAATAATTCGTATAATAGTGACATTACGTCATCTTCGCTTAGTCGTATAACCAACCAATTATAAATAAATATGTAAGACTAGTAGATCACATCAGATTTTATAATTACCAATAATTTTCATATTCAATAACTATAATGTAGTATTAGTGAGGTTCATTTGTTCTACTTGTTTATTNTTTATAATTACCAATAATTTTCATATTCAATAACTATAATGTAGTATTAGTGAGGTTCATTTGTTCTACTTGTTTATTCACTATTAGTCAGTAACATCACGTGATAAAATTGATATGACATAAGAATATTTACTAAAAAAAGTGATTAAACTCAAGCACTTAAATATCACATTGAAAACTAGTGGTCAAAACGAATCTATGGCATGAAATGTTTTTTTCTAAGCCACCACCCAAATTGNTTCACTATTAGTCAGTAACATCACGTGATAAAATTGATATGACATAAGAATATTTACGAAAAAAAGTGATTAAACTCAACCACTTAAATATCACATTGAAAACTAGTGGTCAAAACGAATCTATGGCATGAAATGTTTTTTTCTAAGCCACCACCCAAATTGCAGAAGTACTTATTGCTTGTCTTGATATTATTAGCCAAGTATGTTTTGGTATGGGAAAGAGAGGTCAATATGGAGAGAAAAGTTCAACCAGAACCTTTCAACCCCATACAAACCTCAGATAAACGAATTAGCTGCAATATTAGTTGGAGACATTAGTGGTATTGAGCTTCCTTGTAACACTATAAGTAGTTCCTGCACATAACATTTGTTTTCATTGCAAAACGAAAAGAGCTTAGAATACAATAAGGATCACAAGAAGAAAATGGTTATGAAGATTGGTACTTCCTTTGTGTTGTTCTTGTCATTGCTTGCACACGTCGTAGACGCCACTAGCGTATTTGATATCAGCAAATATGGGGCAAAGGGCGATGGCAAAACAGATATCAGGCCGGTAAGAACAGTACATTTATGATTGATAGAGAATTTTAATCTCATTTGGATAAAATCAATTTTGAATTTGAAATATTAGTAGACAATGTTGTTAGTTGTTATTTACTATGTTATACAATACACAATAATATAGTATGGGAGCAATATCATTTTTATTACCATAACCACTGAAACAACGTTGTTTCTTATAAATTATCATTTCTTTCTTTTAATGTCATACAAACAAAACCCATGATAGTGTTCTGCTTTTTCGATCCTTTTTGTTGATGCTGCTTCTTCAAACAAAGAAAACCCTAATTGAATATACATATAGGTTCTTCTTCTTCTTCTTGAACATGCATCGAACAGGTTCTTCTTCTTCTTCTTGAACATGCATCGAACGATATGATGAGTGAGTTGAAATAATATTTATATTATTTTTGACTATACGTTTTGACAACCTTATTTGTAGACCTTAATGAATGTTTGGAAGGAGGCATGTGCATCAACAACTCCAACAACCATTCTGATTCCAAAGACCAGTTATGCATTAAATCAGATAGAATTTAAAGGCCCTTGCAAGGCTGCTATCAATTTTGAATTCCAAGGGACAGTGAGAGCTTCCAGTGATATCAGCCACTTCGAGAACAATAGTCCCGGCCTCCCCGGATGGATTACTTTTGCATACATCAACCAATTGACAGTGTCAGGTGGTGGAACTTTCGATGGCGTAGGAGCCCAAGCTTGGCTAAAAAATAATTGCCAAAAAACCAAAAATTGCATCGAACTTCCCGTTGTAAGCTTGTCTAGATAATTCTTTTGGTTTTACTTCTATACTATTTTTGTAACTTGAATTTAAGTTAACTAACACGGGTTTATCGTGTTGTTCATGAACTAAAAACAGAGCCTGGTTTTCAATTTTGTCGACAATACAAGGATCAGGGGCATAACTTCTCTAAACAGCAAAGCTTTTCATTTACAAATTTTTGGTAGTAATAATGTAACAATAGAACATGTTACAATCACTGCACCTGGAGATAGTCCCAACACCGATGGAATCCACGTTGGACGGTCAGTGGGAGTGAATATCACAGATACGACCATAAGTACAGGTGATGACTGCATCTCCATTGGTGATGGCACCCAACAAATTCATATCACAAAAGTATCCTGCGGCCCTGGCCATGGTCTCAGCGTGGGAAGTCTTGGAAGGTACGAAGGCGAAAAAGAAGTGGTGGGAATCTTTGTTAAAAATTGCACCCTCACCGAGACAACGAATGGTGTAAGAATAAAAACATGGCCGGCCTCCCCGAAAGGCGCTGCCTCCGATATGCATTTTGAGGATATTATCATGAACAATGTTGCCAATCCTGTTCTCATTGATCAAGAGTACTGCCCTTCTAATCAGTGCACAAAACAGGTACTAAAATGAAAGAGAAAAAGAGCAAACTAAGCTTACACCATCTCAATTATGCCCCTCGTTTCACATTGCCCTCTAAACTATCCGCTTTCCCACATTTCATGTTCCTGACATAGTACTTTTCCAAATTTTCTTACAACCTAACATTCATGGCCTTTGTCATCCTCTCTTGTTTACAGCATCCGTCCCAGGTTAAGATCAGCAAAGTTAGCTTCAAAAACATAAGGGGAACTTCATCAACTCAGGTTGCTGCCAAGCTTCTTTGTAGCAAAGGCTTGCCATGTGAAAATGTGGAGGTTGGCGACATCAATCTCACATACAAGGGAGTCGGAGGCCCTGCCATAGCCAACTTTACAAATGTGAAGCCAACGTTTACAGGCAAACAGAATCCACCTTTTCACGCTTGTTAATCTCAACTCCATTGAATTGGGTTAGCGAAAACAGTCTTTCCGCATATGGAATAAAGCTATGTACGTCTGACCCGGACCAGGCTTCCCAGTTGTGGGCTAGCTTGCCTGCCTATAAAAAGGAGTTTTCTCACCTTTTCCTTTTCTCTATTTTTTTCTATCCAAATAGGAAGAGTTTTGTAGTATAGAGAGCAAACTGTTCTCCCTACAAATCTCCATGCCTAAATTCATGTTTAGCTTATATGTAAGCCATAAATGAGAAAAATCTCATATTGTAATTCATTCTGAGAAATTTAATCGGAATTTTGGAATATTTTGTTGTGTCTCATAATTTCTAAAATGTTACCTCATTTAGCAAGATTCAATTTTGTTTTTTAAGTTTTCGTTCGAGGTTTTCTGAAAATAATTATCTAAAAAATAGAGGTAAAGTTATCTATCATTTACCTTATTTTGTTATACATTTGAGCCGTCATTCAAGATAACTCAAAGTGGCTAGGGTATATGTGTTATATACATGTAGTCCCCAAGAAATGAATATCATGGGCATTCGAAAAAAAAATGCAATTTATCATTATATAACAATCTCAATTATTTTATCAGATCTAGGTTTAGGGTTTTAGGGTCACATGTTAGAATAATCTTCAAGTGGCTTGGATATTTTGATATTTTTAATAAGATATTTTAAATAGCTCAAGCTTGTAGCTAACCTTATAATTATCTTGAAGATTTGTGGGGGAAAAAAATCAATTCCACTAACCATTTTTTTCTAGTCAACTCAATGATGGCAGAAATTCAGAATGCATAGTGGAAAAGGAAGGTACTCGACCCACAATCCAACTAAGGCAATTTTTTTTTTTTGTTTAATGGTCAGGTGTTCGGGCCAATTTATGTATATGTCGATTAATTTTTACTATAGTCCTGTCAAAGACAGATGATTCACGCTGGAATTAAGGTTTTCATGAAGATAAATTTCTCATAATCTGTCCTCAAAAAATTCCCAAAATTCAAACTTAAGATGTTTAAGTTTGTAGCTCGCCCAAATTACCACTTAAGATGTCTTGGGGTTAATTAGAGTAAGTATTGATGAACTTGATAAGGCCACTTAAGTTACACACATGCAACTTAGACACGATACGATTTATTATCAATATTAATATAAATTCATATACGGGCATTAATACGGTTATAATCTATAAGTATTATCTCTTTATTAGATTTAAAACAATAATTGGAAATATCTTCATCTAGAACTTTGTGATACATCATTTAGATATATTGAGCGTGTTTCATCCATTACCATTACTTTTACAAAGGTTTATTATCCCTTTGTGGGTACCCAAGGAAGAGTAGTGGGATAAGCAATACCTCAAGTCAAGTCAAGGAGGATATGTCTGAAATTGGTTAACCTCAATCACTTACTTTAGCATCCCTAAGGTCCAAGATAATCATGTGTGTTTGAAGAGACCCAGTAGCTATGGCTGTACTAAAAATTACAATTTTTTAAGATTAAAAAAATAATTTTTTTAGGGTGCAAATCACAATTATAAAAAACATCATCGTTTCTAAAATGTTAAAATTGATCATATGATAGTTATAATTTTTAGGATTAATTGCAACGGTGGTCCCCAATGTTACAATTGCATCGCATTGGTCGATGATATTTTTAAGTGATCTCCACGTATTACGCCGTCTAAATTTTTAAGGTTTTTTCTCATGTGCTTCTTACATTCTTCCAAATAAAGGATGTTTTAGACAAATTAGTGTCTACTTGACTTAAAAATTGTGACAGTAGTTCCCTAAGTATACTCTTCGTCTCATTTTGACCCCCAACATTACAATAGTATCACATTAGTCCCTAATC